>BLSH010150103.1:323048-356106 GCA_018402905.1 Glandirana rugosa | reverse complement strand
GAGCGGGCCTCCATGCGAGACCTGTGTACCGTATTGCGGTAATTCGAGCACTCCACCAACATGGCCAGTGCCGATGACCCTGTTCTCAGCCTTACTATCCCACTTCTATGTCTCCTTGAAAAAACACTTCGGGCCATGATGGAAGAGGATGTGGCACAGGAGGATGAGGAGGAGGAGGAGGAGGAAGAGGGGTCATTTTCATGGTTAGCAGGCCAGTCATTCACAAGTGGCTCGGAGGGTAGGTTCCTGCACCAGCATAGGCCAGGTAAAAAATATTCAAGCCAGGGCCCGGTTCTGGAGGATGAGGAAGACGAGGAAGAACATCATGAGGAGGAGGAGGAGGAACCGCAGCAGGGTGGCACCCAACGCAGCTCGTGGGCATCACTGGAGCGTGGCTGGGGGGATACGGAGGACACAGATGATACACCTCCCACAGAGGACAGCTTGTCTTTGCCTCGAATGTGGCAAAGCTTTGCCAGCAGCCCGCCACAACAAACAGCACCACCAGCTGATAGGCAAGGTCTTAGCAGGAGACAGCATTTCTGCAACATGGTGGAACAGTATGTGTGCACACGCCTACACGTACAGACTAATGGGTCTGCCCCATTCAACTTCTGGGTCTCCAAATTGGGCACATGGCCTGAGCTTGTCCTTTATGCTTTGGAGGTGCTGACCTGCCCTGCAGCCAGTGTATTGTCTGAACGTGTGTTTAGCACGGCAGGGGGCGTTATCACAGACAAGCGCAGCCGCCTGTCCACAGCCAACATGGACAAGCTAACTTTTATTAAAATGAACCAGGCATGGATCCCACAAGACTTGTCTGTACCTTGTGCAGAATAGACATTTATACCGGCCTCACACAGCCATTGGTATACTTGTTTTTTTGAATATGCCTCAATATTTTTGGGGCTACCCCAATTAGAAAAAAAAACAAACAAACAAGAAAAAGTGTTGGCTACCTCCTCCTCCTCCTCCTCCTCCTCCTCCTCCATCACCGCCACTTCCACCTACACTGCCACGGTCACGGCCTAGTCAACCTCTAGGCTCCTACTCCACATCCACCCCCCCTTCCCATTTCTATTTTTATTATTTAATTTTAAGTTATTTTCCCTATCCCAATTTTTTTGTAGGGCACTTGTCCTACTCTTACCCCCAATTTACTTCCTTGTGCAGCCCTCTAGCACTTGCCAGGACTTTTTTACAGCCATTTTTGTGCCAAAAAGTTTGGGTCCCCGTTGACTCCAATGGGGTTCGGGGTCTGGGGTCAAGTTCGGGTACCGTTCGGTACCGAACCCGAACTTTTTCGCAAAGTTCGGCCGGACCCGCCGAACCCAAACATCCAGGTGTTTGCTCAACTCTAGGAAGGAGTTTAGCAACTTCATCTATAGTAGCAGGTTTGAATAAGGGTGTCAGTTGTACCTGTTGATGTGGGGTCTCAATTGGGGGAGATACCTGTAGAGTGATTTCATCATGAATTGCATCAATCTTTTTTTTGAAGTGATTAGCAATTTCTTGTGCAGTGAGTGAGTTAGTAGGTGGAGGCAGTGGGGGACGAAGTAGAGAGTTGAAGGTAGAGAAAAGTTGATGGGGACTGGATGAGAAGGTGTTAATAAGAGTGGTAAAATAGGTCTGTTTGGCAGTGTGGAGGCAAGAATTGTATTTACAGACGTTCAAGAGCATGGCTACGTTTTTGAGATTTCTGGTGTCATCTATTTTCCAGGGTTGTAGGCGTCGAGTCCTAATTCTGTGTGTTGTGAGGGGAGTGAGCTTGTCCAGGGTGGAAGAGAGGGATTTATTATAGATGGACGTGGCTTTGTTGGGACAGGACAGGGGAGATATTTTTTTCATAGAGGTGGTCGGTAGCGGGGGCATGGCCTGACGCGGCATGGAGTAGGACGTGCAAGAGAGGAGCTCCGTCCATTACTCCTGCTTTTATTGATCCTGCGACCCGAACACCGCTGAAAACCATCCTGCAAGACCCCTACAAGTGCTGACAATCTCTGGGGCAGTATGGCTCCGACAAAATCTAAGACAGATGCTGCTGCCAAACTCGATAAATTCCGCCGGCAAGAGAAGGAAGGCACTGGGGAAGATGGCGCCGAGTCTCACGTGGAGAAGGAGACGGCCGGCACAGACACGGACAGAGTGCTTGAAGCAATCACTACCCTTCAGACCAACCTTACAGCCAGGATTGAAGAGGTAAAAGTAGACATTTCTTTGATCAGGCAAGATTTGCATAATCTCAGGGAAAGAGTCACCACATATGAAGTGCGGCTGGGAGATGTAGAGGATGCATTACCCCCCCTGCAAACGGCTTCAGACAGAATGCAAAAGCAGATTGACTTTTTAATTAATAAGCAGGATGATATGGAGAATAGGCTGCACAGATGTAACCTGCGATTTATTGGCTTGCCGGAGGGCTCTGAAGGGAAAGACCCCACTACATTCCTGGAGCAATTACTTATCACTACTTATGGAAAAGAGGCCTGCTCCCCTACCTTCGCAGTTGAGAGAGCCCATGGAATGCAAGGAGCAAGGGGCTCCTCCGCGCACTTTTATAGCTAAGATGCTAAACTTCAAGGATAGAGATGCTGCATTACGCCTGGCTCGCATAAAAGGCAACATACCCCTTGCTCATGTTAAGGTGGCCATATTTCCTGACTTCTCCACAGAAGTGCAGAAGAAGCGGCAACAATTTATGGAGGCCAAAAGAAGTCTCAGGCTTAAAGGCATTAAATACTCCATGCTCTTCCCTGCAAGGCTGCGCGTGGAAGACGGAGACCGCGCCATTTTCTTTGAGAAGCCTGAGGATACCATCTCCTGGCTGGAAGCTTGTGGTAACAACAACAGGAGGGGACAGGACTAGGAATATACATGTTGCCTGTGAACACTTATAGAAACCATGGTGTAACCCTCTGAGACAGCACTGCTCTGTAGAACGAATTTATGCCCCGTTTGATGGGTCAGTACAGTTTTTACTCATACACTCTGGCCTCTCTTCTCCATACATTAAGAACTAGTGCACATGCACCACCCTTTAGACAACATCCAGTTCTCCTGAGGTGACTATATACTACATTGGAGGGGGGTGGGTGATTGAGGTACAAGGTACCTCCTTTGTTCTGATACCTCCTTTTCTCCAGACTCCACTGGGCCATAGAACTCTGTGTAACCCTCCAATTACATTCTGCCATGACCTGTGCACGCTCATATGTTGCACTTACTGACACAACCTAAATACTTGTTTTTCTAGCACTGAACACTGGGTAATAATGCTATACTGGAGTTGCAATGTTCCTACCATATGCTAACAAGTGCAGTGAATAATCGCCCCCACTGCATCTTTAGAGAGGACTTGGACTTTGTCTGTAAAACCCTGGTCATATTCTACTGCCACCCGGGCGCACTACACACAAGATGAACATAACCAAAGTGATCCCATGCTGCTTAAATGTGCCTTGGCGGCAAGGACTACTTGTCTAGAGTCCTCTCTGAGACTGGTCCAATTCTCAGCTGTGTTGAAGGCAGCTGACCTGTTTTCCTTGTTAAGGTTTTGGGATTATACCCGCAACAGTTGGGTTTGTTGCCGGGTTGGGAGGGGGGTGGGGTTGTTTTATGTTTTTGCACAGTGCACTATACCTGCCTTATATGTAAGGTTATCTTCTGAGTCCTGCCATACTATGTATGTCTGTGGGGATGCTTTCAGCACTAGCTTCTGCCCTGATGGTCTCCCCAATGTGATATTGATGTATTGTGACTTGTGGACTCCCTCTGGCGGTGTACTTCAGAGTTGCACAAATTTACCTTTTTATCTCCTAATCAGTTAGAGCGATGCCTTCCATTAAATTTATGACGTGGAACGTCAGGGGCCTGCGAGACAAAATCAAAAGAGCAGCAATCCTCGCTTTTATCAAAAAGCAACGGGCAGATATTGCAGTCCTGGTTGAAACACACCTAGATGGCAATATGCAATTAGCTCTCAGGCGTTTGGATTGGATGGGCTTATCACTCACTTTATTCGTCGCACGCCAGAGGGGTGTACATACTTATAGCTAAGAGTGTGCAGTTTGAACTTTGCGATCTAGTCACAGACCCGCAAGGGAGGTATGTTTTTATGCAATCTAAAATACATGGGGAACTGTTACTTATCCTTGCTTTTTATGTTCCGCCCCCATTTTCGGTGGGGGTGATCACTGAGGGTTTGGAGTTTATGGCTGGACATCCGAACTTTTAGGTGATTTAGTTGGGCGACTTCAATTCAATCCTTGATGTGAATCTGGACAGGGATTTCCACCCTGGCCGGGTACATACCAACTGCGGACAAACCAGATTTGCTAGACTCCTCTCACAATTTCACCTGGTGGATACCTGGCGGGCCCTCAACCCTTCCCTGAGAGCTTACTCCTGCTTTTCCACATCCCATAATACAATGTCTCGCATTGACTTTATTTTTATTTCCCAGATCCTGGTACCCAGGGTTCGGGAGGCCGCGTTCTGCCCGAGATTGTTATCGGACCACAGCCCTTATTGGATTAGATTAACCCTCCGCATGTCTGGACCCCCGACGGGGTGGCGTCTGAATCCCTTCTGGCTCTCCCTTTTACCGGAGTCGGGTGAGATTGAGACAGCCTGGTCTGGGTTCTTTCATGATAATGATCACTCCTCATCCGCTATAAATGTATGGAAAGCATTCAAGCTCCACGTTAGATCTACCCTAACTGAATATATTAATAGACTTAAAACCAAAACTTATGAATGAACAGATAGAGAACTAGCCAGACTCACAGAGCTGGAGAGACAGTTTACGGAAGACCCCTCTTCAATTAACGCATCTCTTCTCAAAATGCACACTAGAATAGTAGACCAGCTCCATTACGAAGCGGCCAACAGAAAACGTTTCTTTGCTAAGCAAAAAACTTTTGAACACGGGGAGAAGGCAGGTAAATTATTAGCTTATCTGGCCCATAAGGAAGAAGAACCCCTGGTGGTGATCTCATTGAACACCCCAGCGGGAGTACTCATTATAGACCCTCAAGAGGTGACTGAAATTTTTTGTCAACATTTCCAATCCCTATATACCACCACAGTCCCACATGGTACTGAAGCTGCGGATCACTTTTTATTAGGCCTCCCCATCCCACAGCTTTCTCTGTCGCAGGTAGAAATGCTGGAAGCCCCCCTGAGCTCAGACGAGATAGCGAAGGTGATCTCTAGCTTCTCTAGATCCAAGGCACCGGGCTCTGATGGCCTACCTATCGAATTCTATTCCCAATATAGTGAAATCCTCTTACCTAAACTACTAGCCCTCTATAATCATATGTTTGAAGCTTTTACGCGGTCACCCACCATGCGGGAAGCTACTATTGTTCTCATACCCAAGCCGGGCAAGGATCCGCATGTGCCAGAGTCTTACAGACCGATCTCACTACTACAAGTGGATGTAAAGATTCTTGCTAAGACCTTAGCCCTTTGGCTTAACCAGGTGGTCTCGGACTTGGTACATGCGGATCAGGCCGGCTTCATGCCGGTTAGGAATACCTTGTTTAATCTTAGAAAGCTTTTTATGAATATTCAGGCTCGGCATGACAATGCGGGGGAGAGGGTTGTGGTGACTTTGGATACCGCTAAAGCATTTGACTCTGTGGAGTGGAGCTACTTGTGGAGATGCTTGACCAGATTTGGATTTGGTCCCCGATTTCTCAAGTGGATCCAATTACTGTATCAGAATCCCATGGCTCGGGTGGTGGCTAATGGCTGGCCCTCGGAGGCCTTTCAACTCACCAGAGGTACACGCCAGGGTTGCCCGCTCTCGCCACTGCTTTATGCCCTCGCCACGGAACCTCTGGCTATCTCAATTAGGGAAAATAGGCAGATAAAGGGATTGAGGATGGGGGACTTGGAGGAAAAAATTAGCCTATATGCGGATGACACCCTGCTGTACCTGTCTGACCCGGGGTCATCACTCTCAGAGGCCCTTCAAACGATTGAGAGTTTTGGGTCCTTCTCCAGGCTTAGAATTAATTGGGAGAAGTCTCAGATTCTCCCGCTTGACTCTACTCCACTCTCCCAGACCCAATCCCTGCTCCCATTGCAACGAGTCAGTGTTATAAAATATCTGGGGGTGCAAGTCACCAATACTCTGTCAGAGTACATCACGAATAACTTGGAACCTTTATTCTCATTAATCAAACACAAAACGCAAGTTTGGGCAAAACTACCACTAGGGGTTATGGGGCGCATCAATTTAATTAAAATGATCCTCCTTCCTAAGGTACTTTATATCCTGTGGCACTCTCCAGTATATATACCACTAAAATACTTTAAAATTATGGATGCCCTGTTAAAACCTTTTATATGGGGCAAGGGTAGACACAAACTAGCTTGGAACCTTCTGAAAAGCCCTACGGATCTAGCAGGTGTGGCCCTACCTGACTTCGGTGCATACTACCTAGCATCGCAATTATCTAATGTTTTCCATATAGATAAAATGGATAAAGACAGATTCCTCGCCCTCATGTGCTCACAGGGGACACGGTATACGTCAGATCCAATATATGCAATACTGGTTGGTGCGGGGGATGGAGAGGACAGAGGGAAAAGTAATACTCTCCTACACCAATACAGGCGGGTTTGGGCCTTAGCCTCCCGAAAGGTTGATACGCCAAATTACAATGAATATACTCCTCTCTGGTATAACAGGAATCTCCCCGAGTTACTGCGGGTGCCCGATGCGGAGGCATGGAGTAGACAGGGTATCTTTTACTTATCCCATCTACTTACAGCAGGCACCCTAAAAACATATGACAGGCTAAAAGCTGAATTTGAACTCCCGAATCGCATGTTTTTCAGGTTTTTTCAGGTGAGACATGCGATCCAAACACAATTCCCTCAATAGTTTCCTACACTGGCTACCAACCCACTGATGGATATGGTCAAATGCTCAGACTCCCAAAAACTTATATCTATTTTTTATAACCTCATAATCACCCCTATAGCAACACAAACAGCTTATAAACTTAAGCCAAGATGGGAAAGACACTGTGGTAATATGGAGGATGAGGAATGGGGTGAGGCCTTGGAAACATGTAAATCGGTGTCACCCAGGGTATCAGACAGGCTGACTCAGTTATATATCCTGCATCAAGCCTACCTGACACCACTTAGACTAAACAAAATTGCTCGGGAGAAGTCCCCAGCCTGCACCCTTTGTGGCCGTCATCCTGGGACGTTTTATCACCTCCTCTGGGAATGCCCTCACATTCAGGGATTCTGGAGACAGGTAGTGGCCTTCCTTCATGACTACATGGGATCTCCTCTTACAGTAGATCCGAAATGGTGTATACTGGGCATCTTCCCAGACGTAGACCTTGATAAACATACCAAAACATTCCAGGGAGCTGTCATGTGCCGACTCAGCGGACATCATCTGAGATATCTCTCGCTGAGCTGACGGACACCGATGAGCGGATCCGCTCAGTGTGAAAGGGGCCTAATACTCACCCCCACTTCCACCTCTCTCTCTCACCATCTCATGATATACAATAATGACTGTGGGGGCCTTTTGGTGGGCGTGATTTTTTTTTTTTTGGGGGGGGGTGGGGTGCAGCATTTTATTCAATTAAAGTGGACCAGTCTGGATTAAGTCCAGGGCCAAATTTTTGTCCCAGTCCAGCCCTGCTCCAGAGGCTAGGAGAAGGAAAAGAGTAAGAGAGGTGATATGAGAATACGATTTATATAAGGGGACATGCTTTCGCATCCTGGGTGTTTTGTTAACATGTGGGCTTAGAGTTAGAAAGAGGTGGTGAGTGCAGCAATAGGGAGATGGGAGAAGTGAGGGTGATATGTACAGATTGTGGGGTGGGGAAGAGAGTTTGAGGAAAGAGGCTGCAATTGTGAAAAGGAGAGGTAAAGAGTGCATGTTTCAGAGAGGAAGGTAAGATGATTTGGAAATGAGGATACCTGCAGTCTGGTGCTTTGCAAAGTAGTTTGTTTTTTGCAAAGTGCAGGAGTGGAAATGCCCACTTATTTAACTGCTTCAGATCCGCGCTATAGCCGATTGAGGGCTACAGCCTGGATCTGCTTTCCCGGGAGGCCGTCAATAGACGTCCTCCCCTTTTGCTCGTGCTGGGTGTGCACGCATCACCGCGTGAGCATGCCCGCGGGTCGGGCAGACTCGCTGTCCGCCGGAGACCCGCAATCTCTTCACAGAGACCCAGAACGGGGAACCGTCAATGTAACACGGCGGTTTCCCGCTCTGTGAGGGAGGGCATGACAGATCTACTGATTCCTGTGAAACAAAAATATGTAGAAGAATATATATCGGCCAAAACCGATGAATAAATTTGTTTTTTTATATTTTATTTTTGGATATTTATTATAGCAAAAAGTAAAAAATATTGTTCTTTTTTCAAAATTGTCGCTCTTTGTTTGTTTATAGCGCAAAAAATAAAAACCTCAGAGGTGATCAAATACCACCAAAAGAAAGCTCTATTTG
Source organism: Glandirana rugosa (assembly GCA_018402905.1). Lineage (NCBI taxonomy): Eukaryota > Metazoa > Chordata > Amphibia > Anura > Ranidae > Glandirana > Glandirana rugosa. The sequence goes on along the minus strand of BLSH010150103.1, from coordinate 347,612 downwards.
TGGGAAAAAAATGACATCAATTTTGTTTGGGTACAACGTCACACAACCGCGCAATTGTCATTCAAATAGTGACAGCGCTGAAAACTGAACATTGGTCCGGGCAGGAGGGGGGTTTAAGTGCCCAGTAAGCAAGTGGTTAAAGAACCCCACTTTTTTGGAAGAACCGCTCTGCATTTGTAACCCCCTGCAATGTGTTCCCCGTAAGGAAAGCCTTGTTTTATACTGTGATGGTTGTGGGTGGATTTTGGCAATTAATCAATTAGGAGGTAATATTAAGCACATGGCTATCACAGCAGACCATTCCACTCGATGATCACACTGCAAGAGAGCCAAAAGGCCAAAAATTGTGGAGATAAGGGAACCCATTAATTAGGTAAGACTTAAAGGCTAAATAAACATCAAAATAATGTGAACATGGCTACGGATGTGGGTGAAACAGTGACCAGCACAAATTTACCAAATATGCATTTGAGCAGTCAGTCAATATTCAGTTTAACCACTTCCTTACAGGACACTTACACCCCCTTCCTTACCAGACCAATTTTCAGCTTTCAGCGCTCTCACACTTTAAATGACAATTACTCAGCCATGCTACACTGTACCCAAACAAAATTTTTATCATTTTTTTCTCACAAATAGAGCTTTTTTTTGGTGGTATATAATCACTGCTGGGTTTTTTATTTTTTTCAATATAAGCGAAAAAGTAGAGAAAATTTTGAAAAAAACCCACTTTTTTTTAGTTTGTATTGAAAGATTTTGCCAAAAAGTAAATTTTCTTCATAAATTTGGGCCATAATTTATACTGCTACATATCTTTGGTAAAAATAACCCAAATTAGTGGATATAATTTATTCTCTGTGAAAGTTATAGAGTCTACAAGCTATGGTGCAAATCATTGAAAATTGATCACACCTGATGTACTGACCACCTATCTCATTTCTTGAGACCCTAACAAGCCAGGAAAGTACAAATACCCCCCCAAATGACCCCTTTTTGGAAAGAAGACATTCCAAGGTTTTTAGTAAGGGGCATGGTGAGTTTTTTGAAGTTGTAATTTTTTCCCACAATTCTTTGCAAAATGAAGATTTTTTTTTTTTTTACACAAAATTGTTAAACAACAAGTTATTTCTCACACACAGCATATGCATACTTGCAATGACACCCCAAAATACATTCTGCTACTCCTCCTGAGTATGGCAATCCCCATGTGTGAGGCTTTTACACAGCCTGGCCACATACAAAGGCCTAACATTGAAGTAACACCTTCAGGCGTTCTACGAGCATAAATTACACATCTCATTTCTCAGCCACCTATTACACTTTTCAAGGCCCTGGAACACCAGGACAATGGAATTGCCCACAAAATGACCCAATTTTGGAAAGCAAACACCCTAACCTATAATCTATGAGGCATAATGAGTCTTTTGAACGGTTCATTTTTTTCCAGAAGTTGTTGGAAAATGTGGGGAAAAAAATGAAAATGAATTTTTTTAACACAAAGTTGACCATTTATACGATATTTCCAACACATAGCATATACATAGCAAAAATGACACCCCAAAATACATTCTGCTACTCCTCCTGAGTGTGGCGATACCACATGTGTGAGACTTTTACATAGCCTGGCCACATACACAGGCCCGACATTGAAGTAGCACCTTTAGGTGTTCTACGAGCATAAATTACACATCTCATTTCTCAACCACCTATTACATTTTTGAAGGCCCCGAAGCAACAGGACAATGGAATGTTCCACAAAATTACCCCATTTTGGAAAGTAAACACCCCAACGTATGATCTATGAGGCATTATGAGTCTTTTGAACATTTCATTTTTTTCCAGAAGTTTTTAAAAAATGTGGAAAAAAAATGAAAATGCATTTTTTTTTACACAAAGCTGTCCATTTATAAGATATTTCCAACACATAGCATGTACATAGCAAAATTGACACCACAAAACACATTCTGCTACTCCTCCTGAGTATGACGATACCACATGAGTGAGACTTTTACACAGCCTGGCCACATACAGAGCCCAACATTGAAGCAGCACCTTTAGGCGTTCTATGAGCATAAATTACACATCTCATTTCTCAACCACCTATTACACTTTTGAAGGCCCTGGAGCACCAGGACAATGGAATTGCCCACACAATGACCCCATTTTGGAAAGCAAACACCCCAAGGTATAGTCTATGAGGCATTATGAGTCTTTTGTATGGTTAAGTCTTTGAAAAACACGAAAATAAGATAAAAATTCTATTATTTTTTACACAAAGTGGTCAATTTATAAGATATTTCTAACACATAGCATGTACATAGCAAAAATTACATCCCAAAATACATTCTGCTGTTCGTCCTGAGTATGGCGATACCACATGTGTGAGACTTTTACACAGCCTGGCCATATAGAGAGGGCCAACATGCAGGGAGCACCATCATGCGTTCTAGGAGCATAAATTACACATAAAATATCCTAATGACCTATTACACTTTTGAAGGTCCTGGAGCACCAGGACAGTGGGATTACCCACAAAATGACCCCATTTTGAAAAGCAAACACCCCAATGTATATTCCATGAGGCATTATGAGTAGAGTTGAGCGAACCCAGACTGTAAAGTTCGGGTCCATACCGAACTTTGGGGTGTCCGGGACCCAGACCCGAACCCAGACTTTTCAAAAAAGTCCGGGTTCGGGTCCGGGGTTCTGGTATTTTATTACACATGTTGAATAGCTGCCAAGGGCAGCCAATCAACAAGTGTTTCACTGGTTTTCCCTGAGAAACAATCACAGCCATGCCTACTAATGGCATGGCTGTGATTGGCCAGTGCACCATGTGACCCAGCCTCTATATGGGGCTGGAGTCACTGTGCTGCATGTCATATGCTCTCAGGATAGCTTAGGGAGAGGATGCTGCTGGCTCTGTGAGGGACAGATTGCAGAATATCTCATGCTGCATTACTGAATGATCTGATTGTGGACTAAGGAGAGATACTAGTACTGCTGCTTTGAGGGACAGATTAGTGTTCTAAAATCATCATCAAGTTGTACAGGGAAAGGTTCCAGCTGTTGCTTTAAGGGAAAGATTATTGTTCTAAAATCATCTGCAAGCTCCATTCACTAAGTGTATTGTAGCCGCATAGAGCCTTATTAGGAGGAAGAATGGAGAGGCACACACTGCAAGATGCTTGAAGTCCAGTGTGAAGTTTTCACAGTCTGTGTTGATTTGGGGAGCCATGTCATCTGCTGGTGTTGGTCCACTGTGCTTCATTAAGTCCAGGGTCAACGCAGCCGTCTACCAGGAGATTTTGGAGCACTTCATGCTTCCTTCCACAGAGGAGCTCTATAAGGGATGCTGACTTCATTTTCCAGCAGGACTTGGCACCTGTCCACACTGTGACTGTGGGATTACTGTGATTGATTGGCCAGTAAACTCGCCTGACCTGGACCCCATAGAGAATCTATGGGGCATTGCCAAGAGAAAGATGAGAGACATGAGACCCAACAATGCAGAAGAGCTGAAGGCCGCTATCAAAGCATCCTGGTCTTCCATAACACCTCAGCAGTGCCACAGGCTAATAGCTTCTATGCCACGCCGCATTGAGGCAGTAATTGCTGCAAAAGGGGCCCAAACCAAGTACTGAGTACATATGCATGCTTATACTTTTCAGAGGTCTGATATTGTTCTATGCACACTCCTTGTTTTATTGATTGCATGTAATACTCTAATTTTCTGAGATTGTGGATTTGGGGTTTTCATAAACTGTAAGCCATAATCATCACAATTATGGTTTACAACTATCTTGCTTTGCATGTAATGAGTCTATCTCATATATTAGTTTCACCTTTTAAGTTGCATTACTGAAATAAATGAACTTTTGCACGATATTCTAATTTTTAGAGTATCACCTGTATATATATATATATATATATATATATTCTTTCACTGCCTGAACGGCTGAACAGACGCTATATACTATAAACTGCATTAGCTGTATATAGTCTACACTAAAGGCATTGCATTATATATATATATATATATATATATATATATATATATATATATACATTAGGAAGGTATATATATATTCTTGCAGTGCCTGCACTAACTGACTGTATACAGATCTAGTATCTATCTATATATTTAGTATATATTTCACTCTACACTAAACTGCCTGCACTAACTGACTGTTTATAGATTGCCCTATCTATCTATCTATCTATCTATCTATCTATCTATCTATCTATCTATCTATCTATCTATCTATCTATCTATCTGTCTGTCTATCTATCTATCTGTCTGTCTGTCTGTCTGTCTGTCTATCTATCTGTCTGTCTATCTAAAATTAACATGGTGTACATTTATTACAAGTCAGATGTTCCGACTGGGTAAATGCATACAAGGTTTAAGATTTTTCAGGTCAAGTGGCAAATAACTATATTACAGGAGCATAAACAAGCTTTAAGCGTTAACATTATTGGCGTCAGACGGTGGGGAAGGGGGGGGGGGTTGGGAAGGGGAGTTAGGGTAATGGGAAGGGATAGGGGGGAGGAAGGTATGGAAAGAGACATGTTTGAGGATAGGGAGCACCAGCATAGTATTCAAAGGTTTTACTTAACGAGTTAGAAAGAGTTGGACCTACAGTTCACATAGTCACAGTACATTTTGGGTGTAATAGTCAAGGCTTCCAGTTATAATGGAATTTTTCCATACATAAATGTTTTCTGCCCACTATCTTCTCCATCTCACATTGGAGGTTTAGGTCTGCGATTGTGCTGGAGATGGATGGTGGGTAGGAGCAGTGATTTTAATGATGCTTAACCACTTCAGCCCCGGAAGGATTTCACACTTTAGGACCAGAGCCCTTTTTGCGATTCGGCACTGCATCGCTTTAACTGAAAATTGTGCGGTCGTGTGACGTTGTACCCAAACAAATAGAGCTTTCTTTTGGTGGTATTTGATCACCGCTGCGTCATTTCTGATCGCCGCTATAAACAAAAGAAGAGCGACAATTTTGCAAAAAAAAAACACATTTCTTACTTTTTGCTAAAATACAAATCCAAAAAAAATATAAAAAAACATGTTTTTTCATCGGTTTTGGCCGATTTATATTCTTCCTCATGTTTGTGATTAAAAAAATTGCAATCGGCGTTTATTGATTGGTTTGCTCAAAAGTGGTCGCGTTTACGGATGATGAGAATTCATTTTTGGGGTTTTTATTTATTTTTTTTTTTTCTTACTTACTGTATGGGGGCTGCCCTAACAGGGGAAGGGAAGTGATCACAGCTTCCATGTAAAGGAAGGCTGTGATCACAGTCCTTCCCCTCTCACAGAACGGAGGTCCGTGTTTACTTACACGGACCTCCGTTCTTCCACTCCGGGGGGGGCATCGCGGGTAGCCGGCGGAGATCGAACCCACCGCACTCGCTCCCTGGCCCTCCCCGGACACAGTGAGCGCGCGGGCGTGCCTCTGGCGGTGCACACGCGCTCACTGTGCGCGATCTGGCAGCCGCCGTCATATGACGGCTTTTTGCCTTAAAGAGCCACTCTGTCGCCGTCAAATGCCGATCAGCGGTCGGCAACCGGTTAAAGTGTAACAATGAAAATGAAAAATTCCTTTAAATATCGTGCCTGGGCCCCCCCCCCCCCCCCCTTAATGTGCCTGTAAAGTGGCACATTTGTAGCATATACAGAACATGCTACAGCAAAGTTGACATTTCTAAAGAAAAAAATCCCATGTAAAATGACTCACGGTTTGCAATTGCTGGCACACGGCTAGAAAATAACAGCGTGGGGTCCCTCCCAAAATCCACACCAGACCCTCTGCACCCCCACCCCAAAGCACCTTGTCCACATGTTGATGGGGACAAGGGCATCTTCCTGACAACCCTGGACTGTGGTTGTCAGGCCCCCCAGGCTTGAAATTTAAAGGATTTTTTCATTTCTTTTTATCATTTTTTTAATGATACATGTCCCCCAGAGCAGTACCCATACCCCTTTTATGGCCAATCACTTGCATATAATGCCATTTTTTTTTTTTTTCTTTTTTTTTTACCTGCACTTTTTTTTTATTCTGCTGTCAGCGGAGAAACCCATTGACAGCTGATGACTCATCGGTGGTTTAGGACTCTGCCGCCGGCTTCCCAGCCCCATTCCTTAACAACCAGCTTACACTGCACACTGATTGGGCAAAGCTTTAGGGCACAGAATGCGCTGTAAATTTGCACTCTGCAAATTCGGGTGTTGGGCGAATGGCCGAACGGGCAACTGTTCGGCCGAACCGTTTGCCCATTCCTACTCATAGGCTTTGCTACTACCTAGTGGTTGTAGTGGGAAATTGCTCCTATGCAGCACAGTTATTGTAATCTGTTCTTTCTCTATATTGTATTGGGTTATATGCATAGCTCTTTGCCAGTTTCTCCTCTACATATTTTAAAGAATATATAAACCCAACATTATATATTTCTGATACAGTATGTGCCTGCTGTACCATGTACTTGTATGAAAAAATATCCTGTTCTCGTTGTTTTGCTTCCTTTATGTGAAATCCCTGGTGTTCCTGCTAGTCCCCTCTGCTTTCCTATTAAGAACTGACAACACTGGTCAGTTCTCTAGCTGTGATGAGAACTCAACCTGCTCTCCTTAATTAACAGACTTGTGCTGACTGCCCACACCTTCCTGCCCAGCAATTCACTGGGAAGACTAGTGTGCTGCTGTTTCTCTTCCCCGAGATTCTTATGCAGCTGAGAACACAGATTATGTGATCACTTAAAAAAAGGGGGAAATAAAGATATTCATAATGTTTTTTATATGTATACAAAAATGCTTTGCCTTTCATTTCTATTTTAAACTGAATGGGTTGTTTTACAAGGTGAGGGTTCATGTATACTTTAAGTAAAGTTCAGGTTAAAGCTGCCCCCTGTCTGATCATTCGGCCGAACACAAAACCTGCTGCATAACTTCACTACTGTGCTGATCACTGCTTTCCTTGCTGGAGAGGAAGCTATACATGAAGATCTGAAGTGCAAGGATCTTCCAGCTTCTGCTTCATTCATTCTATGGTACTATGCTTCCTCCACTTTATTAGGCCTGGTTCAGACTAGTGTGATTTCAGTCTCATAGAATCGCATAACAAGGGAAATCACATTTTTTCAATGGTACTGCATCAATGTGAATCCAGTGTGATTTACAGGGCAATTTGGCCTCACAGAATATGTAAACTACACCCAAATTGCAATCAACCGAAAATCAGATCAAAATTGCCTCTAAGTGGCGTGTACCTAGCCTTACCCCAACAGTCATCAGGGGGCAGATCTGCCATGAGAAAACAAAGCACTGATCTTTTACCCAGAGGGCCTCCTCTTCAGAGAAACCCAGTGGGGAACACAGCATGGTATTCCAGTAGTGGGGAAAGATCAGCTGCACAGAGCCAACAGGCAATACCGGTGATTCTTTGCCCCTACACAGTCAATAAGTCGGTGGACTTCTCATTGCAAAGTCTTTATTGGCTATTGATTAACATATACAGCCTCTATAAATGCTAACATGTTTTGGCCACCATGGGCTTTCTGATAGCATGCTTTGACTGTGAATCTGCAAAGTTGGGGGATGGGACTTCTCAGTCTGAGCCCCGGTCTCCAGCCTTTGAAGATTGATTAGGAAGTTGAGCTTGGGTATGTTACTTTCTTTCTATTTGCCCTTAGCTTGCATTTTTTTGGGCACAGCTCCAACAGTATAGGATCTCTTGAAAATGGTATTTAAGGAAAACTGTTCACTATTATTTTTTTACGCAAAATCTTATTATGTTTGGTGAATTATCAAAAGCAGTTCATGATTGGAATCTCTGTGGGGTACTACACACTTCGGCAGACAGCTTTGGTAGAGAGGGCAGAGGCAATTAGCAAATTACATTTTTCAACAGCTGATAGCTTGTTGTCTTGGGATAGGTATTTCATCTGTAAACATCCATTCTCTGTCTAAAATCTGTGGGTAACTGTGACTTGAATGCTATTCATATTTAATCAATCTGTATATTTTATTTTTAAATGTGATCTCGTTCTAATTTGTGCTGGTACTGTGTATTTTTAATGATTGGCTTAATAATGTTTGTCATTGCTGAAAGCCTCCTGCTTCCCCTCCACTGTCAGTCTTTTACCTCAATTAAGATTCATGAGTAATAATAACCTAATTTGAATATGCAATATATTGTCAGACTGTTTAACCATCAGATTCATCTAAAGTTATGTAATTCCATGGAGAATAGATCAATGTGCCTGGAAGAATATGCCACAAGTACTGCTTTCTCTCTGTAGACTACAGTCATTAAATTTCAATCCTCTTAATCAAGATAGAGGACTCGTACCTTTAATTGATGTGAGTTGCACTCATCATGGGATCCTTATGTGTTGCTAGGAATTGCCGGAAGAGGAATTTTACTTTTAATGAGTTCTAATCTCATTTTAAATATAACTTTGGAGATGCAACAATAAAGCAAGTTTCATTCAAGGTGAAAATAAAGGGGCGTTCATCTGGATTTTAGGTCTATGCAATGGCCCCTTGTGCTTCTCAGCACTTAAAAGATAACAGTACCAAATCACACACAGCTCGGTTTTCATGTTCTCGCTTATCTTAACTGCAGTGTTAATTTTAATGTTAAAGGGGTTGTAAAAAGGTTCTATGAAATAAAATAGAAAACCTTCTGTGTGCAGCAGCCTTCCCAGCACCCTCAAACTACTTATGTAGCCATGGCCCCTAGAGGCCTAATGGTGACCTCCAAGGTCAGGGAGAGCTGACATCCATCTTCACAGTGTGGGTTACTAGGCGTAGTGGGTATAGTGCAGATAGAGTAAGTTGGGTGCCAGACACTTTGAGAGTGAAAAAAGATTTATTGTCTCTTAACAGAACTGGGGAGAGAGAGTTAGGGCCTGGACACCCTTAGGCAGATGAAAAACACTTGGCAGACTCCGAGGCAAAAATAGGAATAGAAGAACAGCTATAAGGTTCAAGGGCCTTTAAGCTGGATTGCAGCAAACTGTCTCCTATGGCAACTGAACTTGTAACTTTTTTTTTGTTTCAATATGTTTTTTATTAGATTCTTAAATGAATACATAATAAAGGGAGCAAAATATGACAAGCAAAGGTTACACGAATATGACAGCTCATCTTCAGCATGTCAGACAATTAACAATTCCATTGTCTATTTTGGTTTTGATTCAAGCCTATTATTTGGCCATAACACCGGAGTGGAAAATTGTCGTGTTGTGGAGGCCCACCTTAGCCAGCAGCCCCCCCTCCGGTCGCCCCAAAATGGGATCATCTGCGGCCAGAGAGTCAAGCGCAGCCGGCCCGTGACCAGCCAGCAGTGTTAGTTTGACATGTAATTCCACTCAGATGAGGGCCCAAACGTGTCTATAAAAACCATTGGTGTTTATGTCATATAATTGCACCAGAAGTATTAGCTCTAGCAATATCTAACAGGTAACTTATGTAACCGAGTATTAAAAAGTGGAATACTCTGCATAAAGAAGAAACGAAAATATATAGAAAATAAAGATAAAGTGAAACGAGATAAAGAGGAAGAAGGAATGGTCGGATCAGAGGGTTGGTTGGTGGATCTATGTAGTTGACGCGTGTGTTTCAGCTTCTGAGAAGGTGCTCATATGAGGAAGTGTATTTAAATGCTACCCAGCTATTCCATGTTCTGTTATATTTATCTGTTGTTTCGTTGGCTATTGCCCTGGTTTCTTCTAGTGTGTAAATTTCCTTTGCTGCAGTCAACCAATCCTTTAAGGTAGGTATGTATGTAGATTTCCAATATTTAGGAATTAACGATCTTGCCGCCGTAAGTAGGTGTCTAGTCAATGATCTTTTGTATGTTGACAACGAACGATTGGAGACGTGGAGGAGGCAACATGCAGGTGTTAGGGCTATAGTAGTGTCGGTAATTTGTTTTATCGTTTCTCTTACGGATTCCCAAAATTTTTGAATGTGGGAGCATTCCCACCATATATGGAATAGTGTGCCTGGTTTTTATTGCATCTCCAACAGCTGTCGGAGAGATCTGGAAACCATCTGTGTAATTTAGTTGGGGTTAGGTACCAGTTAGTGAGAATTTTAAATGACGTTTCTTGGAATCTGGTATTAATAGAGCATTTATGTGCGAAGACACAGGCATGAAGCCACTGTTCATCCGATATATTTGTTGCGAGAGATTTTTCCCAAAATAATTTGTGTATGTTTGTATCAGGAGAAATGGTGGGTTGCAACAGATTGTATGCTAAAGAAGTGGATTTGGTTGTTGGAGTTGCATCTAAGCATATTTTTTCGAGAGGTGTAAGCTCTCTTTGAAAGTGTGGTAACCTGGAAGTATTAGTTATATAGTTATGTATTTGCCTATATGTCCAGAAGTTCAGATCTGTGTGTCCTTGGTCACTTTGGAGTACTTTGTAGGGTTTCATTTTGCCTTGGGTTAAGCAGTTACTAGCCATTAGAGTTTTGCGTCTGTATGTGAGGCCTAGGTGATGTAATGATTGCCTCTAGTCTTGCATGACTTCCTAAACGCCTCTAGCGTGGCCTCTATTAGGGGATTGTTTTTCAGAATGGTTGGGCATTTCTCCCAAGGTATCCAAGGTGACAGTCTCACCAAAGATTTATCTGTGCCAGTTTCCAGGGATACCCAGTCCTTGTTGTCAGCGTGGCAGTTCCAGTCTATGATGCGTGTGATATGAGTAGCGTAATAGTATTGTTTAAAGTCTGGGAAACCTAGCCCTCCAGTCTGTTTAGATCTCATAAGAAGTTGCAACTGAATGCGTGGTTTCTTTGAGGCCCATAAAAATTTCCGAAGTATCGTCTGCAATGATAGGAAGAATCGAGCGGGTAATTTTATCGTGATGGTTTGAAACAAGTATAAGACTTGTGGCAAAATGGACATTTTTATTATCGCTGACCTTCCAAACCACGAGAATTTTTTAAATTCCATTGGGAGAGGGTTTTGTTTATATTAGCTAGCAAAGGCATAAAATTCAAGGCATACATTGAGCCAAGTTCTGGCGTAAGCCATACTCTCAAGTATTTAAGGGCCTTGTTTTCCCACGTGAAAGGGCAGTTTGCTCTGACTCTGATCAGATTATCATCTAATAGGGTTAGGTTTAACGCTTCGGACTTCCCATAATTGACTTTAAAATTGGACATGTATCCATATGTGTCAAAGGCTTTACATAGGTTGCGGATGGATATATGAGGTTGTGTTACGAAAAATAATAGATCATCAGCGTATGCCACTATTTTATATAGTCTCTTGTCTGACTGGAATCCGTGGATTGCTGGTGTGTTGTTAATTGTTCTTATGAGGGGTTCTAATGTGAGGATGAAAAGTAGAGGTGATAAGGGGCAACCCTGCCTTGTCCCATTGTTTATCTTGACGGGTTCAGATAGGGTATTGTTTATCTTCAATCTAGCTGTCGGGTATTGGTATAAGGTAGAAATCCAGGCTAGCATATGTGTTTGAAGGCCTATATGTGAGCATGTTGCTAAAAGGAAATCCCAGGAGACCCTATCAAAGGCTTTTGCTGTGTCTGTAGACAGCAGCATGCCTTCAAAGTCATCAGTATGAGCCCTGTGTATAAGGTTCAAAGCTTTGGTAACGTTATCCCTGGCTTCCCTTCCAGGCATGAAGCCTACCTGTTCTGGCCAATTAAGTCAATCAGAAAAGGTCGGAGTCTGTTTGCTAGAATCTTAGCGAAAAGTTTCAGGTCTAAGTTTAGTAACGAGATTGGGCGATAATTACCGCAGTCTGTATGGTCTTTATTTGGTTTGGGTAGTATCGTGATGTGTGCCTCTAGGAATTCAGATGGGACCTTTTGGGTTTCTTTGAAGTAGTTTAGGGCTTTCAGTAAGTGAGGTGTTAGGAGTTCGGCATATGTTTTGAAATGATGTGCAGTGAAGCCATCTGGGCCCGGGCTCTTCCCGGATTTCAATGTTTGAATGGCATCAGAAAGTTATTTTTCAGTTAGGGGTTCATCTAATTTGTGTGCATCTACCTCATCAATTAGGGAGACCGCTATTGGATAAGTAGTCTTTCAGAATTTGTGCTTGTGTGCCTGTGAGTTCTGCAGGTTTATGAGGGGGTTGTAGGTGGTATAGTTTGGAGTAGTACGCCTGAAATGCTTCCGCAATTTTATCAGTTTTGTGTGTCAATTTCCCTTCTTGGGTTTTGATAGCATGTATTTTGGAAGCTAGTTGCACATCTTTTAGTGCCTTGGCTAAAAATTTACCTGTTTTGTCATGTTCATAGTAAAACCCTTTTTTCAGGAACAGTGTCCTTTTTGCTTTAGTATCAATTATGTTTTGAAGGGATCTTCTTAGTTCCTGGAGTTCCTCAGCAATAGTCAAAGCTAATGAATGTTTGTGTTGTGTTTCCAAGAGTCTAATTCGTGTAATCAAGTCATTGGTTTCTTTCTCAGTCTCTCTTTTCTTTTCTCTTTTTTGCTCCCATGCTTATAAGTTCGCCCCTAATTACGCATTTATGGGCATTCCATATTGTTATGGGGGAAAGATCTCCCGTGGTATTGTCAATAAAGTAAGATTTGATTACGGCAGCAACGTGTTGTTGTCTCATCAAATTGGTTAATATTGTTGGGTTGAGTTTCCATGTTCCTCTTCTAGTGTGTGCTGTTGGTGTGTTCAATGTTAGGGAGACTGGTGCGTGATCTGAGAACGTCTTGATTCCAATTTTTGCTTCTTTCATGTTTGGGAGATCTCTCTGCGTCATAAAAATATAGTCAATTCTAGAGAACTTATTATGGAGAGCCAAGAAATAAGTGTAGTCTCTGTCAGACGGATTAGCTGTACGCCAAGTATCCACTAACGTAAGTTGTGCCAGTAAAAGTTTTATTGTGCGTAGTTTCCGATATGTAATACTGGATTTATGGTTAGAGGTGTCTTGTAACGGGTCCAGTGGTATGTTGAAGTCCCCCCCAATAGGATACACCCCTTGGAGAAGGACTTCAGCTCCTCTATCACATGCTGACAAAACGTCACATGTGATATATTAGGAAAATAGATATTGGCCAAGGTGACCGGTTTCCCAGCCCATTGCCCTTTAAGGAAAAGGTATCTACCGTTAGGATCTCTAAGTTGGTCTGTAATAGTTATGTCCGCATCTTTGTGTATGAGAATCAATACACCTTTTGATTTTGAGATGGGGTTGAGTGGTATGATAGTGTATATTTTGTGCTATAGAGTTTGGGAGCTGATCCCGTTTTGAAGTGAGTCTCCTGTAAAAATAAAATTTTTGCTTTTACATTATGTAGTTCTTTTAGGAGCGCCGTTCTCTTTTCGGGAACGTTCAGACCCCTAACGTTATGAGAGACCACGGTCGGAGAATTGCCTAGCATGGAATAAGACATGGTTAGACACTGAGTATTAGTACAATGTTCTTCTGTGTTATGCCTGTTTCAGTGAGATCCACCAAACCAAGAGAGGGAGTAAGAAAGAAAAACAAAGTATAGGTGCAATCCACCTGGAGAGAGAAAGGGGGAAAGAGGAGTGGGAGAGGTAAAGAAGAAGAAAATAGATCAAGGTTGAGATAATATCTCTAAACAAAAGTCTTTTAGCCGTCTCCGCCTATCGTTCTATGCGGAGAATAGTATTGTAGGTTCACCCCCTCCAGGGAGGGAGTAAAGCCACTGGTGTAGGGAGTGGGAGGCACTACGCATGTAATCAATAGGAACAATCATCAAAAGCTGATATATATGTGGTATAGGTGTAGTAATCATAAGTCTGCAGCATCTCCCACGACCTAGTTTCAGTAGTAGTCCGAACATGGACCTTTATACTTTAAGTTGCCAGCTTGGAATCTATCACTAAACAATGTATAGAGCAAATTCTGATATAAAGTTTCAGTAGTCACAATTTTACAGGGAGGGGCCCGAGTTCTCTAAGCCTATGTATAGCAACAACTATAAAAGGTTATTCGAGAAGACCAAACTTCGTTATCAGAGCAGTCTGCCGATATTCAGGGTTGTACCGTGTGTGGAGAGAGCGTTTAGTAAGCAATGGAAGTGGCAGAAATAAAAATGGCAAACTATAAAACGCCATAGCCACCTTGGAATTTGTGGGGGGGCTTTCGATCACAGTGTGTGTACGGTCTGTGCCCCATCGGGTTCAATAAATGTCTGTCCCAATGCAGTCCAGAGTTTTGATCGGGCACAGTAGCTGCATTTTACAGAAAAAGAGAACATGGCAAACTCAAAAACGCCAAAACTGTTTAACAATGTAGCAGCTCAACCTGTGTGATTAGAAGCTTGCAGTGCTTCTGGTCCTGGATTTAGGGACATTGATATAGACCCATAAAGCCAGATGTGTAGACTTTGGGGCGAGAGTGTGGGTCACCGTCTAACCAAGATAATGCCCATGTGGAGCAAACTCAAAGTTGTGGTATTCAACCCCCAATATAGGATTCCATGTTTTGCAGGTATCCTTTGTCCATGTAGTGTCTATAGACGGTGGGGTCTTATGTCTAAAAAAGGAAGACCGAAGTGGCAAAGAGAGGGGGAAAAGGTGGCAAACTAAAAAACGCCACGTTATTATCAATATATGTCAGTTTGCCTATTCAAATCTGGGCAGAAGCTCTTTCTGTCAGGTCTAAAGTCTGACTTTGTAGTGAAGTTGATGGTTCTCTGTTGTCTCAAGTATACTCTCTAATTCTTGGGCCTTGTGGGCCATGAGAGAAATTCCCTCTGTTGGAGCTTGATCGTTTTTCAAAGTTAGCTTTCTTAGCCAATGGAGATTTTGTGGGTGAAGAGCTTGGGGTTTGTGAGGCAGCCTGTTTTGGGGATAAGGTGTGGAACTCCCTATACCAATCTGGCAGGTCCACCAAGGCAATATGTAATTGCTCGCAGAATACCGGAAGTTCATCAGGCATTTTTAAGAATTGTTTCCCTTTGAAGGTGGCATTCAGTGCGAATGGGAAACACCATCTGTAGGATATCCCTTCATTTCGGAGTACCTCCAGCAAAGGGCGTAGTGCTCGTCTGTTCTGTAATGTGATTGGTGACAGATCCTGGTATAGTGCGATCGTGTGTTCATTAATGGTTATCTGGTCATTTAGTCTTGGCCTTGTTAAGGATTTCTTCTTTGAGCTGAAAGCTTTGAAGGCAACAGACAACGTCCCTAGGCAGAGCAGCATCTGGGGGTTTTCGGCTTCAGGGCTCTATGAGCCCTAACAAATGCAATGGTAGTATCCTTTGGACGTTCTAAGAACTCATTAAATATTGCTTGTAATACAGATTTGATTTCTGTGGGTTCTATGGTTTCGGGGATCCCTTTGACTCTTATATTTTGTCTGCGTCCCCTATTATCCAGGTCTTCAATTTGGCGATTCATAAGAATTAGGTGTGTGGCGTGTGAGACGACCACCGATTTGAGGTTCTCCACCACTCTGTCTCTTTTAACATGTGCCCGCTCAGAGGCTGTCATGCGTTCAGTGAGTGAGAGAATGTCAGCTTTTAATTCGGTGATTGCACAGGAGAAAGTGTTCTTGATATCTGCGGCAATAGTGTGCATTTCTGAGAGTTGAAGCGGGGGGTCTGGAGGGGCAGAATCGCTTATAATGTCTTCAGATGTTGTTATTGAGTCATCACTATGTTCTGCCTCATGTCTCTGGGGTGTCATTTTGGTCGTAGTTCGACCGCGGGACTGTGATTTAAAGAGGTCTGTGATATCTGTTATATCTGGTGTGGATGAGGATCTTGGGGCCCGGGGTCCCGGTGTTGCTTTTATGGTTTTAGTCTGTTTGCCCATCCTGTGCATATGCTGGCAATGAGCTATGAGATCGTGGGTATGCAGCACTCTGTGTCTAGGCTGCCATCTTCACTATATACTAGGCCTTGTCCCCAGAAAATCCGTTACTAGGCCCAAAATAGCTTACTCAGATGTGGCCGCTGATAGCTGGCTGAATTGGGTTGATGATTGCTAGCAGGGATAGGCTTTTCTGGGGAGGTATCGCCATGTTGTACAGGTGGATCTAGTATGGCGGTCAGAATGTCTCTTGCCAGGTACCTGAGACCAGGGATGTCTCCGCGGCCTGGTCCGTTTCAGTTGTGCCTTAATCCAACCTGTGGACGTGGCTGTTGGGTAGGGCGACGGTAGGCTGCCTACTTTAGAGTGGTTGTGGTGTTCTCTGGGTCCGTAGCGTGTTGGTGTGTCGCTGGCGGAGTAGGCCCGTACGGCTGACGGCCGGCAATTGAGGCCGGGGATGTTGATGCGGCCTAGGCCGCAGCGGAGTTTGGGGTACTTTCGGCCCAAGAATGGTATCGGAGGGTAGCGGGTAGTGTGGGCTATCTATCTGGAGTGATTTTACCTGGATCCTGCTGTTGTGGAGACAGGATTCCTCCACATAGAGCGATCTGTGCCTGGAGCTCCTGTGAAGTGCGTCCTCACGCCACTCGTGCCAAGCCACGCCCCCTAACTTGTAACTTTAACTTCAATGCAGATCACTACTCACAGTATCCCGTTGTAGATCATCTCACTGATCTCACAATCTCTCACTAGACTCTTCAGATCTCAGCCGCCACTGGATCCCTTGAGCTCCTTCACAACTAACCTCCAAGTGTCATCCACACTGTCCCGCTGGGTCCCTAACTTGGCTCTTCAGCTAACCTGCTGAATCCTCTGCAAGCGTCACCCACACTGTTCCACTGGGTCCCTAGCTTGACTCTGCTGAAGTTTTCTCAAATTCTTCACTGCCCCGGCAGGGTGAAAAAGGCTGCTCTGGTACTACTTCAGTCTCCACAGAACCTGACCTCTGATAACAGGAGAGATTGTCCCTTGCTGGCGACTGTGTCCCTTTTACCTCTGACTCTGGTTCTCGCTTGCCTCTGGCGGCAGGAGTGGTGGTCTCTGATGGCAACTGCTTTCCTTCACCTGTGGCAGCAACTTGGTTTCTCCGTCTGGCAGAACCCCTGTAACTTGGTTGGCTCCAGGCCTGGAAGCCCCTACCCTGCGCTGCTTGCTTCCAACCTGGATAGGCCTCAGACCGCCTAGCAGCCAGCTACTCCCGGATAGACCTCAGGCTTCTGGTCTAGCAGCCAGGAGCTTTTCAACACATGTCCACCTAGACAGCCATCCAGGTTGCACAGAACCCCGATCACCTGACCCTTCCCAAATAAATAGACTCTCCAAGCTGGTCAAGGGGCAAGAGACCCCTTCCAATTGGCTGAGACAACCTATCCACCCTTGGTCTGGATTCACTATACCCTTGTCAATGTAATGCCACAGGCAACAATGCCACCCAGTGACAGAAGAGAGAAGTGCATCAAACCCAGATTTAGGAAAAGGTCAGAGGATCTCCATAACAATCAGCCAGGCTGGTTACCACCCAGCGGGCTAAATTTGTTAGCAACCCTGCCTAACACCAGTATGCTACACTTACCTGAGCCCCATCTCTCTCCAGTGATGTCCACGAGTGTCTAAGCTGTCCAGGACTCTCCTTCTGATTGTCTGAGACACAGCAATGGTGCCATTGGCTCCCGCAGGTGTTAATCAAAGTCAGTTAGCCTACCAGGGGAGAGAGGGGGTGGGGCCGGGTCAGGCTTCGTGTCTGAATGGATCTCTGACTCGGCTTGGGTGCCCCCATAGAAATCGGCTGGCTGTGGGGGCACTCAACAGGAGGGAGGGGCCAGAAGCAGCAGAGAGGGACCTGAGAAGAGGAGGATCCAGGCTGTTCTGTGCAAAACCAACTGCACAGAGGAGGTAAGTAACATGTTATTTAAAAAAGACAAAAAAAAAACTAGACTTTAAAATCACTTTAAATTTTGATTTAGCTTTAGTCATAGTCTTTTAACTAAAATGCCATTTTAGTTTTAGTCGTATTTTAGCCATCTGAATTGCTTTAGTTTTAGACGTATTTAGTCAACTAAAATCTCCAGCACATTTTAAAGAATTGGGGAGAACATAGAATGGACTTTACCGGTATCAGAAGGGATGGCAACATTCACATATAATATATAAAACCTGGTATTTTAATGATACAAAAGGTTTAAAAACAGTTATTGGTGCTGATAAAAAAAACATATGAAAGCTATAAGCTCAATAGTGGATGGATGAAATATACCAAATAATAATAAATCTCTTTCTAGTTATGTCAAAAGGTCGACGCAGTACATTTTAGTCGAATAAAATAATTTTAGTTGACTAAAATCGAATGGGTTTAGATAAATTGTAATGCATTATATGAGCATTTCTCAAGAATTTCCAAACTCATTGTATACTCCTGGAGTAAAAAATCGAATAACATGTTATTATTTATGGCATTAAAGTGGTTGTTAAGCCACTAACTGATCATTATATCACCCCCTCTATCACATAAAAAGCTGTGTCCCAGTGCCTGTACTTTATAAAAAAAGCCAATTTCTACCTGTTTTAACAGTGTCTCCCAGTGATAAGATGACTCCAGGCTCTCAGCTCTCTCCATCTGATATCTCCAGTGGGCAGGGCTGAGATTCCCCTGCCAATGTGAGCCAGGGAGGCGGGGAGGAGAGGAGCAGAGAGCCTGGTGTCATGTGATCACTGGAAGACACTGTTAAAACAGGTAGAAATCGGCTTTTTTTAAAATAAAGCACAGGCACTAGGACACAGCTTTTTATGTGACAGAGGGGATGATATAAAGATAAGATAGTTTTGAAGCAGCAGGGAGAGGAGCAGAGCAGCGCTAGTGAGAGCTGATAGGCAGGTAGGGGAGGGGGGAGGAGGACAGAAGGAGACACAGGAGAGCTGCAGATAGCAGCGCATGATGGAGGCATGTATGCTGACCCCGGTGTCAGGGCTCAGCAGCCCTGATATATCATGGTCAGCGTACAGAGGGGAGGGTAGAAACTGGTAGGATCAGCCAGGTATTTCAGGTGATAACCGGGGGGGGGGCAAAATACACAGCACAAGCACTGTGCTGTTATTCATGCTTTAAGGGAACAGAATCCTTTTTTTTTTTGGGATAACAAACGCTTTAAGGTTTGAACATGCACTACAGACACAGATTTAGTCATTGTGATATACAGTATCTCACAAAAGTGAGTACACCCCTCACATTTTTGTAAATATTTTATTATATCTTTTCATGTGACAACACTGTGTAAATTTGCTGTCCCCTCAAAATAACTCAATAAACAACCATTAATGTCTAAACTGCTGGCAACAAAAGTGAGTACACCCCTAAGTAAAAATTTCCAAATCTGGCCCAATTAGCCATTTTCCCTCCCTGGTGTCATTTGAATCGTTACTGTTACAAGGTCTCAGGTGTGAATGTGGAGCGGGTGTGTTAAATTTGGTGTTATCACTCTCGCTCTCTCATACTGGTCACTGGTAGTTCAACATGGCACCTCATGGCAAAGGACTCTCTGAGGATCTGAAAAAAAGGATTGTTGCTTTATATAAAGATGGCCTAGGTTATAAGAAGATTGCCAGGACCCTGAAACTGAGCTGCAGCATGGTGGCCAAGACCATACAGTGGTTTAAAAGGACAGGTTCCATTCAGAACAGGCCTTGCCATGGTCGATCAAAGAAGTTGAGTGCATGTGCTCAGCATTATATCCAGAGGTTGTCTTTGGGAAATAGATGTATGAGTGCTGCCAGCATTTCTGCAGAGGTTAAAGGGGTTGAGGGCCAGCCTGTCAGTACTCAGACCATACGCCGCACACTGCATCAAATTGGTCTGCATGGCTGTAGTCACAGAAGGAAGCCTCTTCTAAAGATGATGCACAAGAAAGCCCACAAACAGTATGCTGAAGACAAGTAGACTAAGGACATGAATTACTGCAACCATGTCCTGTGGTCTGATGAGACCAAGATAAACTTATTTGGTTCAGGTGGTGTCAAGCGTGTGTGGAGTACAAAGACAAGTGTGTCTTGCCTACAGTCAAGCATGGTGGTGGGAGTGTCATGGTCTGGGGCTGCATGAGTGCTGCCAGCACTGGGGAGCTACAGTTCATTGAGGGATCCATGAATGCCAACATGTACTTTAACATACTGAAGCAGAGCATGATCCCCTCCCTTCAGAGACTGGGCTGCAGGGCAGTATTCCAACATGATAATGACCCCAAACACACCTCCAAGACAACCACTGCCTTGCTAAAGATGCTGAGGGTAAAGGTGATGGCCAAGCAAGTCTGCAGACCTAAACCCTATTGAACATCTGTGGGGCATCCTCAAACGGAAGGTGGAGGAGCACAAGGTCTCTAACATCCACCAGCTCCGTGATGCCATCATGGAGGAGTGGAAGAGGATTCCAGTGGCAACCTGTGAAGCTCTGGTGAACTCCATGCCCAAGAGGGTTAAGGCAGTGCTGGAAAATAATGGTGGCCACCCTATTTGAACATTTTCACTTAGGGGTGTATTCACTTTTGTTGCCAGCAGTTTGAACATTAATGGCTGTGTGTTGAGTTATTTTGAGGGGACAGCAAATTTACACTGTTATACAAGCTGTACACTCACTACTTCACATTGTAGCAAAGTGTAATTTCTTCAGTGTTGTCACATTAAAATATATAATAAAATATTTACAAAAATGTGAGGGGTGTACTCACTTTCTTGAGATACTGTATATAAGTTACACAGTATATCACAATGGATAAATCTGTGTCTGTAGTGCATGTTCAAACCTTAACCACTTGCCGACCACTGCGCAAACAGATGTACCTGTACGTCGGTCTGTAGATGGGGACTCGATGTCCACCGACGACCCGTGATCATTCTACACAGAGGCAGAATGGGGTAAACAATGCAGATCCCTGTTCAGACAGGGGACCTGTCTGCGATCTGCTCTTCCCAGTCATTGGGAACAGCGATCTCTGTCATATCCCTGGCAGCCCATCCCTCCTTCAGTTAGAACACACCCAGGGAACACAGTTAACCCCTTGATCGCCCCCTAGTGTTAACCCCTTCCCTGCCAGTGTCATTTATGTCATTTATACATTGATCAGTGCATTTTTATAGCACTGATCAATGTAATAATGTCACTGGTCCCCAAAAAGTGTCATTTTGGGTCAGATTTGTCCACCCCAATGTTGCAGTCCCGCTAAAAATCGCAGATCGCTGCCATTACCAGTGAAAAAATAATAATGAATAAATAAATGTCCATAAATCTATCCTCTAGTTTGTAGACGAGATAACTTTTGCGCAAACCAATCAATATACGCCTATTGCGATTTTTTTTTTAACCAAAAATATGTAGAAAAATACATATTGATCTAAACTGATGAATACATTTTTTTATATATATATTTTTTATAAAAACGAGGCTTCTAAATACCTATTTAGAGCTGTCTTCAGGCTGGTCACATGACTCACGGCAGATGTATTAATTTAGATACATGGATACTGCAGCAGGGACCCTCTCACATCAGCTGTGGAAATGGTCTTTCAGCCCCTCGTGCGTAGCCCTGGAAACCGGCCGAGAGTCATGTGACCGGCCTGAAGATCGCTCTAAACAGGCATTTACAAGCCTTGTTTCTATAAAAGAATAATACAGTGTGGTATGCCAGGCTCTAATAGAAGGGCTGTAACTTTATTATTTTAGTAATAGCGGTGGCAGGGGGAGGAGGGGGGTCAGAGACACAACTGACAGGCAGGGAGGAGGGGACTAGAGGGAGAGATGAGAGCTGAGAGCAGGGCTGCGGATGACACAGGGACGTCTCAGACAACGATGGTCAGGGCTCAGCAGCCCTGATTATCTTGGCCATAGCAGAGAGAGTATACAGGATGTGACAGGTTCAAGCAGGTTTTTTTTACAGTTTAGAGCAGGGCACTGTGCTATTTAAATATGCTTTAAGGGACCAGGAGATATATATATATATATATATATATATATATTTATTTTTTTTTTTTTTTTGGGATTAACAAACACTTTAATGTCCCTAATGTGGGTAACTGAGATTCAAGCACCCCTTGACATGAGTACATGTTTTCCTCAGAACGTCCAATTGTATATACAATGCCTTGAAAAAGTATTCATACCCCTTGAAATAGGAAATAGTAGGTTTACAGTTGTGCTAAACTCTTTTCATTTTCAGATGATGGATTGAATAGCTCCGTGAAATGTTCAAAGCTTGGGATATTGACATGACAAAACGTGGAAAATGTCAAGTGGTATGAATACTTTTTCAAGGCATTGTAAATGATTTTTAAATAACCCATGGTGTTTTACATAATGGAAAAAAAACTTACTGATGTATACAGTATCTTATGTGTGATTTATGATTTATCCATGTTCCAGATGGTTATGATCCATTTACTGTAAGTAGCACAGTACTTCTTGGAACTACTTATATACTTTGCTTTTTGATATATTGCATTGGTACCCTGTCACACTGATTACGCAGTCTGATTCTTAAAGTAAAAAAGTTTTCTTTTTAGTTTGGATAAAACAAGGAATGGATAAAATCCCTTCATACCTTGCCATGGAGATATAACAGAAAAACAGAATGAGAAAATCTCTCCAAAATCCACTCTTAGACAGTTTTCAAAGATAGAAAAAATGTCCCCAGTGGAAAATTTCCCCTAGCTTGCTGTTGTGGATAAAATTGTAAGATTTTAGCTTTCCTACCACTTTTTTGCCTTGATGTCTTCCTTTTGCCTTTATCCTCTTGTAAGCTGCGTAAACACTCCTATCCAAATCCCAATGCCTGAAAGCATGTTAGGTTGTCACACGGGAGTCCAACTAGCTTAGAGTGTACAGTATAGCCTGCCATGCACATCTGATATCTGCTGTTCATGGGATTGTGGGAAAATAAAACAGTTTTCAAGTTTTTTTGTTTTTTTAAATGATCATATAACTGGAATAAAGTGTTTATTTCTATATATGCCCTGGCTTTTGCTTTAACAAATTATGCTTTTTTAATAAAACTGTAACAGGAAAAGTGAGGTTTTTATTTGGAGGTCTGCTTTAACAAAGCATGCATTTTTCTTTCAACAACAAAATGCATTTTTACAGTAAAGGAGACAACTCTAAATCTGGACAAACATGACAATTTGTTTTTTTTTTTAACAATAAAAATTTTTTATTATTAGATTCATTCAAAGCAAGATACAGTTATACATGGTAGGCTCCATATCCAGCATACAAAAATACAACATGAACCAGCATAAACAAACTCACAACCTTTCACATTTCGGTCTTGATGTTTCATTAGCATAATACAAGTATGCGGGATGTCTATGAGCGGTTTAAATATCTTGGAAAGAAGTCCCTCCATGACAGAGAAAGGAGAGTAGAGGAAAGGAAGTAGGAAGAATACAAAGAAAGTGCGGTGAGATGGCCTGGGTAAGAGACGTGAAAAGGGCCTCCGCAAGATGACCGGGGTGAGCGTCCCAAGGATCGCAATCTAACCACCCCGGTCAGTCGTCCAAGAGGATATCCAGCGAACCACTCTATTCTGTTTAGTCGTTCCAGTAGATTTAGCTTAATTGGTAAGAGATCTGCGGGGTGGTATTGTCCGGTGATGGTGGGGATATTTACTCATTAGATGGTTGAGGGTAACTATCCGAATATCTAAAAGCTACCCAGGGTGTCCAGGTCCTATTAAACTTTTCAACCGAACCTCTAGCAAGGGCCACAGTCTCCTCCCAATTGTAAATGTCATTCACCACGAGGAGCCATTCCGCCACCGTGGGGGTGACAGTTGATTTCCAGTGTCTGGGGATGAGGATCTTGGCTGCATTTAACAAATGTCTGGTGAGAGACCTCTTATATCTCCTCATTGAGCAGTCAGCAACATGTAACAAACAGCAAGAGGCGTTAAGTGTGATTGTGGTTTCTGTAATCTTAGTAATAAGTTTTCGTATTTTGCTCCAAAATTGTTCTAGGGGAGGGCATTCCCACCAGACATGTATCAGCGAGCCTTGACTTGACCCACAGCGTCAGCACAGATCTGATGTCAGGGGAAACCATTTTTTAATTTTGACCGGGGTGGCATACCATTGCGTTAGCAATTTGTATGACATCTCCTGGAATCCCGTGCCAATGGAGCACTTGTGTGCAAAGATGAGAGCCCTTTGCCATTGATCGTCTGTAAAGGTGACCTTCAGGGCCTGCTCCCATAGTGTCCTATAGCGTAGTGGGCCGCTGCTCCCTTCTGCAAGCAGCCATGCATACATCAGGGAGGTGGTTTTTGGCACTGGGTCCGCTAAGAGGCAAAGGGATTCCAGGGGAGTCAGAGGCCTTTGGAAGCCTTGTTTAGTGTTGGCAGAATGTATAAAGCTATGCAGTTGGCGGTAAGTCCAAAAGGAGGGAAGTTTCTGTGGAGCTATTTCCTGTTGGATTTTCTCAAATGGTTTAATTTTCCCCACTTCCATACAGTGGGTTATCAAAAGGGGTAATGCTGGGTCAGAGGGGGAGGTCAGCTGTAAGTCCAGTCCTGGGCCAAAGTCTGGGTTTCGTGTAACCGGCGTAAGGGGGCTGTAAGGAGATGACAGTTTGTATTTAGTTGTCATTTTCTGAAATAGTTTGGCGGTGTTACCCACTAGGGGGGACGGTTGTGATTTGTTCCGAAGGTTTCCGGAGACTGAGGGGACCT
>BLSH010150103.1:304028-317347 GCA_018402905.1 Glandirana rugosa | reverse complement strand
CAAATCCCCCAGCAGATCTGTAAACAGTATAGCTGTTAGCTCATTCACTCCAAGCTGTTTAAAATGATATATCTTCATATGACAACATATCAGGGACTTACAAAAAGAACATACCACAAACCAAACTATTCCAACATGGTCAGCAACGGCCGACAACCCATTCCCCCCACCCCGCAGAGCCCACATATTGGGGAACTGCTTGGATCCCAAACAACTAGCCCGAAGGCAACAGTACTTATGGGAGACGCGTCACAAGTTAAGGAATGCCCCCTAACTCCATCTGCATAGTCCTAGGGATAGTAAAACAAAACAATAGAAGGCAAACTGGTTGTATTCCTGCAGGGAGATACCGGAGCCCAGGAATAATAGGTCCTGAGTCTAAGAAGTCACCTGGCCAAGGCCAGGGGCACAGTACTTGAAAGAGGCCGTTACAAATAAGGTGGACCATAAACGTGGAGTTAACTCAAAAATAAGTCAAAGATGGCGCACAAAATCCCCCCAGCCCGGACAGGTGTGAGGAGAAAACAATCCCGGGTTGTGAAGGGGGGTTGAGGAAAGCCTTATCAGTCCTGGAACAACATGAGAAAGGAGGCACGGTCTCCAGCCAGTCCGCAGCCTCCTTGGGCGTCATGAAAAAACGGACAGTTTCCCCGTACACCACTCGCAGCTTGGCCGGGAACATGATACTATACTTGAAGCCTTTGGCCCGCAACGTTGCCTTAACTGCATCGAAGGAACGGCGCTGGTGCTGGGTTTCTACTGAATAGTCAGGAAACAACATAATGGTGTTATTTCGATAAGCCAACTCCCCTGCTGCTCTAGCCGCTCTCAGGATCTAATCCCGGTCCCGGAAGTGTAGAAGTTGCAGGATGAAGGTGCGTGGAGGGGCCCCCTGAGGACCCGGCCGTGGCGGGACCCGATGAGCCCTCTCCACGGTGAAGTAGGGCGACAGCTGGGCCTCGAGTAGTAGGGCCTTAATAAACTCCTCCACAAATGCTGTGGGATGTTTCCCTTCAGTTCCTTCCGCCAGACCAACGATCCGAATATTATTTCGGCGACACCGATTTTCGGTGTCTTCCGCACGGAACTCCACGGTCTTGATTTTGGATTGCAACGAACGGAGAATGCCTTCGTGCTCCGCCACCACATCCTCCACATGGCCGACTCTCGTCTCCGCCGTTGTTACCCGAGAGCGTACTTTGTCTAGATCCTGTCGCAGCAGGCCAACATCCAACTGCACGGCCTCTATTTTAGTTGTAAGCGCCGATTGACATCCGGCTACTGCTGCCTGGCAAGAAGCGATCGCCGCCATCACCTCTGGGATTCCCGGAGGGGTCTCAGCCTCTGTCTGCGTCGCCATACTAGGCCGAGGCTGCACCTGCGTCGCAGGCCGAGAAGGAGGATCGGGAAGCGCTGGGATCTCTGGGGGAAAGTGCAGCTTTTTGCCCCCTTACCTCTCCCCCGCGGCTTGCCAGACATCCACGGAACGTCAGGGAGGAGGAATAGGCGCTGTTACTCAGGTACGGATAGAAGATTTAAGCTGGGTCCGGCAGAGCTCCTGAAAAGACGTCTGGTCACTCCGCCATCTTGGACACGCCACTAACTTTATTCTTTCATGAGTTATTTACAAGTTTCTGACCACTTATAAAATGTGTTCAATGTGTTGCCCATTGTGTTGGATTGTCAATGCAACCCTCTTCTCCCACTCTTCACACACTGATAGCAACACCGTAGGAGAAATGCTAGCACAGGCTTCCAGTATCTGTAGTTTCAGGTGCTGCACATCTCATATCTTCACAGCATAGACAATTGCCTTCAGATGACCCCAAAGATAAAAGTCTAAGGGGGTCAGATCGGGAGACCTTGGGGGCCATTCAACTGGCCCACGATGATCAATCCACTTTCCAGGAAACTGTTCATCTAAGAATGCTCGGACCTGACACCCATAATGTGGTGGTGCACCATCTTGCTGGAACTATGATGTCGGTGATAGGGAATTGCTGGCCATCGAGTCGGCTTTGGAGGAATGGCGGTACCTCCTGGAAGGAGCAGCTCACCCGGTATTGGTTTTTACTGACCATAAAAACCATAAAAAAACCATATGCTGTGAAGATACGAGATGTGCAGCACCTGAAACTACGGATACTGGAAGCCTGTGCTAGCAGTTCTCCTGCGGTGTTGCTATCAGTGTGTGAAGAGTGGGAGAAGAGGGTTGCATTGACACTCCAACACAATGGGCAGCACATTGAACACATTTTATAAGTGGTCAGAAACTTGTAAATAACTCATGAAAGAATAAAGTTACGTTAAAACCAAGCACACCATTGTTTTTCTTGTGAAATTCCCAATAAGTTTGATGTGTCACATGACCCTCTTCCTATTGAAAAAACAAAAGTTGGATTCAAAATGGCCAACTTCAAAATGGCCGCCATGTTCACCACCCATCTTGAAAAGTTTCCCCCCTCACATATACTAATGTGCCACAAACAGAAAGTTAATATCACCAACCCTTCGCATTTTATTAAGGTGTATCCATATAAATGGCCCACCCTGTATTTCAGAATGAAACACAAACTATTACTAGAAGAAATGCGGGTGAGTGGTTTGGCATAGCAAAATTACAGCCACAGAACAACTAAGGAGGAAATATGCGCCCATACAAAACTAAGAGACACGTTCAGAAATGCTATAAGCCTAGCCAACAAAATGGAAGAACTGGAGCTGCTGATGCACAAGGAGGATTTAGACCTTGTGGGAATATCAGAAACATGGTTTGGCAGCTCACATGAATGGTTGGCAACTATCCAGGGGTATTCCTTGTATCGGAGGGACAGGGAGGGTAGAAGAGGGTGAGGGGTGTGCCTGTATATCAAGAATTATTTACTGGTGAACGTGAGGGATGACATTGCAAATGGGGCAAAGGAGGAGGAGGTGGAGTCCCTGTGGGTGGAGTTTCAAAGGAAAGGAACAAATGGGAACTTAATAGCGGGAGTATGTTACCGGCCCCCTGACCTAAAGGATGGGGAGTAGTTGGATCTCCTATCATAGTTAGAAATGGCAGCGAGGCAGAGCAATGTTATCACAGTGGGGGACTTTAACTATCCACATATTGACTGGGCAGACGGAACAGCTTACTCATTTAAGGCTCGTCATTTCTTTAACCACTTCACCCCCGTAAGGATTTCCCACTGTAGGACCAGAGCACTTTTTGCAATTTGGCACTGCGTCACTTTAATTGACAATTGCGCAGTTGTGCGACGTTGTATCCAAACAAAATTTGTGTCTTTTTTTCCCACTCTCGCCCCCTATCTGTGCACGTGCGAATCGGCGCTTATTTGCGGCGATTCGCGAGACAGCGGCACACTGCCGCAGTAAATATACTGTGCACATTCGAGAACTGGTTAATGTCTTACAGGACAACTTCATATGCTAATTGGTAGATGCCTCAACTAGAAAGAATGCATTGCTAGACCTATTCATTACAAATAACACAGATCTGATCGTAGATTTGGAAATATGGGACAACTTGGGAACCAGTGATCACAGGATAATTATATTCAACATAAATCATAGGAAAAGGGAGCTTGAAGGTTGTGCAAGAACACTAAATCTGAAAGAAGCATTGAACACTGAGAAAAAATGGGAGTACTTTATGAATATAGTAATAAAGGTATTATCTAGTGTATTCCAATGGGCAACAAATATAAAAGAGCGAAGGTTAAACCTGGGTGGCTAAACTTTAACATTAAAAGATATATTAATGGGAAAGAAATGGGCTTTAAAAGATATAAGGCAGTGTGGTCATTGTCGGCATTGCAACACTACAAGGAATGCAATAAGAAATGTAGGAATGCAATCAGGGCAGCTAAAATAGAACACGAGAGACACATAGCGGAGGAGTGTAAAAAAAATCCCCAAAAAGGTCAGAGCACATTGGCCCCATAAAGGATGATCAAGAAAACGTGATTACAAATGATAAGGAGAAGGCAACTGTACTAAATGCTTTCTTTTCCTTCTTTTCTTTCCTCCATTTTTAACACCGGAAAAGGAGGGGTATAGTAATCAAGGCTGTATCATTAGTAACACATCACAGAATGTACTCTTGTGGCAAACAGAAGCCAATGTTCAAAAAAGACTTGAAAAGCTTAACCACTTGCCGAGCAGGCCATACCCAAATGACAACTACAGCGCAGTTGAATAAAGCTGGAAGGGCGCACAATAACATCCTCCCAGAATTGTGCTTCCCACACCCCTGGGGTGCGCACCCAGAAATGTCCATGACCATCGGGTCTTCCGGACCCGGCGCATCACGGATAGAGGTAAAGGGCCAATGACAGCGGCCACATGAGAGCTTCGTCCAATGACAGAGTGATCACTTGTCAACAAACTGGTGCATGTCCGGTTCAGCCCCTCCCCTCTCCCCCCATCTGCATCCATGGCTCATCCATACCCATCCATGGCTCATTCATGCTCATCCATGGCTCATCCATCCGCATCCATGGCTCATCCATCCCCATCCATAGCTCATTCATGCTCATCCATGGCTCATTCATGCACATCCATGCCCCATCCATGCTCATCCATGGCACATCAGTGCTCATTTGTGCCACATCAGTGATCATATATGCCACATCCATGTAACATCAGTGCTCATTCTTGCCACATCCATGCCACATCAGTGCTCATCTGTGCCACATCCATGCCACATCAGTTCTCATCCATGCACACATCAGTGCTCATCCGTACCACATCAGTGTTCATCCGTGCCACATCCATGCCACAGCAGTGCTCATCTGTGCCACATCCATGCCACATCAGTACTCATCTGTGCCACATCCATGCCACATCAGTGCTCATCTGTGCCACCTCCATGCCATATCAGTTCTCATCCATGTCACATCAGTGCTCTTCCGTGCCACTTCAGTACTCATCTGTGCCACATCCATGCCACATCAGTGTTCATCTGTGCCACATCCATGCCACATCAGTACTCATCCGTGCCACATCCATGCCACATCAGTACTCATCCGTGCTACATCAGTTCTCATCCATGCCACATCAGTGCTCATCTGTGCCACATCCATGCCACATCAGTGCTCATCCGTGCCACATCCATGCCACTTCAGTGCCCATCCGTGCCACATCAGTACTCATCCATGCCACATCCATGCAACATCAGTGCTCATCCATGCCATATCCATGCCACATCAGTGCTTATATGTGCCACATCAGTACTCATCCGTGCCACATCCATGCCACATCAGTGCTCATCTGTGCCACACCCATGCCACATCAGTGCAAAATTTTCAAATTTCATTCTGAATTCAAAAATTTTCAAATTTCGTTCTGAATTGAAACATTTCTGAATTTCCGATTTCAGAAAAAAAAATGAATGCAACGAAAACTAACAAAATTTGCGGCCATGCACATGTCTATCTGCCACATCCATGCCACATCAGTGCTCATTCATGCCACCTCAGTTCTCATCTGTGCCACATCCATGCCACATCAGTGCTCATCCATGCCACATCCATGCCACTACAGTGCCCATTAGTGCCACTACAGTGCCTCACAAAAGTGTAATAGGTAGTCAAATTAGATTTGAAATTTATGTCCCTAGAACACCTGATGGTGCTCTCTGCATGTTGGACCTCTCTATGTGGCCAGACTCTGTAACAGTCTCACACATGTGGTATCGCTATACTCTGGTGGAGTAGCAGAATGTGTTTTAAGGTGTAACTTTTGCTATGTACATGCTATATGTTAGAAATATCTTATAAATGGATAGCATCCATGCCACATCAGTGCTTATCTGTGCCACATCCATGTCACATCAGTACTCATCTGTGCCACATCCATGCCACATCAGTGCTCATCCGTGCCACATCCATGCCACATCAGTACTCATCTGTGCCACATCCATGCCACATCAGTGCTCATCCGTGCCACATCCATGCCACATCCGTGCCACATCCATGCTACATTCGTGCCACATCCATGCCACATCTGTGCCACATCCATGCCACATCAGTGCTCATCCGTGCCATATCCATGCCACATCAGTGCTCATCCATGCCACATCAGTACTCATCCATGCCACATCAGTGCTCATCCATGCCACATCATGCCACTACAGTGCCCATCAGTGCCACTACAGTGCCTCACAAAAGTGTAATAGGTAGTCAAATTAGTTATGAACTTTATGTTCCTAGAACAGCTGACTGTGCTCCCTGCATGTTGTGCCTCTGTATGTGGTCAGGCTGTGTAAAAGTCTCACACATGTGGTATTGCCATACTCAGGAGGAGTAGTACAATGTGTTTTGGGGTGTAATTTTTGCTATGTACATGCTATGTGTTAGAAATATCTTATGAATGGACAACTTTGTGTAAAAAAATGTGCTTTCATTTTCTTTACACATTTTTCATAAAGTTGTGCAAAAAAAGGCTCATTATGCCTCATAGAATATATACATTGGGGTGTTTACTTTCCATAATGAGGTCATTTTTGGGCATTTCCATTGTCCTGGTGTTCCATGACCTTTAAAAGTGTAAGAGTTAGTCAAGAAATTAAATGTGTAATTTATGTCCCTAGAACTGATGGTGCTCCCTGCATGTTGGGCCTCTGTATGTGGCTAGGCTGTGTAAAATGTCTCACACATGTGGTATTGCCATACTCGAGAGGAGTAGCACAATGTGTTTGGGGTGTAAGTGCAAGTATGCATATGCCATGTGAGAGAAATAACCTGTTAATATGACAATTTTTTGTGAAAAAAAATCTACATTTTGCAAAGAATTGTGGGAAAAAATTACAACTTCAAAAAACTCACCATGCCTCTTACTAAATACTTTGGAATGTCTTACTAAATACTATGGAATGTCTACTTTTGGATATTTGTACTTTCCTTGCTTGTAAGTGCCGGTTCACACAGGGGTGTCTTCAAAGTCTCCCAATTATCATCCGACTTTGAAGCCACCCCTGTATAGAATTCAATGAAAATCGTGTTGAAGTTGCCCCACAATAGTACAGGAACCTTTTTCTAAGTCAGAGGGACTCGAGTTGTTCCTATTAGAACGGTTCCATTGTAATGCATGGAGCGCGACAAGTCGCCCCTGTGTGAACTGGCACTTGGTGTCAGTATATCAGGCGTGATCAATTTTCAATGATTGGCACCATAGCTTGTAAACTCTATAACTTTCACAAAGGCCAAATAATATACACAGATGTGGGTTATTTTTACCAAAGCTATGTAGCAGTATAAATTTTGACCAAAAATTTTATAAAGAAAAATTACTAATTTGCAAAATATTATAACAGAAACAAAGAAAAATGCAATTTTTTTTACAGAATTTTCAGTCTTTTTTCATTTATAGCGCACAAAATAAAAAACCCATTGGTGATTAAATACCACCAAAAGTAAGATCTATTTGTGTGAAAAAAAAGGACAAAAATGTCATATGAGTACAGTGTTGCATGACTGAGTAATTGTCATTCAAAATGTGAGAGCACTGAAAGCTGAAAATTGGTCTGGTTAGGAAGAGGGTTTAAGTGCTCAGTGGGAAAGTGGTTAACGCAAATAAATCACCAGAGCCAGATGGCTTACACCTAAGATTCCTCAAAGAAGTCCGGTTATAGCCAGGCCATTATTCCTAATTTTTATAGGCAGCTTAATGACAGAAATGGTACCAGATGATTGGCAACGTGGTACCAATATTTAAAAAAGGGCAGAGATATATACCTGGAAACTACAGGCCATTTAATCTAACATCGATAGTATGTAAACTATGGGAGGGGTTGATAAGGGACTATATTCAAGAATTCGCTGATGAAAACTGTATTATTAGTAGTAATTAGCATCGATTTATGAAAGGTCGTTCTTCCCAAACAAATCTGTTAACATTCTATGAGGAAGTGAGCTGTCATCTAAATAAGGGAAGGCC
This sequence comes from Glandirana rugosa, assembly GCA_018402905.1. Taxonomy (NCBI): domain Eukaryota; kingdom Metazoa; phylum Chordata; class Amphibia; order Anura; family Ranidae; genus Glandirana; species Glandirana rugosa. The sequence continues at coordinate 309,409 of BLSH010150103.1, read as the reverse complement.
TGTGGACATGGTATATTTGTATTTTACAAAAGCATTCAATACAGTTCCACATAAATTCTTAATTTATAAATTGAGGTCTGTTGGCATAGACCACGAGTGTGTACTTGGATAGACTGGTTACAAGGGCATGTCCAAAGGATGGTGATAAATAGTGAGTACTCAGACTGGTCTGGAGTTGTAAGTGGGGTACCACAAATCTCTGTTCTGGGACCAATTCTGTTTTTTTTTAAAGGTGTTTGTTTAAGTTTTTTAAGTCACCATAAGTCATCATAGCTCAGTTCTGAAAATAATTTATTTATAATTCACTCTTGTGAGTGACAATTTCCAGATCGAGGCTTGAATATTGTGGAATTGATGCTCCATATGAGAGGCCTGGCCTCAGGATGAAAATAAGGCTTGGTTACTTGGCTATTGTGTATATACGCGGTGATGCGGCGTGGTGACCCCGGCCCTTGGAAGACGTCTTTTGATGACGAAACGCGACAGTTGGAGCCTTATGCTGACATCACCACATTCCGGGAACAAGGAGTATAAACATTGTGAGTATATTTACTTATTTAATAAATATGACACCAGTCTTTTATTGCACTATGGAGAGGCATTCTCCTCTTTTTTTACATGATTACCCCTATTTGGAGTCTTGATTGGAACATTGGGGAAATAATGTAAGGGCCTTGGAGTGATCTTATATGCATTACCTGACTTCTCTTTAGAAAGAAGGTCATGGAAATATGGTAAGCAGGTACCTTATTACACTTTGGGTGACGGTGGCTTTTGGTGACACTGGTTTGGTTTTGAATTCATTTAAGAGCACTACAAAACTGATTCACTGATTCACTGTATTTGATTATCCAGTGAAATTTATTTTGTTTAATAGATTTATTCCACCACAGTTAACTGTTATTCAACTTATTTGATTATAGCGTAACACTATTTTATATATGATGTAAATTAACATAGTGCCCTCAGTAGTCATCGCTCTCAGACCTGTTCTGACACACCCCCTCCCATTCTGTACAACACAAGGGTAGTGCTGAGGGGTGTAGCTATACCAGCCCAATGTACCAGAGTGTGAGGGCTAGAAGCAGCATTTCACTAGTAGGAAAAAGTATTTTAAAGTATGTCTAAAGCCAAATTTGTTTTTTTTTTCAATTCCAAAATTTTGAGTCACAGACTCAGGAATAGAGAGGAAATCTTGCCACTTGAAGATTTCTTTCGGTGACAGCTAAAAGGTCAAGTCCCTCGCTTTGAAGAGATTTTTTCTAACTTCCTGTGGAGTCTACAGTGCATGAAATGACAGGAAATGTCCCCATTGTTACACAGATGACAAAAACAAGGCTATTATCCCCTCTCTACTCTATCTAAAGCAAAAATAAATAAATTATAATTCTTCAAAGCATTACCGAAAAAGAAAAAAAGAAAAAAAAAACGTTTACAAATCATAACGTGCAGGGAGTACAGGACTATAAAGAGATAAAAAGATGTGAGACTTCAATTGGACTTTAACATACACATCAACTGTTCTGTCTCTATATACTGTACAGTGATTTCTTTTAAGTCAGTGCAGTATAAATGTTTAGTGGAACACGTTTTCTTTGTTGCTGCCGTAAGTGGCAAATGGGTGACCAGATCAACTGTCCACTTGAATGTCACCAGATATTGGCTGGATTAATTCCTCAAAAGGGCGAGATTTAGGAGTGTGTATATGGGAATGTTTGACCATTCTTCCAGAAGCGCATTTGTGAGCTCAGGCACTGATGTTGGACAAGAAGGCCTGGCTCGCAGTCTCCGCTCTAATTCATCCCAAAAGTGTTCTTTTGGGTTGAGGTCAAGACTCTGTGCAGGCCAGTCAAGTTCATCCATGTCTTTATGGACCTTGCTTTATGCACTGATCCAAATAATTTGGTGGAGGGGGGGATTATGGTGTGGGGTTGTTTTTCAAGGGTTGAGCTTGGTCCCTTAGTTCCAGTGAAGGGAATTCTTAAAGTGGTTGTAAAGCCACTATGTGATGTTAATACAATCCCCTCTGTTAGATAACATGTGCCCCAGTGTCTGTGCTTTATAAAAAATATGACAATTTCTACCTTATTTCAGAGAGCCTCCCATCACTCACGTGACTGCTCGCCTCTCCCCTCTCCCAGTCTGACAGCTGCAGCAGGAGGGGACCCCTCTCTGCTGCCACCCCAGGACCCCTCTCTGCTGCCATCCCAGGACCCCTCTCTGCTGCCACCCCTGGACCCCTCACTGCTCTCATACCAGGGCCCCTCTCTGCTGCCATCCCAGGGCCCCCTCTCTGCTGCCATCTCAGGGCCCCCTCTCTGCTCTCATCCCAGGACCCCCTCTCTGTTCTTATCCCAGGGCCCCCTCTCTGCTCTCATCCCAGGGTCCCCTCTCTGCTCTCATTACAGAACTCCCAGTGACGTCAGCTGGGAGGAGGGAAGGAGAGGAGAAGAGAGGCGAGCAGTTACGTGAGCGCCGGGAGGCGCTCTGAAATAAGGTCGAAATTATCATATTTTTTATAAAGCACAGACACTGGGGCACATGTTGTTATCTAACAGAGGCTATTGTATTAACATCTGACAGGCAGGGAGGGAGGGGAAGAAGAGAACAGAGGAGAACAGAGGAGAGACAGAGGATGACGGAGGTATGTAAACTGACCACGGTGTCAGGGCTCAGCAGCCATGATAAACCATGATCAGTTTACAGGGGGGAGGGCGAAACCAGACAGGATCAACCAGGTATTTTAGGTGATACAGGGGGCCAAGTTACATAGCACAAGCACTGTGCTGTATAACATGCTTTAAGGGAACATGATCCAATTTTTTAAGGGTAACAAACACTTTATGACATCAGCATACCAAGACATTTTGGACAATTTCATGCTCCCAACTTTGTGGGAACAGTTTGGGGATGGCCCCTTCCTGTTCCAACATGACTGTACACCAGTGCACAAAGCAAGGTCCATAAAGATATGGATGAGTAGGGATGGGCTGAACACCCTCCGGTCAGGTTCGCACCAGCACTTGCGAACAGTCAAAAAATTTGTGCGAACACGCGAACGCCATTAAAATCAATGGAACTCGAACATGAAAAATCAAAAGTGCTCATTTTAAAGGCTTATATGCAAGTTATTGCCATAAAAAGTGTATGGGGACCTGGGTCCCGCCCTAGGGGACATGGATCAATGCAAAAAAAGTTTTAAAATCAAGGAGCAGGAGCAGTGATTTTAATAATGCTTAAAGTGAAAACATAAAAATGAAATATTCCTTTAAATATCACCACAAAATGACATTTGTAAAGGAAAAATTGTTAAAAATTTAAAACCGCTCACGGCTGTAATGTATTGCCGGTTCCCAACCGGCAATATAGATAAAAATCACTGAAAAGCATTGCGTTGGGGCCCTCCCAGTCCATACCAAGCCCTTCGGGTCTGGTGTGGATTTTAAGGGGAACCCCACGGCAAAATTAAAAAAAATTGCGTAGGGTTCCCCCCCAAAGTCTGTACCAGGCCCTTCAGGTCTGGTATGGATTTTAAGGGGAACCCCAAGCCAATTTTTTTTTTTAATGGTGTGGGTTCCCCCCAAAATCCAAATCAGACCCTTATCCGAGCACGCAGCCCTGGCATGGCAGGAGGGAGTAGGGACGAGTGAGCGCCCCCCTCCAAACCATACCAGGCCACATGCCCTCAACCTGGGGAGGGTGCTTTGAGGTCTTCCCAAATCATCTTGTCCCCATGTTGATGTGGAGAAGGGCCTCATCCCCACAACCCTTGCCGGTAGTTGTGGGGGTCTGCAGGCGAGGGGCTTATCAGAATCTGGAAGCCCCCTGTAATGAGTTACCCCCACCCATTCACCTAAAAAGGAATGTTGTGGTACAAAATCATGAGGCAGTTTTTGACAAGTCCTTTATTGTGTAGAATAGCTCTTTTCTTCCTCCAGTCTTTCTCCATCTTCTCCTGCACGGCTTCTTCTTCTGCTTCTTCTTTCAGTCTTCTTCCTTCCTCTTGTCGTCTTCAATCTTCATCTTCTTATTCTTCTGACGTCACATGAAGCCAAATGGGGTTGGGGCCACTCGGTTATGTCACTGGGTGGCACCGCTCTTACCTATAAAAGAAATGTCAAACTGAAGACTGTCCATTCTGGGCGCCGCCTTTGGGCAGGATGGCGGCGGTGAAAGAACAAGAAGAAGATGAAGATTGAAGACGACAAGAGGAAGAAAAAAGACCAAAAGAAAAAGCAGAAGACCAGAAGAAGGAGCCGTGCAGGAGAAGATGGAGGAAGACCAGAGGAAGAAAGAAGAAAAGAGCTATTTTACACAATAAAGGACTTGTCAAAAACTGCCTCATGTTATTTGTACCACTACACTCCTTTTTTGGTGAATGGGTAGGGGTACAATGTACCCCATACCTATTCACATGGGGGTCTGTCGGGATCTGGGGGTCCCCTTATTAAAGGGGGCTTCCAGATTCCGATAAGCCCCCTGCCCACAGACCCCCACAACCCCCGGCAAGGGTTATGGGGATGAGGCCTATCTCCCCATTGTTGGGGTACCCTTTTCATAGGTCAGATAGACTGATAGCCCTGCCCGGGTTGGTCCTCGTCTCAGCGAGCTCGGAGATCAATTCGGTTGAACAGAACACAAGACAGGCAGTGGTGTTGTTCAGAAAAGATCTGATAAGTGCTTTTATTTTCTCCATTTATATAGTTTATTTCTGCTAATCAGAAATACATAAGATGAAACATTTCTCATAACAAATGCAATGAAGACCATAACAGGAATAATTAGTCAAAATACATGACGAGAATGGACCTTGGCTAGCAGATAAATAAGCGTCATTTCGGGGAAATAACATGTTTTGCTCAAACTTGCTTATCTGGTGAGAAATGTGTGTGTGAAAACTTCTATACAAAACTTTTAACTAGTTTAAAATGACTGCTGTAAAACAAAATGGAACTGAACAGGTATAGCAAATTACTTCATATTATTTCACTTCCCCTCTTAAATCATTACTCTATCGGTTTTTCTTTAGTACAGATACTAAATTCTCCCCTTCACTTTATTATACTTCATTAAACGATATGGACAAGTCAAGGTAAAACAAAATGTCGTCAGTAAAATTTGATCAATTTTCAAAACATATCTTCAAAAGTGTGTGTGTAAAGAGTGGTCTATTCGTTCAAACTCGTTTTGTACAATAAAGGGGCTTTACTGCGAATAAATAGACGATCGGTTCCAGGTAAGAGCAGTACATAAAACTGATTAATAAGGACAATACCAGAAGTAACGTAAACAATACTCTTTACAAAGTAGAATACATAAAGACTAATCGTCTTTATTTGATATATTTACCTCTTTTATTTTCGTGAATAGTCTAGAAAAGA
>BLSH010150103.1:280496-290762 GCA_018402905.1 Glandirana rugosa | reverse complement strand
ATCTCTAATTTCTGCTATCTGTCCTCAGAGCAACAGCACAGACAGCAGTAGTAAAGTAATCTATCTCAGGATGCAGGATCAGGTCTTAAAATGGCTAAAATCTGTCCCTCACGCCGTCAGCTACCTTTCCCTATACTAACCCAAGGAGCATGTGACTGCAGCACTGTGACTCCAGCTTATAAAGAGGCTGGGTCACATGATGCACCGGCCAATCACAGCCATGCCATTAGTAGGCATGGCTGTGATGGCTTCTAAGGGCAAACCAGTGAAACGCTTGTTAATTGGCTGCCCTGCAGCTTCTCAACACGTGGAGTAAAATAGCAGAACCCCGGACCGAACCCGAACGATTTTTGAAATGTCCGGGTCCGGGTCCGTGCCACGGACACCCGAAAGTTCGGTACGGACCCGAACGTTACAGTCCGGGTTCGCTCAACACTACTTACCATACTATATCTAATGTATTGTAGAGATAGTTACTTTCCTAACTGCAGTCTTCGGTTTGGTCATTTGACATTGTTGTTTAGTGTTCTGTCACAGCCTATCCATGTGCTGGGAAGCATGTCCTCCAAATGCACAACCATGTGGTGGAGGGAGCACCTGTACTCTTTAACTCATTCCTGCCTGGCATAGGTTGTTCCCATGAGGCTCACCGATGCACTATAGGCACAGGATCCTCCCCTGAGTGCCATTGCAGAGGCACCCCCTGAAGGACCCTGTCTTTCTTAACCAGCACCACCAGTATCCATTGCATATCTTCCTCAGACTATACGGCAATGGACCCCAATAGCAGCCTAGCCCAGTGCCTGTTCATTTCAAAAAGCGATCCCATCCTAAGGTTAGGAGAAGGATTAGTCCATACAATGGCATCCTTTGAATTCTTGCACTGGAACGCAGTTGATTTAAAATATTTACATGCTTTGACATCCCAGTGGCAATTTACAGTTTCAAATAGTGAACAACAGGGATGAGAGCTGTGTCAAGGAGTAGCCCATACCTGAGGGCTTTTGCCTACATATCATACCAAGGGATGCTTATCCTTACAAAAGGGAAAACTTTCAGAAGCAAAAGATTATATATTTAAATTCTTTAGTCCTTGCACTGTTTCCAATGACCAACTACCACAAGCAGACTCTTGCCAGACTATTTATAAAGAGCCTTCTTACCCAAGATGCCCAACACTGGCAGGGGCAAGGCTGACACTCTGTAGATATCTATCACTACTGTAAGGACCTCTAGCGGCTACCTATGCATCTACACTGAGTACTCTTCACAAGAGTACTCAGCACAAGAGATATTCATATTTTTACTCTCTTTAATTATGCGTGGTTTCACTGATATTTGGTATTATGTCAAGAGATTCAAAGCCTAAGTTTGGAAAAAAAAATATCAACACAAGAGATATTACTTACTGTCAATGCGATGTGCCTCTTATTTTGCTGCCCCCTGCTTTAGTTGAGCTTTAGTTGGGAGGGGGGGATTGGAAGAAGTAGATTTCAATTAAAGTAGGGGCCAGCAGCACAAGGGATACATTGAATTGATAGTAAGTAATGCCCTTTGTGCTGATTTTTTTTTTACTAAATGTAGGCCTTAAAGTGATTGTAAAGGCTCATTTTTTTCAAAATATCAAACGTGTTATACTTACCACCTCTGTGCAGTTGGTTATGCACAGAGCAGCCTTGATCCTCCTCTTCTCGGGTCCCTCTTTGCTGCTCCTGGCCCCTTCCTCCTATTGAGTGCCCCCTCAGCCAGCAGCTTGCTACAGGGGGGACCCGAGTCAGAGCTCTGTGTATCCATTCAGACACAGAGCCCTGACCCGGTCCACCCCCCAGGGCTAGTCCATCCATTAAGGGTGCACGGGCACCGCCCCCTCTGTCCTAGCCACCCCCCAATATGCAATGGATAGATTCATGCATAGCAAGAATCTATCCATGGCTGTCCGCGACCACCCCCTATTCATGCGGCCGGCGCCTTTGAGGCGCCGGCTGCATGAATTACCACTGCGGGGGGTTTCTTTGAAGCATCTCATTAGAGCCATAGGCTCTAATAGGTTTCAACATAGTGTGGCTTGTGGCGCAGGGCGTGCCGCCAGGAGCCCTTAGAAAGGCAAATGAACATTTGCCTTTCTAACACTGATCCTCTCTCTGCCAATCAGCAAGTGGTTTCCCGAATGGCGGAGAAGACAGGCAATCCTATTGGACGCCTTACTCGGAGGAGGAGGGGGATGCATGCCGAAGCCAAGCCGCTCCCTGCTCGCCGGACAAGCCGCTCCTCGCTCGCTGGACACTGCTCACTGCCTGCCCGCTCCTAGATGGGGTAAGTGCAGGACTTTGATGTGGTTCTGTAGGGGGAGTACTGTCAGTGCTGCGAGCCCCGCAGTGGGGGGGAGGGGGTAGATGGATGCTAGTACCTCTCTGGTCATACTATATACCCCTCTGGTGATGCTGTATATACCCCTCTGGTGATGCTGTATACCTCTCTGGTGATGCTGTATATACCCCTCTGGTGATGCTGTATATACCCCTCTGGTGATGCTGTATATACCTATCTGGTGATGCTGTATATACTCATCTGGTGATACTATTTACTCCTCTGGTGATGCTGTATATACTCCTCTGGTAATGTTGTATATACCCCTCTGGTGATGCTGTATATACTCCTCTGGTGATACTATTTACTTCTCTGGTGATGCTGTATATACTCCTCTGGTGATGATGTATATACCCCTCTGGTGATGCTGTATATACCCCTCTGGTGATGCTGTATATACCCCTCTTGTGATGCTGTATATACTCCTCTGGTGATGCTGTATATACCCCTATCTGGCAATGCTGTATACCCTATCTAGTTTTGCTGGACTGTATACTCCTGACACAATGGGTGGGATCTATATGGGGTGGGGCTTATGAGAAGTGGGAGGGGTCAACAAGGAAGGGCAAGCTTTGTACCCCCATCCTAAAATTTCACCAGCCGCCACTGCCGCCCCCTCTCTCCCCTGATTGGCTGACTGACTTTGATTGACAGCCGCAGGAGCCAATGGCACTCCTGCTGTGTCTCAGCCAATCAGGAGGAATGTCCTGGATGGCTAAGACACTTGTGTACATCGCTGGAGAGAGAAGGGGCTCAGGTAAGTAATTAGGGGTAATTCGGCACTGCGTCACTTTAACTGACAATTGCACAGTCATGCGACGTTGTACCCAAACAAAATTGATGTCCTTTTTTCCCACAAATAGAGCTTTCTTTTGGTGGTATTTTATCACCTCTGTGGTTCTTATTTTTTGTGCTATAAACAAACAAAGAGCAACAATTTTGAAAAAGAACAATTTTTTTACTTTTTGCTATAATGTCCAAAAAAAAAGGGTCGATATATATTCTTTTACATATTTGTGGTAAAAAAAAATCGCAACAGGCGTATATTGATTGGTTTTCACAAAAGTTGCCGCGTTTACAAACTATGAGAAATGATTTATGCCATTTTTACTATTTTTTTTTACTAGTAATGGCGGCGATCTGCGATTTTATATGTGGGACTTCGATATTGCGGCTGACAGATCGGACACTTTTGACACTTTTTTGGGACCATTGACATTTATACAGTGATCAGTGCTATAAAAATACACTGATTACTGTATAAATGTCACTGGCAGGGAAGGGGTTAACCTGTAGGAGGCGATCTAGGGGTTAAATTTGTTCCCTAGGTGTGTTCTAACTGTGTGGGGACTGGGCTGGCAGGGACATAACAGATCTAACTGATCCCGATTACAGGGATCAGTAGATCAGTGTTATGTCCCCTAACAGAATGGGAAACCATCGTGTTTACATTGGCGGATCCCCGTTCTGCCTCTCTAACAGGTGATCGCGGGTCACCGGTGGACATTGAGTCCACCCGACCTGTGGCCCGCCCGCAACTGTGCCTGTGCAGACCCCTGTTTGTAAATGACAATCTGCACAGCGCTGCCTACTTGTCGCCGTAAATGTACGCGACGCGGTCGGCAAGCGGTTAAAGTAGAACTATGGGCAAAACTTTTTTTTTTTATTTTGGATAGACCAAGGGAGGTTTATAACCCATGTCAGAATTTAGTCGCCATCTGTGTCCCATTGCAGAGATTTGCCTTCACTTCCTGTCCCATAGCCAAACGGCAAGTAAGAGGAAATCCTGCAAATTCAGTGGGGACCCCCCAGATCACCAGAACTACTGCAGTGTCCTCATGTAAGATTTCCCCTCTATTACTTTTCTGGGGACAACCCAAAATTTGGGCTTTTCTTTTACTTTCACTTTTAATAATAATGGTAAACAGGACACATAGAGAAGGCAAATCTCCTTAACCGGGGCACAGACAGCAATAAAAAAAAATGAGAAACGTTCTATTTTAATCACTCTACACTAAAAAAAAAAGTTTTGCCTTTGGTTATACTTTAAATTAATAGCAAGCAATACAATAGCAGCAGTGGCAAAATTCTTTATTTTAGATCATGAGATCAAGAGCCAAAGTACTACAGTAATATTTTTGGCCAGGATTAGTCAATGAGCACTAGACTTGGTGGGAGGTCTGGCATTGTACCACAGGCAGCTGCAGTTTAAAGTCCCATAAATTCACAATCCAATAATCCCATCACATCCTTGCATCTGAAATGTACAGTTCAATTTGGTTGATAAATGTCTTCCTAAAAAAGGAGCAAGGTTGCTAGGTAACAGCATAACGAGAACATGAACCATAGTGTTATCTCTTAGTTCTTATAACTGATTTATATGGGGCCAGCACAATTTTAAGATGAAACAAGGAACACATTAAATTGTGATCAGTTCTTAATTCCTAAACCTGATAACAAAACAGTAAGAACTAAAGATGATTTAACTGATTAAGGGCTTTTATATCACAGGTTCTGCTGTCGCCGTGGTCAGTAAATGTCAGGAATTCTACATGGGCTTTTATGATTAGATCTCCTTCTGCCACACACGGTGGATGTAGTAGGTTATACAATAAAACCTTGGATTGAGGGTAACTTGGTCTGAGAGTGTTTTGCAAAACAAGCTCATTTTTTTTATAAAATTTGACTTGATAAATAAATGATGTCTTAATATAAGTAGCATCTCATCAGAACTGAGTATAAAAGAGAAGAGAGACGCCTCTAAGTGTAGCAATATGATTAATTAAAACAGGTACATCTAAGTATGCAGACATCCGGGGTAAATCTGTCCACATAGACCATCCTCCACACCGCCATCAACATCATCCCTTCCACGCGGCGCTCCATGAGCACTTTAAGCCTCAATTTCAGATTGCTCTACTGCAGGGTAGTTTTCCTAATCACGTGTGCAGACTGACTGCGGTCAGAGCCAGCGTAGGATGGTCTATGTGGACAGCTTTACCTTGGATGCCTGCATTTCTACATGTGCTTCTCTTAATCATCAACCATGTGAGTTGCTAAATGTTGTACCTTCATTAAATGTAACCATATTGCTACACTTAGGGGCACCTCTCTTCTCTTTTATACTTTGTAGCTCCTTCTGGATTTAGCTTCTAATCCCCTTGTGGAGGCGGCCATTTGTGGATGGACATTTTATGGTTACACAACCTATCACATTTCTATTATCTTTTTATATGGACTATAAACTGAAGGACTTATGAATAAATGGTTGTGGAACAAATCATCTAAGTTTCCATTATTTTTTATGGGGAAATTTGCTTTGATATACGAGTGCTTTGGATTACAAGTATGTTTCCGGAACGAATTATGCTCGCAATACAAGGTTTTACTGTATAACAGAAATTGTTCTGACTGGGACAATCCCTAACATTAAATTACGAGACTTGGGGAACACATGTGAATAATATAAATCAGAATTCCCAAATTCATTTTCAAATATCTCAATATCCTAATATTTTCCTTTACAGCTGAATTTCAACCAAAAACAATATTGGGGCATGTGCTCTATGAAAATAAATTGACATAAATAAAGTCTATGGCATGTGTGCAGGTTGCAGCATTCTGTAAAACTTTCACCTTACAGTTCTGGCTGGAGTACAGTGATCATAGCAGGTTACCCGCTTGGAACTCGGCGTATTGAGAAAACATCTTGTCTTCTTTTCACAGAATGCTAGATGTTCTATGGTGAGAGGAGGGCAGATTGTGATGTTCATCTGCATTTCCTCCAATCACAGTATGAATTCTGTTAAAAGACTACAAGTCTGCACAAATGCCACACACTTAATTGGTGCTAGTTTTATTTTTACAATGTCCACATATTGATTTTGGCCAGAGCTCAGATTTAAATGAAGGCTTCCATTCTATCAAAGCTGACAAAACTGTATATTAAAGGGATTGTAAACCCTAATTTTTCTCCATAAAAATAACAAACTTGCCTATACTTACCTGCTCTGTGCAATCGTTTTGCACAGACCAGTCCCAATCGTCTTCTTCTGGGGTCCCCCGCCGGTACTCCAGGCCCCTCCTCTTCATTGGGTGCCCCCATGGAAAGCCTCTCCTCTCACATTGCTAACTTACTAACTGATATATCAACATGGATGTTACACCACCTCCTCATACTATATCTCTCTAAAACCAAGTTGGTACTATTTCCCCCCCACGCATGCCATCCTCCATGACTTTTCCATCAAGAACAACAATACAATTATCAGTCCATCCCCTCATGCCAGGGTACTAGGTGTAATTCTAGACTCTGACCTGTCCTTTCAGGCCCATATCCAATCGCTGTCAAAAGCTTGTAGACTTCACTTCCATAACATCTTTAAAATTTGCCTCTTTTTAACTAATGGAACCACCAAGCTACTCATTTACTCCCTTCCTTGTTATCTTTCGTCTTAACTATTGCACATCCCTTCTTATAGGTCTACCTCTGCATAGGCTTTCCCCCCTTTAGTCTTTCATAAATGCTGCTGCTAGACTCATCTACCTTACCAGCCACTCAGTGTCTGCTGCCCCTCTCTACCAATCCCTCCACTGGCTTTCGATTACCCAGTGAACTAAATTCAAAATACCAACAACAACGTATAAAGCCATCCACAACTCTGCCCCGAGTTATTTCAACAATCTTGTCATGAAATATTACCAAAACCATCCTATCCGCTCCTCCCAAGACCTCCCGCTCTCTTGTCTCCTACTCCTATGCTTTCCAGAACTTCTCCAGAGTCTCTCTCATCCTCTGGAACTCCCTACCTCAATTTGTCTGGCTATCTTCTACTCTGGCGCCTTTAGGTGATACCTTGAAACTCATCTCTTCAGGGGAGCCTAACATCTGAATTTTAAAACCTTCCTTCAGCTCATCCCTCACAGTTATAAGCTTTTGTACCACTTGACCCACCCTATTAGAGTGTAAGCTCTTTTGAGCACGGCCCTCTTAGCCCTCTTGTATTTTATTGTATTGTAACTGTACTTCTTCCCTGTAGCTTGTAAAGCGCTGTGCAAACTGCTGGTGCTAAATAAATCCTGAATAGAGTTGAGCGAACACCTGGACGTTCGGGTTCTGCGGGTCCGTCCGAACTTTGGGAAAAAGTCCGGGTTCGGCTTCCGAACGTTGCCCGAACGTTATCCCGGACCCAGAACCCCATTGAAGTCAATGGGGACCCGAACATTTAGGCACAAAAATGGCTGTAACTAAGTCCTGGCAAGTGCTAGAGGGCTGCAAAAGGAAGTAAAATGGGGGTAAGAGTGGGGCAAGTGCCCTACAAAAAAATGGGCATAGGGAAAATAAATTAAAATCAAATAAGCTAGGAGATGATTTTTGAACAATAATGTGTCACTTACAGCTGCATCTAAAAGCTCTCCCTTTAGAACTAGGAGATGATTTTTGAACAATAATCTGTCCCTCTACCTAGTGCAGTCAGATCGCTCAAAGCAGCAGTATGTGAAATCTCAAATTACTCCCACAATCTGAGCGTTGTGTACGATCCCACAATCTGATCGTTGTGTACGATCCCACAATCTGATCGTTGTGTACGATCGTAGCGATTGTTGTGTTAGGCAGAGTTTGATCTGCAATCTGCAACTCAAAGCAGCAATATTTGAAATCTCAAATTCCTCCAACAATCTGATGGTTGAGCACGATCGTAGCGATCATTGTTTTATGCAGAGTTTGATCTGCAACTCAAAGCAGCGGTATGTGAAATCTCAAATTTCTGCTATCTGTCCTCAGAGCAACAGCACAGCAGTAGTAAAGTAATCTATCTCAGGATGCAGGATCAGATGTTGTTAAAATGTCTCTAATCTCTCCCTGACGCCGTCAGCTCCCTCTCTCTACAGCTAACCCAAGAGCATGTGACTGCAGCATCAAGTGACTCCAGCTTATAAAGAGGCTGGGTCACATGATGCACTGGCCAATCACAGCCATGCCATTAGTAGGCATGGCTGTGATGGCTTCTAAGGGCAAACCAGTGAAACACTTATTGATTGGCTGCCCTGAAGCTTCTCAACACGTGGAGTAAAATACCAGACCCCGAACCCGAACGTTTTTTGAAATGTCCGTGTTCGGGTCCGGGTCCCGGACACCCGAAAGTTCGGTACGGACCCGAACGTTACAGTCCGGGTTCGCTCAACAATAATCCTGAATAATAATAATAATAATATTAATAACATCTATACCTTGATGTACAGTAGTATCAGAGCCAAAAAAACACACACAATTGATATATTTCAAGCCTTGCCTTTCAAGCATCCATATCCATATCTTATGCTTTGCTGAGCATCTGGACCCATTTTTCTCTCAGGATTTTTAGATATGTGTGCATTTGAAACCGCTGGATTGTATAACTTTGGGTTGATTTTTCTACAAAAGTAAATACTGCTTACTAATCAAAGTAGTTGCTGTAATGTTATTAAATAAGGCAAACCTGTGTTCACTTTGAGTAACCAACCATGCAATCAAAAATATTTTTTGGCCTTGCACATGATTGTTTATTTAAAATGAACACAGGTACACTTTATTATCCAAATCAGACTTGGCAAAGTGACACTGTCTGCAAAGCAAGCATTCACTTTGCTAAATACACAGTCACCACTCCTTTTGTAAATTAATCCCACTGTTTTCCAAATAAACATTTACTTTGGGTAAAGAAAGCGCACACCAGATGATGTCTCCTAGCTACAGTGCCTTGAAAAGGTATTCATACCCCTTGAAATTTTCCACATTTTGTCATGTTACAACCAAAAATGTAAATGTATTTTACTGGCATTTTATATAATATACCAACACAAAGTGGCACATAATTGTGAAGTGGAAAGAAAATGATAAATGGTTTTCAACATTCTTTACCAATAAATGTGTGAAAAGTGTGGTGTGCATTTGTATTCATCCCTCCTGAGTCAATACTTTGTAGAACCCCCTTTCACTGCAATTACAGCTGCAAGTATTTTTGGGGATGTCTCTACCAGCTATGCGCATCTAGAGAGTGACATTTTTGCCCATTCTTCTTTGCAAAATAGCTCAAGCTCTGTCAGATTGGATGGAGAGCGTCTGTGAACAGCAATTTTCAAGTCTTGCCACAAATTCTCAATTGGATTTAGGTCTGGACTTTGACTTGGCCATTCTAACACATGAATATGCTTTGATCTAAACCATTCCATTGTAGCTCTGGCTGTATGTTTAGGGTCATTGTCCTGCTGGAAGGTGAACCTCCACCCCAGTCTGATGTCTTTTGCAGACTAATAGGTTTTCTTCTAAGATTGACAAAAAAGATATTAACCGGTTACCAACCAGCTCGTGTACATTTACTGCTGCAATGTGGCAGCGTCCCGCAAATTGCCGTCTATAAACGCGGGCATGGTGGGCTGATTCGCTAGAGGACTGTTCAATCTACAGGAATAGGCCAATGATTTTTGGTCTATACCTGCTGATCGGAATGCCTCCCCTATCTGTGTAATGTAAACACAGACAGGGGAAGTGATGTCACTCTCCCTCTCTCCTTCCTTTTCCAATCGAGAGAGGAGAGAGGAAATCAGAAAAGTCAGTTGCACCAACAGTACACTGGCACAGTATACATAGACACACTTTTCACCCCCTGATCGCCCCCCCCCCCCCAGTTAACCCCTTCACTCCTGTCACCCCCGTCACTGTGTCACTGAGTGCAGCGATCATATCGTTCGCTGATCGCTGTACTTGTGTCACTTGTGACACTAATCAGTGTTAGGGTAGGTCGTAGTAGGCATAATAAAGTTTTTAACCCCTTGATTGCCCCCTGTCACCTGTGATCACTGTATAAGTGTCACGGGTGACGCTAGCTAGATAGTTTTTTTTCCACTGTCCCCCGTTAG
>BLSH010150103.1:197293-210324 GCA_018402905.1 Glandirana rugosa | reverse complement strand
CAAGAAGGGGTTAATCAGCCATTTTGTTGAGGACCTATCAGTCTGTTGCAGTATGTCAGTAGTTCGGCCGAGAAGGGGTTAATGAGCCATTTTGTTGAAGACCTAATGTTGATCCAATGTCATATATCAAATCTGCTATGTATGGGGTCTGACTTAAAGCGGTAGTAAACCCGCTGACCAAAATAAAAATAAAAAAAAAGCCTGCAAGAAAATCGCATAATATGTTAGTATGCATCGCATACTAACATGTTATGAAATACTTACCTTAGAACGAGGCCCCCGATGCCCGAGTCGGTCAGCGCTAAGGACGCTGACATCTTTGTCCTCTTCTGTCTTCCGGGTACGCGGCTCCGGCGCTGTCAGTGGCCGGAGCCGCGTGACGTCACTCCCGCGCATGCGCGCGGGAGCTCTTCGCACCGGCAGCCAGCTCTGAGATGCCGGCCGCCTCGGCCGGATCGTCAGAGCGCATGCGATATCTCCTGAACCATGCAGGTTTAGGAGATATTCTTTTTACCTACAGGTAAGCCTTATTATAGGCTTACCTGTAGGTAAAAATAGATTTTAGGGTTTACTAACACTTTAATGGCTGAGCACTATAGTGTTAAATAAGTGTGATAACTCTAATGGGGCAAGAGAAAATAAGATTGCAATAGTCCAAAAATCCAACAAAATAGGTGTGGGGGGAGCTGTGTGCAACAGTATGATCAATCCCTTTCACAGTCCCACCATGATTACAGATTGCAGGTGACTTTCCTTGCTGTGGCAACACAGAGCTCTCTAGCCTCTCATCTCTCTGTGAAAGGGATGGATCATACTGTTGCACACAGCACCCCACACCTACTTTGTTGGATTTTTGGACTATTGCAATCTTATTTTCTTTTGCCTCATTAGAGTTATCACATTTATTTAACACTATAGCGTTCTGCTATTAAGCCGGGCCTCATACACCTTAGGTCTTCAACAAAATGGCTGATTAACCCCTTCTCGGCCGAACTACTGACATACTGCAACAAGTTGATAGGTCCTCAACAAAATGGCTGATTAACCCCCTCTCGGCCGAACTACTGACATACTGCAACAAGTTGATAGGTCCTCAACAAAATGGCTGATTAACCCCTTCTTGGACTATTGAAATCTTATTATAAGTCACTTAAGTCACATTCATATGTCTATTTATGTTTTGTAGTTTCATGTTTACTTGCACTTATTATCACAGTGTTTAGGCATCTTTTGTGTTCACACATGTTTTACCATCATTTAGTTTTTTTAATCATTCACCAACAGAAGATTATTATAGTACACTTATTGTTTATTTCCACTCAGTGATATTGCACAATTGTTATAGGGATAAGTAGTAGATTATTTCATTTTATTTTTTCATACCATTAAGTGGTTAGACACATGATCACATTACTACAGGTTTTGGTTAACAACTTACAATAATAATACCCAACAGTACCAACCATTGATTTCTTATAATGTTACATATCTGTAAGAGTCAACCCTGCATGCAAGCAATAAAGCCTTAAGCTTGTTTGCAATACTAAGTTTTGAATTCTCAGGCAAGCGACAATGTATGCAAGCATAATATAACAGCTGCCACCAAAGTCATATATTCACTACAGATAAAAACTCCCCCCAAGCCGTAGGAGAGTGAACGTATACAAGGAAAGGTGGTGGTGATATGACAATGCAATTTTCTCAAATCGCATGAGAATAGCAAATGTCAAGAAAACTTCTGCCACACAAGTCAGATGGATGTATTTACAATGATTATTAATAATAACTCTTATCAATCCCAGGAGAATAAAATCATTCAAATGTTAGCATTGTTATAAATGTCCAACAAGTTTGAATAAGCAGATGTAAAATGGTAATTGCTTTTATTTGCAGGAGCACAGCATTGGGCTGAATTTGAAAAAATCCAGTTACTTATTTGTATTCTGGCCATGTATGTTGTGAGCACACTGATTTTTTTGTCCATCTGCAATCGCGCTTGCAGTAAAATATCAATCATAAGCAATAGAGGAGCAACCTGTTAGGAGCATCATACTCTCCCTCTCTCTGCAGAGGCACTCTCCTCAGGTAGTTTCCTCATTTCTAGGTCTGCTCCATCAGCCTAGCTTCCTCTTCCCTCATTGACTGGAAGCACTGTGTCGTTTATATAAATGTCACAAGTCCAGGCTCTAGGCTTGCTCTCTCCTGTACCTTACAACTTGTCTTGTCTCTTGATTGGTTCTGCTACTTTCCTTTGCCTGGATACAGATACTGATTGCTACCTGCCCTAACCTTTATCTGAATACCAGATATGCTATTAATTGCGGCCTCCCCTGAACTTTTCTCATTAATGGCTTACAATACTCATTGACACTTACCAAGCTCCTTGCTTGGATAATGGTTTATGCCACTTTCCACTGCCTACCCAGACCTCTGTAAGCTTGACTTATAGTCTGTCACTAGTCCTGGTCGCTCTTGCATACTGTGCATCCTGAAGCCATCTGTCACAGTACATAACCAGTCTCTCTGGGCTGCTGGACAGCATCCCAGTTCTGCAGTTCACCATGCTTTATGTCCTGGGGATATCCAAGTATCAATGGGCATACTAGTCTTGGGGGAAAGGTGACTTTTTTAGTTGAAACTAAACATGAACCAGAAAACCTTATACAACCACAGTATTGCTAGTGATGACTCCAGCTTGTAACATTACAACAGCAACTAATTGTAATCTCTATATTCTCAAGAATAATGATAATCAGTAGTTTACAGTGAAGTAAAAAACTCTTTCCACTTATAGACCATTAGTGTAAATTGTGTCCTGTATTTCTAATTCAAGGCAAGAAAAAGGCCAGGGCTTTAAGCTGAAGTTTAAGTATTGAAGTTTTTATATTGGTCTCACTTGGACCATGTAAGTATGTATGCTCCATACCTGTGGGTTTCCCATGGGCACTGCCACTGCATGGATCTCCACTAGCTTTCGGGTCTCGTGCCGAGTGGCTGACCTGCTGCATTGTAAACACAGAAAGTTGTTTGTTTGGGACGAGAGTCATTAAGTGGACACTTTGCATTCTCTCCGTGGATGAAAAGCATTTTCTGATTTGGATGAGATGGAGAGGTGGTGTCAGGATCTGGCTCTGAACCTGCAACCTCTGCTGTGTCTGGCAGTAACTATTCTTACTGAGCCACCTATTTAACTTCCTATTTAAGCCATGGCTTTGCACTTCCTGTCTGCCAAATTATTGTGTTCTGTTTAGTTACTATCTCGCTCTTATTACTAATGCTGCTGTTCGTATCTTTGCTACCGCTCATTACCTACCATTGGCTTGCTCCTCAACTACACTTCTGCTTTATCCCAATGTAAGATACCTGTGGTAGGTAGTGTCCGAAGTGGAGCTTGTGCTCTGAGGATTCAGGTGAAAATGTAGTCAGGCAGGTCAGGTCGGCTACAGATCAGGCAAAGAGGTACAAAATCGGAATCCAGAGAGTGGTAAGGTGGGCGAATGTCATGCACGAGCTGGTGGTGAAGCACCAAATCAGCAGGCTGGAGAGTGGTCAAGAATTCAGGCAGAAGTTCATACACGGGAATCAGAATCACAGAGCTATCAATACAGCCAGGTTGCTAGTCCAAACAAACGGACAATGAGTAACAGGAAGTGCTGCTATTTATGGGCTGCTTGATTGTACATCGTCCGCAGCTGGCAGCAGGTGGGGCTAGTTAGTGCAAGGCAGTGTATCAAGCTGGGAGAACATTGTGATAACTCCAGAGCTCCCCCATGGCACAACAGGTAAGGCTGCAGCTGTGGGACCAGGAACATCCCATTTTAATGACACCCAGGTACATGACAGGGCCCCCTCCCCAGTGGACCCCTCTGGGGGCCTAGCGGGGCTTAGCAGAAAAGGAGGCATAGAAGTCTTGAATAAGAGCGGCGGCATGCAAATCTTTGGCTGAAACGGGATATCCCTTCCAATGAACCAGATACTGTAGGCCATGACTTCGCTTTCTAGAGTCCAGAATCTTAGAAACTTCAAACTCATGCTGTCCATCAAGACGAACAAGAGGAGGTAGCTGTTGAGTTCTGGAGTAACGATTGAAAATTGTCTTTTTGAGGAGAGAAACGTGGAACACGGGATGTATTCGGAGAGAGGAGGGCAATTTCAATTGACAGCAGACTGGCCCAACTCGAGCAATTATTCTGTAAGGACCAATAAATCAAGGTCCCAATTTGGTAATTTTAGTCTCACATATTTGGTAGACAGCCAAACTCTATCCCCCACCACATATGGAGGTATATGGCATCTTCGTTTGTTGTAGAAAAGCGCATATTTGCCTGCTAACTTCCATAGCAATAGGTGAATCCTTTTCCAGTGTAGCAGAATATTTTTCACCCGCTAACCCGCTGCTGACACACCCGAAGAAGTTTGAAGTAGGGGAAAAGTCTGAGGGTGATAGCCTAGGGCTGCATAGAATGGCGTGGTATGAAGAGCACTGTGCCAACAGGAGTTAATGGCGAATTCAGCCAAAGGCAAATACTCAGACCAATTAGAGTGTAACGAGTTGATATAGTGTCGAAGATAGATAGGTTTCTAGGGTCTGATTTATGTGTTTGTTTTAACCATCTGTTTGTGGGTGATGTGAGGTAGAGAGTGAGAGCGTTACTCCTAGTTTCTTACAAAATGCTCTCCAGAATCGGGAAACAAACTGGGCTTCGCGGTCTGAGATGATATTGGTAGGTATGCCATGATATTTCACAATATGGGAAAGGAAGAGGGTAGACAGTGCTTCTGCTGTAGGTAATCCAGGAGGTACTTTATTTGCCGCACAAGTTGGGCAGGCAGCCACATAGTCAGTAACATCTTTCTTCATGTGAGGCCACCAGACATGACGCTGCAAGGTCTTAAGAGTGATGGTGACACCAGGATGACCGGATAACACACCATCATGTACCCAGAAGAGTACCGTTTTTTTGAGGCTAGGGGCTATGAACAGGCGACCTGGTGGTATCTTCAAGCCTTGAGGAGCATGATTCTGTGTTTCCTGTAACTGTTGGGAAAGAGCCGTAGGGATCTGTGCAACAATTTTGTGAGGTGGGATTATATACTGCTTGGTAGGTCAATCTTCTTCAGAAGTAGCAAATTGTCTGGAAAGAGCATCGGCTTTCTTGTTCTTATGCCCAGGGACATAAGAAAGAACAAAATTAAAATGGAAGAAGAACAGAGCCCATCAAGCTTGACGTGAATTCAAACGTTTAGCAGTCTGAAGATACAGCAGGTTTTTATGGTCAGTCAGGATAGCAAAAGGCTTAGGAGCCCCTTCCAGAAGATGTCAACATTCAGACAATGCCAATTTGATAGCCAGTAGTTTACGATTCCCAACATCATAATTCATCATCATTGGTGAAAACTTTCTACAGAAAAATGCCACTGGATGGATTCTACTGGACTTAGGTTGTCTCTGGGACAGCATGGCACCTGCTCCTACCTCAGAGGCATCAACCTCAACAATGCTGAAGAACTGGAGCCTTGCTGAACATGCCTTTTAATTGCTGGAAAGCTGATTCTGCTTTTGAGGGCCACACTTTGCAATTTGCACCTTTCCTAGTCACAGCTGTAAGGGGGCAGCAATGGAGGCAAAACCTTTAATGAAGCGCCTGTATTAATTTGCGAACCCTAGAAAGCTTTGGAGCCCTCTTAAAATGGTCGGTTGGGTCCATTGCAAGATAGCAGAAAGTTTTTGTGGGTCCATTTGAAAACCGATAACAGTTATGATGTATCCAAGGAAAGGTATGCGGTTTTGATGAAAACTGCATTTCTTTGCCTAAAGGTGGTTTTCTCTGAGTCGCTGTAATACTTGCTTTACATGTGTGACGTGCTCTAGATGAGTCTTGTAAAAGATTAAGATGTCGTCCAAGTAGATAATAACAAAACTGTTGCTGAAATCATGAAAAATGTAATTCATGAAACGTTGGAAGACAGCAGGTGCGTTACAGGGTCCAAATGGCATAACCAGAAACTCAAAATGTCCATTGCGTGTGTTGAATGCAGTTTTTTACTTGTCTCCCTCTCTAATTCAAATCAGATTATAAGCCCCTCAGAGGTCCAGCTGAAGATAAGGGCTCCCTTAAGCACATCAAACAATTCAAGAATGAGAGGCAAAAGGTAGGAGTCCTTTATGGTGATCTGATTTAACCCTCAATAATCTATGCATGGTCGAAGACCCCCATCTTTCTTTTCAACAAAGAAAAAACCTTCCCCTACTGGGGTCGGATAAAACCTTTCTCCAAGTTGTCCTTAATGTATTCCTCCATGGATCTATGTTCAGGCAGTGACAGGGGATATATCCTTCCTTTGAGAAGAGGTGCTCCAGGAATCAGATTAATTGCACAGTCAAAGGAATGATGTGGAGGTAAAACCTCTGCCTTTTGCTTGCAAAATACATCTGCAAATACATGGTATTCTTGAGGCAAAGTAGGTGGGATGGCCACGGAAGCCAACAGACAACCAGAAAGTCTTTTGGGTCGAGACAAACAGTTCAGGTAACAGGAAGGCCCCCAAGAGGTTAGTTCTCCATTTAACCAATCAAAAGAAGGGTTGTGTTGTTGTAACTATGGGTAACCAAGGATAACAGGCCGAAGTTGAGAATCATTAAGAGACAGGACGATTTCCTCTTTGTGTGCCTACCTGAAGGGTGATTGTTGTAGTTTCAAACTTTATAAGGCCATCTCCGAATGGTTGTCCATTCAGGGTGGTGATGCCCAGGGGTCTAGACTTGGGAACAAATGGGATGTTATTTTCTTTAGTGTAAGTGTAATCCATGAATATGCCAGCAACTCCAGACTCCACAAAAGCCTCACAGGAGACAAGTTTAGAGGCTAAACTGAAGATTGCGGGTTCAGTAAACTTGGTCTTGGAGGAAATACTTGTAAGGTCTAACCCAGCTCCTCCAACATGGGTTAGACCTTGCCTTTTAATGAATGGAAGGGCAAACAGATAACAAATGTCCTTTAAGTCCACAGTACAAGCATAGGCTCAATGCACACCTCCTTTGTTTCTCTGACTCTGTTGGGTGGAGATGGCTGACTTCCATGGGTTCCACAGGTGCCTTGGACTCAACTGAAGTTTTGGGTTCAGGCTGAGGTGGTGATTGGAAGTTAGGGGCCAAACGGTAAAACTGGCCTAGAAAGCTTGTGAGCTCTAAGTCTCTCCTGGCACCTTTCATGATACCAGACATCCAGACAGACACACAGCTCTATGCATTTTTCAAGGTCTTCTGGGGAATCTTTATAGACCAATTCTTCCTTAATGCGATCCCTAAGACCTTTACGGAAAGCTGCATGTAATGCCCTTAAGTCCCATTTAGTCTCAGCAGCCAGGGTAGGGAACTCAATAGCATACTGTGCCACAGTCCTGGTACCTTGCTGTATGTCCAAAAGTGAGCACTATCTGGTTTGTCAAATGCAGTCTGGAGAGAAGCCAGAAATCTATCAGTGTCTTGCAGCATAGGATCATTGCGTTCCAGATAAGGAGAGACCATGTCCTTCCCCTTTAACAAGGAAATTACAAAAGTCACTTTGGCAGAAGAAGTGCTAAAATTCCCAGGGTTGTTGTGGAAATGCAAACCGCAAATGTTTAAAAAAACCTCTGCAGTCTTCCGTATCACCACCAAATTTTTCAGGTAGGATAAGTTTTGGGTGGCACAGAAGGGGCGGGCTGGATTGGAGCAAGAGTGGGAGCTGGAGTCTGGACAGGTGCAGGGGAACCAGGCAAACAAGACTTAAACATAGCAAAAAGTTCATCTAGCTTCCAGAGAAGAAAGATGCTGTTCACGAGCTAAAATCAATTGTCCCTGATGCGAAATCATCTGAACAATCTCAGCAAGGTCCACTGCTATTTTGGCCCATGTGTAATGTAAGATACCTGTGGTAGGTAGTGTCCGAAGTGAAGCTTGTGTGCTGAAGATTCAGGTGAAAACATAGTCGGGCAGGTCAGGTCGGCAACAGATCAGGAAAAGCGGTACAAAATCGGAATCCAGAGAGTAGTCAGACGGGCAGAGGTCATGCACGAGCTGGCGGTGAAGCACCAAATCAGCAGGCTGGAGAGTGGTCAAGAATACAGGCAGAAGTTCATACATGGGAATCAGAATCACAGAGCTCTCGATACACTCAGTGAGCTAGTCCAAACAAACGGGCACTGAGTAACAGGAAGTGCTGCTATTTATGGGCTGCTTGATTGTACATTGTTCGCAGTGGGCAGCAGGTGGGGCTAGCGAGTCCAAGGCAGTGCATCAAGCTGGGAGAACATTGCGATAACTCCAGAGGTCTCCTGTGGCACAACAGGTAAGGCTGCAGCTGTGGGACCAGGAACATCTCATTTCAATGACATCCAGGCACATGACACCCAACCTGCAATCACTTATTACTGACTTTTGGCTTGTTTACTGACTACACTTCTGCTTGATCCCTACCTGCTATTTCCGCTACTAAACCCCAGATTGCTCAACTCCTGGTGGGTCGATCCTGAGGACTGGTACTAACACACAGCAAACCCATTTCCACCATCAGGAGCTAAGGGTATATTGGTACATAGGGGAGCTGGAATTTAGAAAAAAAGGTGTATTTATCATTTAAGGCATACTTGCATCTTAATATTAGCAGTGAGAAAGATATTAAACCGCTTTATAAAATATATTTTAAAATTGGATTTCTGTATCTGACAGTGAGTTGATGAAAAGGATTCTCTTACACTTCCTGCCCAGTACCCCTTGGAGTTGAAGACAGGGTTTAACAGGAAGGAGAGTAGTACAGATGTCTGCAATGGGTCCACATGCCAGATACACAGTAACATTGCATTCACTCCAGCTCATTAATCGGTTTAGAGGTTTGTCTTTCTCTGTAATGTATTGCTTAAAGGAACTAGGGAGCAGATGTGGGGTGGTGTGGAATACTCCAAAACACTCGGGCACAATTTTCAAAGGACAAGTATTTAGGAGAAGTACAGCCACAGCTTGTTTTTCTGTACTTCTCCTGTTGTTCACAGGCGTGTAGTTCATTCTGCACTCCTGTGACCTGTTTTCAGCAGACACCGGTTGACATCACAGAGCAGGTCTAGGCTCAGAAAAGATTGCAACCTTATGGTCAGGATCCGCCCACATGCCTGAACCGGCACCGACTAAGCCTCTCAGCGAGGGGCTGAGAGCCTGAGCCGGCTGCTCCCACCCCCTCCACCCACAGCCCAGCACTCCAGTAAGCGCTGGAGTGGCAGAGAAGACAGCGGTGACTGACAGTCACCATTTCTCTGCCTAGAGAGATCTGAGCCTCAGCCTTAGAGCCCATACAGCAGCAGCACAGTTTCTTTTCACTCACAGCTGGTAACCATGATATATTTGGAAAATCAGATGTATAGGTTCCTGGCTGGGGACCATGAAGTAGCTTGTAGAACAGATATGATGTTCTACTCACAAAAGCCTATAACAGAATTACTCCATAGGTGTAGTCTTTTGAAGGTAGCTCAGAATCCAGCCCCCAGGGGCCAGTGGCCCCTCTGCCCTTTTCAGCTCACTGATCCATTCCCTCAAGAGAGTGAATGACAATACTCTCAAAGCCCCAAACTATTTAACAGCTCTCCCAGCCACCAACGGGGCACACCTCCAGAGATTGACCAGGCACTGCTCAATATTCAGGCTGGTCATTTAAATTCTCCCTCCCTAAACTCTAGAAACTTCTTTTAGAGGCAGGGGGAAACAATCAAACTCCCATCCCACTTCCAACAATCACTGCTCCTCTGGCTATAGCAGGAGCCAAAAAAATAAATTTATCTAGCAGCCTAACCAAGAGGGTGTTACACCAGGAATGTACCCAACAACATAATTTATAAAATTACCATTATTTGGTTGAGTGTGTGCACCTAGTAACATTAATCACTTGCTGCACAGGGCCAAAGGGCAAGCTGCACGCTCTGTGAGCGTGCCTGCGGGTCGGGTGGACTCGATGTCTGCCGGTGACCCGCGATCGCCTACTACAGAGGCAGAACGGGGATCTGCCAATGTAAACATGGCGGATCCCTGTTCTGTCAGGGGACATGACTGTGATCTACTGTTCCCAGTGATCATGAACAGTCAGATCTGTCATATCCCTGCCAGCCCAGTTAGAACACACATAGGGAACACAGTTAACCCCTTGATTGCCCCCTACAGTTTAACCCCTTCTCTGCCAGTAAAATTTCTACAGTAATCAGTGGCTATTTAAAGCTCTGATCGCTGTATAAGTATCATTGGTCCCAAAAAAGTGTCAAAAGTGTCCAATCTGTCCGCCGCAATGTCGCAGTCCCAATAAAAATCGCTGATCGTTGCCATTACTAGTAAAAAAAAATGCCGTAATTATATCTCCTATTTTGTAGACACTAGGGGGAAAATTTACTAAAGCTTGAAAGTGCAAAATTTGGTGCAGCTCAATACAGAAACCAATCAGCTTCAAAGTTTTATTGTGAAAGCTTCATTGAACAAGCTGAGGTTAGAAGCTGATTGGCTAGCATGCACAGCTGCACTGGTTTTTGCACTCTCCAGCTTTAGTAAATCAACCCCTATAACTTTTGTGCAAACCAATCAATATACCCTTACTGGGATTTTTTTACCAAAAATATGTAGAATACATATCGGCCTAAACTGATGAAGAAATTTGTTTTTTTACATTTCTTTTTGGATATTTATTATAGCAAAAAGTAAAAAAAATATTGATTTTTTTTCAAAATTGACGTTCTTTGTTTATAGCGCAAAAAATAAAAACCACAGAGGAGATCAAATACCATCAAAAGAAAGGACGTCAATTTTGTTTGGGTACAACGTCACATGACCGTGCAAGTGTCAGTTAAAGCAAAAAGTGCTCTGGTCAGGAACGGGGTAAATCCTTCCCGGGCTGAAGTGGTTAATAACTGGTACTTTATCATTGTATTGAATGTTCTGCTTAGCTGGTGATAGCTCTGTCTTCTATTCCCTGTGGACCTTATTTAGTCTTTAGCAATTTTCTGTAACTTTGTATCAAAGTATATTCACATCTGTTACTGTAATGATGACATGTCTGTTCATATTATTACAGATACAATTTTCATAAAAAACATGCCGACATCAAGTGGAATATTCATGAGCTCACATAAATAATATATAAGAACAACCTCTTTTATTATTTAGCCCCAAGACTGATGACATGGTACCTCTTCCTATGACTGCCCTTTGCCTTCAGCAAGATGTCAGAGAACTATGAGTCAGATCACCTGTGAGCCTTGTTACTATATCTATGAAAATGTTCAAATATATAAAGGTTGTTTAATTGTGTTAGTCAACTTGGGTCTGGTTGTTTCCAATCTGTCCGAATTTCAACACTATTTAAGAGAACCTCTCAGGACAGAAATGTGTAAACTGCTGCTGCTTGAGACCAAATTCAGACCTCCACATTTTGGTAATGCACATAACATACATTGCTATGTGGTGGTGTCATTTATTTTAAGGCACGGACAAAGGTCATCCATCTGTGTTGTAGCTCACCAAAAATATGGCAACTCATGGCAATGCACTGCATTAGAAAAAAAGAGTCCTGTGCAATCTTAAGCATGTTGGGGTGCATTGGTAATCCATTCATTTTAATGGGCTGCTCTAACATAATGCAAGGTAATGTGTGACATAACATGTGTGAATGTACCATAATGTAATTTGGCCCTAAAGGTGCAAGATATTACACTACCTGTGATTAGAGTTGAGCGAACCCGAACTGTAAAGTTTGGGTTCATACCGAGCTTTGGGGTGTTCGTGACCCAGACCCGAACCCGGATATTTAAAAAAAAGTTTGGGTTCGAGTTCTGGGTTCGGGTATTTGATCACGCATGTTGAATAGCTGCAGGGTAGCCAATCAACAAGCGTGATTTTCCCTAGAAGCCATCACAGCCATGCCTACTAATGGCATGGCTGTGATTGGCCAGTGCATCATGTGACCCAGCCTCTATATGAGGCTGGAGTCACAGTGCTGCATGTCACATGCTCTCTGGGTAGTGTAGGGAGAGGATGCTACCTGTGCTGTGAGGGACAGATTGCAGATAGATAGATAGGTAGAGATTACTACTAATGCTGCTTTTAGGGACAGATTGCAGATAGATAGATAGGTAGAGATTACTACTAATACTGCTTTTAGGGACAAATTGCAGATCTCATCCTGCATTACAGAAAGATCTGACTGGACTAGATAGAGTCTACTGCTTAGAGGGACAGATTATTGTTCTAAAATCATCTCCTAGTTCTATAGGGTCAGGTTCCTGCTGTTGCTGTAAGAGACAGATTATTGTTGTAAAATCATTTTGCAGCCCTCTAGCACTTTCCAGGACTCTTTTACAGTCATTTTTGTGCCGAAAAGTTCGGGTCCCCATTGAATTCAATGGGGTTCATGGTTCGGGATAAAGTTTGGGTCAAGTTCGGTACCGAACCTGGACTTTTTTCCGAAGTTCGGCCGAACCCACCGAACCCGAACATCCATGGGTTCGATCAACTCTAGCTGTGATATATCCATTTCAGCACTATTTATATGATGTAGTTTTGACCAAGACTAGAGTTGAGCGAACACCTGGAAGTTCGGGTTCTGCTGGTCCGTCCGAACTTCGGGACAAAGTCCGGGTCCGGGTCCGGACGGAACCCGAACGATCGCACGGTGAAGGTCCACAAGCGAGTTGAGATCAGAACCAGTTTTGATGTAGTATATTTATCACGACTTTACCTATATAGTGTCGATCTCAACTAGCTTGGGTACCTACAAGCCCAAGCCACCCAAGCCGGCTTGAAGCCTTTTTTCAGGTCCAAGCCATGGCTTGAACTGGGTTTGAAATAGGGCTTGGTACTTGGGGTAACTTAAGTTACCCCTGGGCTTGAAAAGCCGTGTTTTTACTGACATTTTCTCAGGACCTTTCACGATCTCCCGACGTTTTACTAAAATGTTGTTATTAGACAGAGAATGTCGTTGTCGTCCTTGGACTGGGATATCTTGATCCTCTACTAAAATCTT
>BLSH010150103.1:150380-168368 GCA_018402905.1 Glandirana rugosa | reverse complement strand
AAAAAAAGAAATCCATGTGCATTTTTTATCCGATTAGCTTCTTAATTTACATAATTATTCAATTCAACATGAAACAACAGGCATCAGGTGTAACAGCTGCTTTGAATATCACAGGCCATTGACGTAGGTGTTCCATTTTGTAGCCTTGCTGGAAATTCATACAGTTTAACCCCCAGAAATCAGAATGAAACTACTCCTTGGATGAAAATGTGAGAGTAGCAGGGGTGGAATATAGATGACGAGGCCCTGGAACTGTGTTCTTATTAGATAGTACAAAGCGTGAGTGGAGGACTAGAAAGGTTATAAAAGGTTATTCATGCTAATTAGCCATATGTTTCAAGAACTTTTTCAGTTTTTCTACAGTAATTATTCTAGATGAATGAATGGCTAAGAATAAAAATAAAAGAAAGGTGGAAGGTGGTTGCTAGGCTGTGGGACTAGTATTTTCTTTGATAGCCTTGGATTGTGATGGAAAGAGACTATTCAAATTAGCAGAAGGGGCTCAAGCTCCTTGTACATTAATCTTTTTAATTGGAGAATAATCATCCTTTGAAAAATGTTTGCTCACCTGACCAAACATTTATATATAAGGTCAGCCAAAAAAACTTTCATAAACACTCATGCAGTTCTAGTTTGCATCATTTTTTAGTTTTGGTTGGAATTTTGAAGAGAAGATTCTTTACATTTCCTCCAGAAAAGAGCAATCGTGTTAACCAGCAGTGACAGTGGGTGCAAGCCTGCAATCAGCAAAAGGCTACAATCAAAAACTTTATTTTAGCAACTCACGGGGAGATGGCTTTTTTTCTATAGATGATGAATTATTCTTTTTTTTTGGCATGTACTGTACTTCTCACTGCTCAGCTTTGTAGACTTTGCTGTGTATTTTGTGTTTACCCTGCACTGCAATACTATGCACTGTGCTGTACATTTTAAATTCCACACTCCGATTTGCTTTACACTCTGTGTCGTACAATATACTGTAAATACTACGATGCTCACATATACACTGTGGTCTACTTACATACTCCATACTGTCTGCTTTTATACATTATACTGTACAGTATATACTCAAAAATGATTAGGTTAATACACTGCCTTGTTCATTACAGTTATATACTTCACACAACACTGCTTTACATTATTATACTTCCCAACTCTTAGCTGTAAACAAAGTGCTGTACATGATGTGCTCTATACTATTTAGATGTATACCATTTGATGTACATTATATATTCCACCCTGCTTAGCTCTAAACATGGAACTATTGGAATATTTTCCCAATGATCTACTGGTCTATCAAGTTATTTATCAATCTTTTGTATAATAGCGGACACTACTGGGACTACAGCCAAGATATTTTAACCCTTTGTACATAAGCTCATGTATCTATATACAGTAGTTTATATGCTACTGTGCCAAAAGAGTGTTTGTTGGCATTTGTTTTGTGATTGACTGCCTTGCATTCTGCCTGGGTGCCTCTGTCAAACAGTGCCTTCTGCCCTCCAAACCCTTTCAGCAGACTGATAGCTAATACCTGTCCCTTTACCCCAGGCATCGCACACAGACAAGAGGTTGAGGTAATAACCAATGGAATAACTCTTTATTATAACCTAGACACATATTTTATACCCCCTAGGAGGACATTCCCCTCTTGGGGATATTAGCATAGATAAGATAAGATGTACAACCAGTAAAAATATGACAATGCAAACTTCAAACAGCAAACCAATTGACAGCTAACAGCTAACAATGATCTAATTAACCAGTAATCTAATTAACAGCTAGGCACCTAGACAAGTCTTATCAGTGTGACAGTCACAGGAATTCCCCCACCCTAGACAGTCCAGCAACAGTTCCCCCAGCATTCAAGAAGACCCAGTGCTGTCCAAATCTTATTAACCAGCTTCCTTTTCACATCCATCTTCTCACTGAATTTCAAGTTGGCAGAGACCATTATGGCTTCCTTGACAGTTAAATGTGGTAATAACATGTCATCTTGCATTATATAACAGTACATCCTCGTGAAAGCTCATAGCTCCCTCAGCGTTCCATTCACCAGGAATTCATCAGTCATTCCACTGTCCCTGTATCCAGCTAGAATATTCATTAATGTGGATTTTCCTGCACCAGATGGTCCAATAATTGCAGTAAGCTCTCAGTTGTAGAACATGCTAGACAAGCATTTTAGAAGTGTCCTGTATCCTCTTTTTCTCCAGCATGGTCCCTCTCTCACAAAATAAGATAACTCTTTACTCAATGTCCACAGATGACCTTTGACCACAGTGATGTGGTTTTCCACCATCTGCACGTGGGTTGCAAGGAGAGACGAGTCCTGTACATGTTGGCACTGCCCATCCTCAACTGTGCTTGTCATCTCTATATGAGGCTGGAGTCACAGTGCTGCATGTCACATGCTCTCTGGGTAGTGTAGGGAGAGAATGCTGCCTGTGCTGTGAGGAACAGATTGCAGATAGATAGATAGGTAGAGATTACTACTACTACTGCTTTTAGGGACAGATTGCAGATAGATAGATAGGTAGAGATTACTACTAATACTGCTTTTAGGGACAGATTGCAGATCTCATCCTGCATTACAGAAAGATCTGACTGGAATAGGTAGAGTCTACTGCTTAGAGGGACAGATTATTGTTCTAAAATCATCTCCTAGTTCTATAGGGTCAGGTTCCTGCTGTTGCTGTAAGGGACAGATTATTGTTCTAAAATCATTTTGCAGTCCTCTAGCACTTTTTTTACAGTCATTTTTGTGCCGAAAAGTTCGGGTCCCCATTGAATTCAATGGGGTTTGGGGTTCGGGATAAAGTTCGGGTCAAGTACGGTACCGAACCTGGACTTTTTTCCGAAGTTCGGCGGAACCCACCGAACCCGAACATCCACAGGTTCGCTCAACTCTAGATGTGACGTGATGTGAGGCACCACAATGGACAGGCGATACTTGTCACCTCGCATGCGATCATTTTGAGGAAGCTAGCAGGAGTCCGACTCTGGTTTTCCCGCCCACAGGCCAGAGGCCCACAGGCCACAGCTGGTTCTGGCCCGGACTTCTGGTCCATTCAAACCCCTCTCCACCTGCATTTAATGAACAGGAAGAGATCTCACTTGAGCTTGATCCTGGATCTCAGAAGGAGAAAGCTCTGTGTACTAATTTGGACTCTAAAAAACAAGGTTTGCAATGTTCTTATGTTTTGTGGGTGTCGGGGACAGTCCCACACTGTATAGAGAGGAATCTCTTCGTTTAGTGTAGTGCCAGAAGGCAACGTTTTGTTTTATGTTTCTGTTTATGTTTTGATCTTGCAAACCTGTAAAAATAAACCTGGCAAGCCACCAGACTTTAAAGAAACTGACATCCATGCTGAATCTTTTCCCCTGAAAAGTGATCCCCACAAGCTAATCTTCCACATGTGGCGGAGTTCAGCGTAGCAGCTTTCAAGGATGGAAGAAATGTTGAAGGCCCTGCTGCAAGCTAATGCAGCCCAACGGGAAACCAACCAACAAGTCACAGAAGCCGCTGCAGAACAACAGGCGGCTCTACAAGAGACTATTTCAGCTCAGCCAGAGGTAGCGGAGGCCCTGCTGGAATTAAAAAAGGGGCCCGCACCTCCTGTGATAGTGGAAACAAAATTGGTATGCACCTCGTACCACATGCAGTAGATGACACCTGCGGATGACGTGGAGGCGTATCTCACGAACTTTGAAAGAGTCACTCTTCGTGAAGAATGGACAAAGGAACAGTGGGCAGGACTGCTACCACCATTCTTGACCGGCGAACCCCAAAAAGCGTATTTCGATCTGGAAGCAGATAAGTCCCAGGACTATGAGACTCTAAAGGTAGAGATACTCGCACGCCTGGGGGGTCACCATGGCAGTCCGGGCCCAACGCGTGCATCAGTGGGCCTATCGCACCGACAAGCCACCCCTTTTGCAGATGTTTGACCTAGTTCACCTTACCAGGGAATGGCTACAGCCAGAGACCTTGCCAGGTCCCCAGATCATGGACCACTATCTGCTGCTTTGAGGAAATGGGTCAGCCATGGGGACCCCAAAACTGCAAGCCATCTGGTGGACCTCGTCGAGAGATACACAGCTGCCGAAGACCTGTTGCGCCCATCTGCGCCCCACTCCAATGTCTCTAGAGGTGAAAGATTGCCTGGCAGACCCGATAAGACTATTCCAGGGTTCAGGGGCGAGGGGAAATTTGATAAAACTGATATGGTTAAAGAGACTGGGGGCTCTAGACCTGGAGACTGGCCCAAGAAGCCAGGAAGTTCTTGGGGACCCTTGAGAGGACTGGGTATAGAACATATACAGTGCTACCGATGCCATGCACTGGGACATATTGCTACCAATTGTCCCCTGAATGATGAACCCATGCAATGTGATAATGCTTATATGAAAGATGCATCTTTCTTTTTTTTTACAGGTCGCATGTATAGCATTATGCTCAAGTCACATGGAGAAGCAAATGTGTGTGATTGCTATTGATGGGAAACTCGTCACTGCGCTGCTTCACTCTGTAAGTGTGATAACGTTGGTCAAAAGCAGCTGTGTAATTCCGGCCAGGTTACACTCTAGCACTGTCGGGGTTCTTTGCATCCATGGGGACACTCGTGACTACCAGACGGCGCTGGTCGAGATTGACACCCCTTGTGGCAGAGTAACCCATTCAGTGGGAGTGGTACCTCCCCGGCTTCATGAAACCCTAGTGGGGAGGGATTTTCATCATTTTTGGAGGTTGTGGGAAGGCACAGAGAACCTGGAGTAAAGAGCTCCCCCTGCTGAGGAGGCACAGGAGTTCTCACCAGAACCTTTTTGCCAACCGGAAGGAGAAATTGGTGGCAGGACCGAGGAAGAAGGAGGCCCTCTTCCTTTTCCTGTAATGGCTGGGGAGCCAGAGGAGCTGGAAACTGGCTCCCAGCACATGGCTAATATCCCAGGCCATGTCTCTGTCCCTGACCATGAAAGTGAACCGAATGTAGTCCCTGACTTAGAGGTCCAGAGAGAGGACTTCTGTACAGAACAATTACGGGATATCACTCTCCTCAGAGCCAGAGAAAATGTGAAGGTGATGAATGGGGCACAGTTGGACCCTAACTGGGGGGTGTCTTTTCCCTACATGGTGCTTAAAAATGGTTTGTTGTATGGTTAAAAATGATTGTTGTTGGTGAAACACGAAGAGGATGAACTGGAACAGCTAGTGGTTCCCAAACCCTTCTGCCGGATAGTGCTAGATCAGGCCTATGGTCATGTAATGGGGGGACATCTGGGTATGGAGAAAACCAGGGAGATGATAACCCAGAGATTCTTCTGGCCTGGGTTGTATGCAGAGGCAAATAATACTGTGAGTCATGCCCTGAGTATCAAATGACAGCCCTGTCAACCCATTTTCATAGTCCCCTTGTCCCTCTTCCCATAATTGAAGTGCCGTTCGAGTGAATTGGCATGGATCTCATGGGACCAGTAGTAAAATCTGCCTGGGGACACCAGCACATCCTGGTGATACTGGACTATGTGACCCACTATCCTGAGGCCATCCCCTTGTGGAACACCTCCCCTAAGACTATCGCCAAGGAGCTGGTCCAGGTGTTTAGTCAGGTGGGGATCCCTAAAGAAATCTTGATGGATCAGGTTACCTTGTTCATGTCCAGAGTGACCAGGGAACTGTGTAAATTGTACAAAATCTCCCATCTCCATACCTCTGTTTACCACCCCCAAACTGACGGTCTGGTGCAAAGGTTTAACAAGATGCTCAAGAGTATGCTAAAAAAGGTGGTGGATAAAGATGGGTGAAATTGGGATTTTTTGCTGCCGTACCTCATGTTTGCCATTCGAGCGGCTCCACGGGCATCTATGGGGTATTCCCCCTTTGAACTCTTGTATGGTAGACATCCCAGGGGGCTGCAAGATGTCGCAAAGGAGACTTGGTAGGGAGAGTCCACCCCATATAGAAGCATCATAGAGTACGCCTCCTTGATGCAGAATCGAATCACAGCTGTCCTGCCCCTTGTATGAGAGCATATGGAGCAAGCTCAGGAGGCCCAGAGAAGGGTTTACAAACTGGGTGCCAAAACCTGAACTTTCAACCCCGGGAACAGAGTGCTGGTGCTAGTCCCCATGGTGGAAAGTAAATTCCTGGAAAAGTAGCAGGGTCCCTTTGAGATTATGGAAAGAGTAGGGGAAGTAAACTACAAAGTTTACCAGCCTGGGAAAAGGAAACCAGAGCAGATTTACCATGTTAATCTCCTAAAACCGTGGAAGGACAGGGAGACTTTATTGGTAGTGTCCACGCCCCAAAAGGACAGGTTACCCCTAACCCTGGATGTCCCCATAACCAAGTCCTTGTCACTGACACAACAAAACAACGTTAAGGAATTTGTCAGTAAAAATAGAGACTTTTTCTCTTCCCTACCCGGACTGAACACTGTGCTACAACATGACATAATCACGGAATCCGGGGTCCATGTAAATGTAAATACCTGAGGGTAAGACGAGAGGCGGTGATGAGAGAAATAAAAATCATGTTGGAGTTAGAGGTGATAGAGGAGTCCCACAGCGCCTGGTCAAGCCCTATAGTACTGGTCCCAAAGCCCGGATGGCACTATCCGGTTCTGTAACGATTTTAGGAAGCCGAAGGAAGTATCCAAGTTTGACGTATACCTGATGCCGCAGCTTGGCGAACTTGTGGATAGGTTGGGAGGGGCTCGGTACATAACAACCCTAGACCTAACTAAGGGATACTGGCAGATCCCCCTAACTGAGTCAGCAAAGGAAAAAATGGCCTTCTCTACTTCTGAGGGGTCCTTCCAATACAAACAAATGCCATTTGGTCTGCATTCCCCTGCATCCTTTCAGAGGATGATGGACAAGACTTTGAGGCTGCATCGGCCCTATGCAGTGGCCTATCTGGATGATGTCATCATCCACAGCCCAGATTGGGAATCACATCCGGGTTCAGGCAGTAGTAGATTCACTGAGGGTAGCAGGTTTAACAACCAACTCAAAGAAGTGTGCCATAGGTCTTGAGGAGGCCAAATACCTTGGGTATGGGATTGGTCAAGGTCTGATTAAGCCCCACACCAATAAGATCTAGGCCATTTAAAAGCGAACCCAACCGGTAAACAAGAAACAGGTTCAGGCCTTCCTGGGGATTATGGGGTATTACTGACGCTTCATCCCCGACTTTGCCACCATTGCCATCCCACTGACCGATCTGGCAAAGGGTAGAGCATCAGGAATGGTTAAGTGGAATCCCAAAGCTGAAAAGGCCTTCCAGAAATTGAAGCAAGCCCTTTGTGTACAGCCGGTGCTCATGACCACGGACTTCACAAAGCAGTTTGTCGTTCAAACCGACACCTCTGAGATGGGACTAGGTGCTGTTCTGTCCCAGATCAGAGATGACGAGGAGCAACCAGTCGTCTACTTAAGCAGGAAGCTTAATAGACATGAAAATAATTATGCCATTGTGGAGAAGGAGTGCTTAGCCATCAAGTGGGCCTTAGAGGCCCTAAAATACTACCTGCTGGGAAGGTCATTCAGGCTAGTCACTTACCATGCCCCCCTTAATTGAATGTGTAATAACCTGGAGAAAAATAGCCGGGTGACTAGGTGGTTCCTGGCCCTACAGCCATTTAAGTTCTCAGTGGAATACTGGGCTGGAAGGCTCCAAAATAATGCCAATGATCTTTCCGGGGCCCACTGCATGGTCGGGACAGTTGCTCAGGAGGGGGGGTATGTGACGTTATGCGAGGTACCACAATGGATGGGCGATACTTGTCGCCTCGCATGCGGTCATTTTGAGGGAACTAGCGGGAGTTCGACTCAGGTTTTGCCGGCCACCGTGGCAGAGCTGTTTCTGGCCCGGACTTTCTGGTCCACTCAAACCCCTCTCCACCTGCATTTAATGATCAGGAAGAGCTCTCACTTGAGCTTGATCTTGGATCTCAGAGGGAGAAAGCTGAGAGAGCTCTGAGTGCTAATTTGGACTTTAAAAACAAGGTTTGCAATGTGCTTATGTTTTGTGGGTGTCGGGGACAGCCCCATACTGTATAGAGAGGAATCTCTTTGTTTAGCGTAGTGCCAGATGGCGAGGTTTTGTTTTCTGTTTATGTTTGTTTTGATTTTGCAAACCTATAAAAATAAACCTGGCAAGCTGCCAGACTTTAAGAAAACTGACACCCATGCTGAATCTTTTCCCCTGAAAAGTGATCCCCACAAACGAATCTCCCACATAGAAACAATCTCCAATAGAAACAATCTCCCAGGGTAGAAACATAAAAAGGGAAGCCATATCACCGGTGTGCAGAAACGGAGCATGAAAAATCAGCAAGGGCCCATACTTTTGAAATGCACCTGAATAACAGTTCTGGAGCAAACACCTTTAAAAACCTACTTAGCAATGTTATTTCCCATTTTTTTGCCATAACAGATTCACTTTGAGGATGCCATAACTAGAGACACTGCTGGGCTGCCCTGGGCAAAATGTACACCTGGAGACAGAAGCCTGACAGGTGAGTACTATGTCATGGTATCACACTTCTAGTGTCTTGTCAGATTACATTGCATTTAACAATAGGGGACATTTTACCTAGATTTGAAAAAAAAGTATGTGTCATGTACCAGTATGGATATTTATGTGAAAAATGCATTAGAGGCTTTATCTAGACAGTTTGCACACAGTAGTTTAGTTGCAGTACATTCTAGATTAATTAAACTTGTGTCTGGTGTGAAATTTACTACGTGCCAGGATGTAGAAAATTTAACAAGATTTTTTTTTTTAGAAATCGCTATATAGGAAAAATAGCAAAACAAGGTTAAAAGAGCAGCAGCTAATAAGGTCTTTGTTTCTGTTAGCACAATAACTGGCATTGGGAATGCTCTTAAATACTCATAAACATTAATATTTGAACAAAGAACTCCAACAGATTACCTTGAGTTTTCACTGTGTTGTTGGAAACCACCAATGTACTGTTACTGTTCCTAATCCATACAGAGTAAAGAAGCACAGTGTCATGTATGCATTCATTACACACCAACACAAACTTATGAGGAATTTTAAAGGGTTGCTGTCTGTGTATCCCTCTGTTAAGGGGGGGTTTTGGAGCATAAATGTGACGACTTTTGCATGGAATATGTCTTTGTGGCTGAATAGGAACACAACAGCAAGGTATTTTAACCATGTCATGTCAATTACTTCTTAAAGGCAGGGAAAGCTCTTAGGATTGAACACTAGACGCTCTCCCTTCCCCAAAGTAATTTGTTAAATAAAATCATTTTATTGCCTAATTTCCTTACCTAAACCTGCAGTTACATGATGAACCGGGCACTGAGTCTTCTATCTTCCTCACTGCAGAGAAGTTTCCTTTTTTTTTTGCACGTCATTGCCTAGGTAATGTAGACACTTTCTATTGGCTGTACAACTGCAGGGTACTTTTAGGATCCTAAAGACTGCAGTGGTGTATTGAGGTCACAAAGAGGTATTCAGTTGTCTTGGGCAAACACTGCAAAGATGGATCTACCGGTGGTAGTAGGTTAAATGTATAAAAAAGGCTTCAGAATGTATTATATTTTGTAATTTTTTTTATTATCATTATTATTACTATTATGCAGAGTTTATATAACACCAACAGCACTTTACAATATAAAGGGAGAGAGTGCAATTACAATACAGTTCAATACAAAAGGAATAGGAGGGCCCTGATTACAAAGAAGGTTACAATTTAAATGGAGGGAGAGGTGGTACAAAAGGTAATAGCTGTCAGGAATGATATGATGAAGGTGGCTCTCATAAGACTTGACAGCTGTTTCTTGTTTTGATGTTAAAGAAGAGCTGTCAACTGCAGGAGCAACACCTCTTCTCTTCTGTGAGGAAGGTGTTGCCAGAAATGATTTGGCCAATCACCAGGTCTAAAGTGTGGCCAATGAGATGTTACTGTGTTTAGGATAATGCCATAGACACAGTTTTCTATAGGTACTACTATTACCTTGAGTTTCACTGATTGGTTGGAAACCACTATTGTTCTGTTACTTTTCCTAATCCATACAAAGTAATGAAGCTCAGTGTCACATATGCATTCATGACACACCAACACAAACTTATGAGGCATTTTAAAGGGTTGCTG
The DNA here is from genome assembly GCA_018402905.1 of Glandirana rugosa. Classification (NCBI taxonomy): domain Eukaryota; kingdom Metazoa; phylum Chordata; class Amphibia; order Anura; family Ranidae; genus Glandirana; species Glandirana rugosa. Next base: position 158,235 of record BLSH010150103.1, on the reverse strand, counting down.
TCCATGTAGCCCTCTGCTGTCTATCTTTAAATATCTACAGGTTACAGTCTGCTAACTTATATATTATTGCCAAGCATGAAATTGCCCTTTGAATTTATATAAATATGAGGGGAGTCAGATGTTTATTCCACCCAGGAAAGGTAATGGGCCAAATGTGCTTACCATACCTCCTAGGACAGTGGTGTTTGGGCTTAAAATGCTGCTAATTAATGGATATAGGTAAATGTGTCTTTCTTCTGGCTGTACTGCTATTGTCTCAGGAGTTATGAACTACACTGAAGTTTTTGATTATTTGCTAATAACCAGGCAGTCAGGAGTGTGTATTGGTCATTCCACCAGTTGAGCTATTTATGGCTGATAATGAGTCTGCGACCAGAATGGACATATTTTAAAATTCTAGTTACTCGAAACGTGATTGTTTTATGAGAGCATTGTAAAGTATAATGGGGTTAAATTCTGCTAATCCTATCAAAGTACTGATAAGGGAGTTTTTCATGCAGCTAAAAGGTTGTTGATTGTATAAACTGAAGGGGTGGGGGAGGTCACTGCTGCTATATCTCTTATTCTGACAAAATGGCATGGGTGACCTGGGACCCAAACAACATGGCCACTACACACAGCTTTTTGTGTACCCAGTACGCATTACCATTACACTGCACTTTACCTGACATTAATTTGACAGGAACTTTCATTTTTTTTTTTCTTTTCCTTTTGTCCAGCTTCCTATTTCCAGCTGCATGGCAGGATTGACAGCCTCCTCGGAGCCCTATTCTAACTCCCTGCCAATAATCAGGGCTTTATTCTTACTGCCTGTCAATGTGATCAGGACTCTGAAGCAGGCTTACTCTGCCTACGGCTGGAAGTAGGAAACTGCTATGGGCAGCCTTTGCTGTTTTTTCCATTTGGATCCTTCTAGGACTTTGCAGATATGTGAATGTAAGCAGTTAGTCATCCTGGGTTAATGTGCCTGCATGTGATGCCAGAGCCGCTTCCAACTTTTCTGGTGAGTTTATGCTGTCGAGGGGGTGTGTATAGGATTCTTGACACTTTTCACAGTGGGTGGAGCACCAGTAAGTTTTATATTCTGGGTGGAGCACCGTTCGTGGAACATTGACATTTGTCACTATTTGGAACAGCATTTTATTTGATCTTTTAATTTATGGGTGAAGCACAATTTATGGATGGTGGAATGGACACTATGGTCTAATTGCACTAAACTGAATTTGGATTGGTTTTTCATGGTTCTCACATTTGTGCATATGTTTAGTTAGTGTAATTAGAACTGTTATATTGAATTGTTCAGCATTGTATTCAACACACTTGTATATATTACTATTTTAGTTATTAGAGCTGCATTTTTTATATTTTTTCAGTTTTACACACTGTGATGGTATTCCCATGTTAAAGGTAGCAACTTTGATAGGGAGTTTTTTCTCATTTGTATTTACAGTATATTGGGTGTAGCACTGCCTGACTTATTATTATTATTACAAGAAGTGCCTTAACAAAACCATCAATAACAGGATTTCCATGCATTTTTAAAGTGGTTCTAAAGGCAGAAGGTTTTTTTTTTTTACTTAAACACATTCTCTGCATTAAGGTAAAAAGCCTTCTGCATGCAGCTCCCCCCCCCCCCCCAGACCCCCTTATACTTACCTGAGCCTGACCTGGATCCAGCAATGTGCCCCAAAACAGTGGCTGACTTGGCTCTCTTTAAGCTGCAGATTAAAAAAAATAACAACTTTTGAAATTACATTACTCATTTATATGAGCTTGATGCAAAAACTTTCAAAAGCTTGCAAAAAGCTGTTTAGTGCAAGTTACTGCAATGTACAAAGTGTTAGCAGCTGTCTAAGACCATATTGATACCTAATTAATTTGTACTGGACCTGGAGGTATGAGCAAAAATGTACTGACTACTATCAGGTACTCTAGCTTTGAAAGGCTGCTTACCGCTCAATGTCAGAAATGATTATCATTTTCTTTGTCCTTTGATGAACTCACAAAGATTTTAGAATATTTAGCCTCATAAAGTGGATCGCGTTGTCTCCTTGGATACCCCACTTGTAGATGGCAGTCTCAAGTGGGTTGAGACCATCATCTCCTAGTTATGAGTGCTTAGAAAACTTTAAGTATGATGTTATATCAATTCTGAAATAGGAGCACATATTATGTATAGGTTGATATATGAAAATTGGAAGAAATACGCTTTGAGTCAAAGTGAAGCAGTTGCTCGGGGCAGATAGGATTTAAATGATAGCTGACCTCAGCTGACACATTTAGCAAAATAAAACAGTCAAAATGCTTACTAATGTTGCTAGGTAATAAACATATTATAAAGGTCATAATAATCTTTGTCAGAAACAAATGGCTGACTCAGAAAAAATGAGTCTACAAATAAAAGTAGAGCAAAAAAATATTTTATAGGAGGTCATGGCCTCTGGAGTTGAATGACCATTTCTCAAGTGTCAAGTAGATTCCAGGAACACAGATCAGTTTACTTACAGCAGGATGGATGAATGAGCTTCCTTCAACTTAGAAGTACTCATGATACATGATTTTATGTGAGTTGGGTTAGGAACAATACTTGATCATATGCATAAGAAAAATGTCTCACAAAAAGTTGACATCTTTATATTACAATTTGCTTTTGGTATAAAGTATTAATTCTTCTTTACAGGGTATCTAAAAGGACACTAATATTTACTCTAAATGCTTAGCTTAAAGCGGAACTTAACTGTATCTAAGCACCAAAACTGAAAATGCTGTTTCATGTTTAATATTTAATGCAAACTCCATCCATACATGTCTCCATAGTTTTATTTTTGTTGAGAAATCGCTTTTAAAAACACCTCACAAGCATTTCTAGCCAAGGCCTTTAGTAAGGGCAGATGATTCATGTCATCTGCCCTAAACTCAGGCACACAGGTAGGAGGGCATGCTTAGCTAGGAAAGTCCCTCCTCCCTCCTCCAGATGAAAGAAAAAACTGCCCTTGAAGACTCCTGGCATGTATGACATAATTTTGGCCTAGGCCAGAAATATGGAAGCAACTAAAGATATGTACAAAAAAAGTTTAAAACTAGTAAATATAATATATTTCCCTATTTATGGCTTGCTTGTAGCAAGACTGTTGGTGGTCCCTCACAATGGTACTAATGTGCATTAAGTTCTTTGAGGCTTGTTTAGTCCCTTTTCACTTTCTCATTTTCCTGATACTTTTCCGTGGCACTCAGGAGGACTGTGATATACCTTACATTGTCTCTTACCTTGGAATAAATGACACTATCATGAGGGTTAATACCTATGGATAGATCGATTATGTATTTATTTGAAGTCTGTTGCTGTATGGGACTTTGGTTTTGTCTCTACCGCTTCTAGTGTGATATATTACATCTGGGATACTATCTCTGGCTGACACAGTTGCAGAATTTCTGTTTGCACCTTCTGCTCCTGAAAAAGCAAAACAGGCGAAACATGTCAAAATTTATGTGAAGGAGTGGGGAGCCCTCCATTGTGTATATTACTCTAATCTCTAGTTTGTAATCATTATACTACTGGGTGTAAATTGGGCCACCACCCTTACTGACATAGGATGCAGAATGCTATTGTGTGTTTAATTGGAATGGTTTTAAGATTTTACTGTGCATTGATAAAGTTTTGTATTTTATATATTATTTTGTCTATTAGTGCCCATGAAGTCCTTGAAATGTGGTTCAGTCACTTTTAGTTATACATATGGAATATTTTGGGATTTGACACTGCTGTACAATTGGGGTTAAGGAGTGTCTGTCGTGCCACCAAATGGTTCCTCATTAGTTTTGTTTCTTTTTTTTATATCAAGAAGTAAGTTTATGTGGAATATCAAAAATATGTTCATATATATTCATACATAAAGCAAGACTGCATCCTCATACATTTAATCCTTAACAGTAGCATTAATAAGGAATTCACACATAGCTTACTATACAGCCTCCTGATGACACTCTACTATGTAACAAAGCCCTTCATTCTTAATACCTTCCCTATCAGCCTGTTATTATGGTTCTATTCCCTTTTACACAAGTATTCATTCTAATATCAGATCTCTGGGTTGCTAGACCTGGAGAATCTAGCCACCCTCCCCATACCTTTTCAAACTTAACTTTTTTTTTTTTTCAAACTTTGAACCATCACCCTTTTGGGTGGTTTTAAACGTATCAATAAATATTATTATTTTATACATGTTACTTTTTTCTGAGTGAGTCGGTCTCCCCATTTAAAGTCCCAGGGGGGGTTATCCTTGTGTTTCTGTATATTCCATTCGGGATGGGGTAGGACCGCTCTAATTGGTTTTGGGGGACACAGTCGACAGGAATTTCTATAATCTTTTCAAACTTAAGGGGGCTGCCCCTGTGCTGGTATCTAAGTTTTCTATACGCAGTGTTGTACCCAACTGCTCTACCCACATTTTAACCGAGAGTGGATCAGGTGAAATCCAATGAACTAAAATAAGCCTTCGTGCCTGAAACAGTGCCCTGGCCACTGCCTCTTTCACATATTTGTCTGTAATTATGCTATCCAGCATACCTAGTATGCAATGCTTAGGGTCTATCGGGACATTAACCTGGAAAGCTATGTTGATTGTGGCAATTACCAATCCCCAGCAGTATCTGTGGAGTTTCGGACATTTCCACAAAAGGTGAATCAAGTCTCCTACGTCTCTTTCACATCTAGCACACAAAGGGGTAAAACGCAATCCCATTTTGTTGAGCTTGAGTGGGGTATGATGTGTCCTTGGCAATATATACAGCTGAGACATTCTCTGGGCTATGTTTAGGGAGCTTAGTTTTACATTTTCCAGGGCCTCCTCCCATAATTCCCTAGGTATCTCTCCCACATCCACCTCCCATTTCTCACACACTGTACTAGGGAATTTGCCCAAGTATAATCCCAGTAAGGAGGCATAACATCCAGAAATAAATCCCTTGGTGGAGGTTGCCTGTTATACCATTGTAAAAACCGGAGTAGTGGAGAGTATGGGGCCATCTAGTGACCTCTGAGTCTTAATGGCATGTTTCAATTGTATATAATAAAAGAGCATGTGCTGTGGAATCTGATATCTAAGTTGTAGTTACGTAAAGGACAATAATGTCTCATTATCAAATATTTGTCGTAGCTGTGTTATACCTAGTGCGCGCCATCTAGTTGGAGTTTTAACAATTCAGGGTATGTATGATTATTCCAAATTGGGCTGTATACAGTATAAACCTGCACCTCCTGCATTTGTTTAGTGTTGTCCCAAATGTTTTGCATTAACCTGTACGCGGGAAACTTCTTATTAGGTTTAGAAAACAATTGTGCCTGTAATCCTTCCGCCAACGATTGGGCTCCACTATATTGTAACATTATGGCCAATGTGGCATTGTCCTGTTTCTGATTCAACCCTCCTATCATGTGTTGGAGTTGTGAAGCGAAATAATATAACCAGGGTTTCGGGAGCGCCAACCCCTCTACATCCTTAGGCTTCTGTAGCTGTTCCAACTTGATCTGGCTGTCCCCCTTTTTCAGAGTAGTGATCTAAAGATGGTATTAACTACCCTAAAAAGGGACCACCACTGGTGTATTATGGAGGTGGTATAGCAACTGTGGCATCAATACCATTTTAATCAAATTTGCCCTGCCAGCTACTGGTAGCTAAAGTTTATTCCATATCCTGACTTTATCGGTAAATTTGACCAATAGTGGTTGTATATTGAGCTTGCAGAAATCTATTGGTTGGGGGGAGATCACTATTTCCAGGTATTTGAATTTGTCCACTATGAGGACTGGGCAGTAGGTATTCAATTGCGGTGTACCTCCTGGTCTAATGGGAGGAGAGACGACTTGGACCAATTTATCATTAGCCCCGAACATTTACCGAATTCCGTTGTAACTGACATGGCATTTTTTAAGGAATTATCTGTATCTCCTAACATGAGGAGCATGTCGTCTGCATAGAGCAGAATTTTCTCCTGTATTTCGCCATATCTAAACCCCATTATACTGTCATGTGCACTAATACGTTCCATCAGTGGTTCTATGGCTAATGCAAGAAGCAATGTGGACAGGGGACACCCCTGCCTAGTTCCCCTCCCCAGGAAAAAATTCTCAGAAACCAAGCCGCCCTCCCTAATAGATGTCTGCGGCTGCTGATACAGCAGCCGTATCCAGGAGACAAATGTGGTGACAAGCCCAAATTTCTCCAGTACCGCCCAAAGGTATCCCCACTCCACACTGTCAAATGCTTTCTTAGCATCCAATGACAGCAATGCTTTTGTTCTCATATTGTCTGCTGTGGTCTGCATGTTTATATATAAACGCCTGAGATTTACTGCTGTGGATTTATTAAGCATTTAACCCACCTGGTCCTCGTAAATATGATAAGCTGTGACACCAGTCACTAGCCTAGCTAACACCTTGGCCAATATCTTTGCATCAGCCTGAAGCAAAGAGATGAGCCTATACTAGTTGGGTTCTACCGCCAGTTTAGCAGGTTTGAGAAGGAGGAGGAGGACAATACTGGTCCTTGACAAACGTAGGTAACCTCTGCTCACTCCTGGCTACATTAAGCACCTCCAACAGCTTTGGTAATATATTCTCTGAATAGTTCTGATACGCCTCTATAGGCAGTCCGTCATCTCCAGGGGCCTTAGAAGCAGGAAAAAGTTTCACTGCCTCCTGCAGCTCCTCTACTGTAATGGGCGCATCTAGAGCAGTTCTCTAAGAATCTGTAAGTTGAGGTAGAGACATCGACTGTAAAAAATTATTAAGGTCATCCTGGTCATATGCCACCCTTGAGGCATATAAATCTGTGTAAAAGTGTTCTAGCTCAACCATGATACCTTCAGGTGTATTGGCCAACCTCCCAGAAGTCAATTTCAGGGCCCCTATTGCGGGTACCGATGGGCGAACATTAACTATTTTAGCCAGAAGGCGACCTGTTTGTTCCCCTTCTTCATATAATGTTACGCTTGAGAAGAAATGTTTCCTTTCTGCCTTCAAACGGAAGACTTTGTTTAAATCATCCTGTGCTAATAACCACAAGGCCCTCAGGCCTTCTGTAGGATTGGCAATGTATTGCTCCTCCAAGTCCTTAGTGAGTCTAGTCAATTGTTCTTCATGAGCCTTTGTATTGGACTTAATGCCATTAATAGTGGCTATGAACACCTTCCTAAGGAAGCATTTGAAGGCACCCCAGGGTGTAAAGACATCCGCATAGCCTGCATTGTCTGTAACAATTTGGGTGTTCATTTTGGCAGTTTGTGGTATGAAGTTTAGCCAGAAAGCGTTTAACCGCCAAGGGGCTCTTTTAAGGTTAGTTTGTATATGTGCCCTGAGCCATAAAATTAAGGGTGAGTGGTCTGAAATACCTCTCTGAGCGTACTCAAGTTTGCCAACTGCCTGCAGAGCAGACATGTATCCCACACTGAGATCTATACGAAATAGAGTAGAGTGTGTTTTTGAAAAACATGAAAATTGGTTTGTATGAGGATGTCTCACCCGCCACATATCAACCCACCCCACTTCCTTAACAAACCTAGAAAGAGTTGTTCCACGGTCACGTTCCTGGGGGGGGGGGGGACTCACTGGGTGTCTGTCTAACTGTAAATCCAGGACTCTGTTAAAATCCCCCAAAACATAAACGGGGCACCTCTGGCTTTGCACAAAAGCAATTAGTTCCCTTAATACAACAGTGGAAAAGGGTGGAGGTATATAGATCATTGCTAGCACACAGGTAATTGCATATAATCTACAGTATAAGAAAACATAACGCCCTTCAGGGTCAATGTGTGAGGAGAATTCCTGAAAATCAAAGAATATGACATCTAATATACG
>BLSH010150103.1:40430-55601 GCA_018402905.1 Glandirana rugosa | reverse complement strand
ATTCCAACATATAGACCACCCCCACCATTTGGCAGGTGATCAATTGGTGGATGTCATATTCTCTACCCGTGGCTGTGGCCATGAACCTCTTACGTTTCTTAGTATTCATTTTAGAGTGCCTGCATGCCACACATCGCCCACATGCATAAAAGCCACTCAGAAACGAAAAAAGCCTATTGTCTACCTGTTTCGGAGGATCGATAATACCCGGAGCCACCCTGTCCCTCAAGGTCGAAGCCCTTCTGTAGACAAATTGGGGTTTATCTGGCAACACCGGGCCAAGGATCTTATCCAGTTTTAAAATGGACCAATTCCTTTGAAAGATTTTTTCTATCTTTTTATATTGAATATTATAATCCAATATAATCCTATACTGGTCCTCCTCCCGTTTCTCTTTTTTCCTCCCCTCACACAACAGGGATTTTCTATCCATGGCTCGGACCCTCTTAATCTCTTGCTCCAGCGTTTCTTTCTCATAGCCCTTTTGTTGGAATCTGAGAGAGAGGATCTCTGCCTGCTTAATAAAGTCATTCTCCTGAGAACAATTCCTCCTTAGCCTAATTAATTGCCCCCTGGGTATATTCGCCAACCATTTAGCATGATGGCAACTCCCAAGGGGAATATAGGCATTTCTGTCAGTGGGCTTGAAATGATTTACCATCTTAAGATGATCACCTTCCCTAAAGACCTCTAGGTCGAGGAATGTTATGCATTCTTGGCTGATGTTCCATGATAGGGTGATGTTGCGGGTATTAGAGTCCAATAGGCGCATGAATGCCTCTAGACCCTGCAAGTCACCTTCCCACACCAACACGATGTCATCTATGAAATGCCTATATACCTTCAGTTCCGGGGGGCGATCAGCAAAAATTACCTCTTTCTCCCAGTGGGCCATAAAAATATTGGCCACACTGGGAGCGAAGCGAGCCCCCATCGCCACGCCACGAGACTGCAAGTAAAATTGATTATCGTACCAGAAATAATTCCTGGTTAGACAATACCACAAACAATCAGTCAAGAATTCAATATGGTTCCTAGATAGATCAGATGAGGATAAAGCCCACCTAACCGAGGTAATAGCAGCTTCATGGCCTATAATGGTATACAGGGAGCTGACATCCGCTGTAACCAAAAAGATTGAAGGCCCACATCGCAGTTCTTCAAAAATTTGTATAGCGTGCTTGGTATCCTTTAGAAACGCTTTTGTCTGCATCACTAAAGGCTGAAGATAATGGTCAATGTATTGACCCACCCTGGTAGACACCGAGTCAATCCCATTAACTATGGGTCTGCCAGGGGGGTTGTCCATATCTTTGTGGATCTTGGGCAAAAAGTAGATAATGGGCATTCGACAATAGTGTGGATCTAAATAGGATGCCTCTTTCTTTGATAGGATCCCTTCTACCTTTCCTCTCTCAACTAAAGCATGTAGCTCATGTTTATAGGTAAGCATAGGGTCTTTACTCAAAAGAGTATAAGTGTCTCTGTCATCGAGGAGATGCCTCATTTCTGATTGGTAATAAGACCGGCTCATTACCACCAATCCTCCTCCCTTGTCCGCTGGTCTTACTACGATGTTTTTCCTTTTCTCTAATTGTTTAATCCCATTCCTAATGTACTGTGGGTCTCTCACTCTCCTTACCCTCAGGGTTTCTAAAACCGATATTACCTTATTCCTAAACACCTCTAGGGATTTATTATCCTTATTAAGAGGGTTGAATACAGATTTATTTCAGAGATTAGTGTGATAATTAGAATCACTGCCCCCCATTCCTCGTACAATAGGATTGCTTAGGAAGTATGTTTTGAGGTTCAAGCTTCTCACATATTTGTGCACATTCACATACGTTTGAAATTTGTTTAAGTTCTTCACCGGGGTGAATTTTAAGCCTCTATCTAAGGTGCGTAGTTCATCTTGTGTTAATTCTACTCCACTTAGATTATATATGCCCTCTCCTACTGGGGTTTTGGCCTTTTGAATTATTTTACCCCCTCTTTTTCCTCTCTTCCTTTCCTTTTTCTGGATAGGTCTTGTCTCTGAGTGTCTGGTTGTGGGGAACGCCACCATTCCTCCTCGTCCCAATATTGGTATCCCCCTCCTGGGCCATTCTGATGCTCCTGAAAATCCCCCTCCTCCCGAGGGGTGTGGCCCTGAAGGGAGGCATACCTATTGGGACCTCTAACGTTATATCCATTACCATAGCCTCTTCCCCTTCCCCTAGATGTGCCCCTAGGTGCCCTATAGGGAATCTGCGATGACCCCTGGTGCCCCTGGTCCCTGGGGTATGGTGATCTATTCCTATGGGGGGATGGTTGATAGGTATATCCCCATGGAGCCCCTCCCAGGGGTCCTCTATTTCTCCAGTTTGCCTCCTGATTTCTAACTACCCCTCTCCCTCTTCTACCCCTTCCCCTCCGATTGGGAACCTTTGTCCATTGGGGCTCATCCTGTTTCAGGGGAGTATACTGGTTGGCACGGGTCGTGGAGTATTCCCTCTGATCCAGGTAGGCAAAACTGGGTGTTTTGATACCTTCTGGCATAGGCGTATGTATACCATCCTCAGCCTCTTGACTTTCCTTCATTGGGTCCCTGGGGACATTAGCCTGCCACTTAAATATAACCCCCTCATTGTAGTCCTTCAGGTCCCTTAGGAACTTTTTCTTTTTCTTTGCCTGAGTTTCAGAATCCCATTTGGCTAATTTCTGTTTTAGTTCGCCTGAGAGCCTCAAGAACTCTTCCGAGTCCTTATGAGGCTCCAAATGGACCTGTAAATCCCAAATCTGTGACTCCAATGATTTCATTTTACGTTGTTTCCTCCTCAACAAGAGCTCCATAAGTTCTACTCCTTTCCTCATAAAAAAGTCCCCCCATTCTTTGACAGAGTCATCATCAAATAACCCATCATTGGCCGTGGGAATATTTAAAGAAATTTTTAAAAAATGTTGTTTTCTGTGATTCCACCTGAGAAGGACTTTTATTATATTCCTCATTGGGGATATCCCCTCGTTTAGTTGGTTTTTCCAGCAGGGGGAGGGTTAAAGTCAGGTTTATGGTGATTGGAAGCAATCATCATGTGACCAATTATCATGTGACCAGATAGCTATTATATAAGCGTGTTCTAGTTGCCACTTCCGCATCCGCTGACGAAGTTCCAGGAGGTGGAACGCAACGCGTACGGAAGTAGGAAGTGGCTGTACCCGCGATCATTGCTGTCTTCTGAACGTTTCAACGTTCGCGTCCTTACGAAAGATCGTTTTTTATTGTAATGCGGTGAACTATGCACTGGGTCACAGTGCTTCACTTGTGAGTATGTTTTGTTACTTTTAATAAATTGTTCACTTTTATACAGAGAGCACTAGATTTCTTTTTATTTTTATATATGGTGCTTATGGAGTACATGAGGGGATTGTGAACCCAAGATTGAGAGTGGTCTGCACCTGATAAAGAGATTAGACTGATGGTGATCGCCTTATTGTCTTTTGGACACCCTGGAATGGAGAGTTTCTGCTGGTGTCGGCTCCTGTAATAAGAGCCAACTTTTGGAGGTGAGCTGCTAGCATATTTGGTGAAGGTGATTCACACTGGAACACTGGATATCTCTGCTTTTTGCATGGACACATTGACACAGGGTGTCTCATATTAAGACTTTTTTGATGCTTAGCGCTGCACTCATCGTACTATCTTTAAGCCAATCAGTGATGCCCACCCAGATCCACCAATCGTTCTCTGGAGAAGCAGAATGGCTGTCTAATTGTTAATATTCAAAGCAAACTCATCCATCCATTTATGTTTGTATGCTTTATTGTGTTCAGAAATTACTTTGAAAAACATCCTCCTAGCATCTCTAGCCATTGCTATCTTGAGTAAGGGCAGATGATTAATGTAGCATTTACTTCCTGCCCTTAGCTCCAGCCTGCATGCAGCAGGGTGTGCTGAGAAAGCCCCACCTCCATATTAAAGAAAACAAAATGCCCATGAAGTCCTGTTGTGAATGACAACATTTTGGCCTAGGCCAGAAACCAGGAAGCAACTGAAGAAATGTTTAAAACAAATGTTAGGAATGCTTTCACCAGTTGGTGGCACTGTAGCCCCCACATTTAGGGGCTGCAGTTCCAGTGTCCACCAGCAGTTGTCTCTTCGCAGTCAGGACCTGATATCATCTCCTGCAATCAAGCATCACCTGAGACTGTTTGCAGGAAGTGTATTTAAACCTGGGAGTGCTGTGCTAGCTTGCCTTGGTATTGTTCCTCGTGCCTCTGTATCCTGAGACCTGTATCCCGAAACCTGCATCCGGAAACCTGCATCGTCCTGCTCCCCAGTTCCCTCTGACTGATCTCCTGTGGATGACCCTGGCCTGGCTTGAAGTTTATGGTTTGGACTTTCCTTACTGCTCTAGTTATATGCTTTTGGTTGGCTTCACTATTTATATTTTGGTTGTGTGTTTAATTCACTCTCACACCTTATAATAAATCCTCTTATTTTAGTTACGCTTTTGTTTGGTATTTTCTGTGCAGTCCACACATTTCTGGTCACACCAGTTTTCTGACAACAAGTAAATGTAGGGGGGGGTGGAGCTTGGCCACACACTGAGATGGCTGCTTAGACTTTCCTCTCTCCCAGCACAGGGAAGATTCCTCATCATAGGACCTGCTACATCGATATTTTACTAACCTAGTATACTTATTTGGCGACCACAGAACCTCTACAACATGACAGGGAAGAAATCCCATCCCTCGGAGCCGAGGAAACTCACCGAATTCTTCAGTGAGGCCCGCCATGCTGGCAGGCAAGATGGAGCCGGGGCCTCAAGTAGACCTGCTCCCCCAGCCACTCACTCTATCTCCTCTGAAGATCCTGCAGACGACATGGACTGCACAGCACCGCAGAGGAACAGACCCAGAGACACTGCTAAGAGGGCTGCGTCATCCCCTCACGCCTCCCCATCTCATCAGGGCCCGGTAAGCAAAAAGCACCTTACCTTCCGCCAGACCCGCGATCCTACTGCGAACTAACTTTCTGACTCCGACCAAGAACGTTCGGAATCACCCGAGCGCTCGGAAACGCTCGCTTCACTACCGACAACCCGGTGTCTGAGAACGTTCTTAAACACATGCTTCTCTCGCTACAAAAAGACCTGAGGAAGGACCCCAGAAAAGACATCAACCAAGCCGTAGCTCATATGCAACACCAGATAGACGACCTCGGCGAGCGAACAGACACAATGGAACAGCAAATGATCAATTATTCCACTGCATACAATGAACTGGTGGATGCACACCAACACCAAGCGGAACAATTGCAACGCATCATGGCAAAGCTGGCTGACTTAGAGGACTGCTCACGCAGGAACAACCTCAAAATCAGAGGCATTCCTGAAACCGTTACCCCAGGGGAGCTCCCTCTATATCTGTAGCAATTCTTTAAAGCTTTGGTCCCCTCTCTCTCACCAATGGACCTAACAATCGATAGAGCACATAGGATCTTTAAACCGTCACATATCCCGGCAGACAAACCACGTGATGTGCTGGCAAGGCTTCACTTTTTTCAAGCCAAAGATCAGATTATTGCCTCCTCCAGAAACATAGCGGCTTTCCCAAATCCGTATACACCCCTTACTCTCTACAATGATATATCCGCAGCTACAGCGCAACTACGCAAGGACCTCTCATCGGTGACATCCATCCTAAGGGAGCGCCATATCATCTCCAAATGGGGATTCCCCACCAAACTTATTATCACGTACCAAGGAAAACCTGTGACCATCTATCACCTCAAGCAAGGCTTGAAACAGCTGCAAAATTGGGGCCTGTCACCTCCGACTCTAACTTCCCCACCAAAACCTACTTTCCCACAACATATCACGGATGAAAAACGCCACTCTAACAATACCTGATTCAGATCAGGACCTTCAGCATAGCAGGTGAAACACAAACTGTTAATACCTATCGGCACTTCCCTGTGCTGAGACCCCAAATGGGTTTAAATGTTGTTTTTCTTTGTTCCTCTTTTGTCTTCTCTTGTTGCAATGATTGTCCAATATTTTCATCTTCTTGCTAGAGAAATGTACTACCTGTTGAGGAATTCCTCCACCCCGGATTACCGGTGTGCAATGCACACAAACCTGTATCTCTTCCTCTTCCTCCTTCTCTTCTTACTCTCCTTCTCCTCCCCTCTTCCCTTCCCCTTCAGGAGCTGGTGCAACCTTCTTCACCTAACCAATGTACATCTTTGTATAACTGTTGTATTGTTAAGTAACTCTTTTTCATGCCTGGTTAAGCCAAGAGGGGTCAAATCCTTCTCATTTCCGCAGCACTGCTTGACATGTCCATAAGCCCCTCATCCAGTCCCAATGGCTTTGAAAATCCTTTCGTTAAATGTCAAGGGACTTAACAGTCCCTTTAAAAGCTCCCTTATGTGGAAAGAAGCGCTCAAAGCACAATCTGAAATTATTTGCGTTCAGGAGACCCACATCACCTCCTCCAACCCACCGAAATGTTCGCACCCAAAATTTCCTTATACCTTTTTCTCCAATGCCGATTCCAAACGGAAAGGAGTCATGATCACCATTCGCGACTCAGTCTCCTTTCTCCTCCACTCCGTAGAAATGGACCCCAATGGTAGATACCTTATTCTCACGGCAACTATTAACAACAGTCACCTCACCCTAGTTAACCTTTATGCTCCCAACACCCACCAGAATACCTTCTTCAACTCTTTCTTTACTAAACTTCAACCACTCAGATCCAATCCCATTATTATATGTGGAGACTTTAACAAAGTTATCAACCCTGAACTTGACTCCACCAACCCCAAACGCAAACCATCCTCAATCTTACACTCGTTAATTTCTCAGGAAGATCTTTATGACCCCTGGAGATGCTCCCATGGAAATGAGAAGGATTTCACCTTTTTTTCAGCTGCCCATAACGTATACTCCAGACTCGATTTCTTTCTGGTAGACAAATTCACACTACAAAAAGTTGACTCGACGTCAGTTGGTCTAATTACCTGGCCAGATCACGCTCCCATAACCCTAGAGCTTTCCACAACAAAAGACAAAAACACTTTCTCACCATGGAGACTAAATCCTCTCCTACTGACCAAACCTGAATACCAGAAACAAATCAACTCTGCCATTAAAAACTTCTTTGAATTGAATACGGGAACAGTATCAGACCCCAGTACATTATGGAACAGTCACAAGGCATTCTTGAGAGGAATCCTTATCAAAGCGGCAGCCCACGAGAAACGGACACGCCTACATACTATATCCCAGCTTACTACCCAAATTCACCAGCTAGAAGCCCTCAATAAACAAAAAGTAGACTCCCTCATCACGTATAAATTAAAAGACCTGAGAACCCAATTAAGCAAACTCTTCAAAAAGTCCTTAGAATTTTATATCAAAAGACTAAAACTTAACTTTTACACTTCAAACAACAAACTCGGCGCATTCCTAGCAAAACAGCATAAACGAAAAGTGGCAGCCTCGAAAATAGCGTTCCTTTCGAATGAACAAAACCAAAAAATATACAACCCTTCTGATATTGCAAATCAGTTCAAAAAATTCTATGCTTCCCTCTATAATTTACAAGACAATCCTAACTCCCCGACCCCGAATCCAGACGTCCTAAAACAATTCCTAAACTTAATCAAACTACCTTCCCTCTCAGAACCCCAGCTATCAAACCTCTCAGCCCCAATTACCCCACTTGAAGTGACCAAAACGATTAAATCACTACCGCTCCACATGTCCCCAGGCCCTGACGTATACATAAACGAATATTACAAACTCTTTTCTGATCACCTAACTCCCCACTTAGCAAACATGTTCAACAAAATCATGGACACAGGTACCTGCCCCCAAGAATTCGTGGAATCTATTATAGTTACCATCCCCAAACCGGGCAAAGCCCCTGACAACCCTGCAAATTATCGCCCCATATCCCTGCTCAACTCGGATACCAAACTATTCGCCAAAATTATAGCTAATAGGCTCTCTCAATATACCCCCCTTCTCATACACCCCGATCAAGTTGGTTTCATCCCTGGCCGCCAAACCTCCGATGGTACCCGGCGATCAATCAACCTCATCCAATGGGCTGAACACCACCACATACCTGCTCTAGCAATATCTCTTGACACTGAAAAAGCTTTTGATAGAGTAAACTGGTTGTACATGACCGAGGTCCTTCGGGGGTTTGATTTCCAGGGACGGATCTTATCAGCTATCACAGCCCTATATACACGTCCCACAGATAAAGTCTGGACTTCAGGCTTCCTTTCACTTTCCTTCCCCATCACTAATGGGACGAGGCAGGGTTGCCCCCTCTCCCCAATAATATTCTCCTTGATTATAGAACCCCTGGCAGAACATATCCGATCTAACTCTTCAATTACCGGTATACAAATAGGAAATTCCCAACATAAAATAGGCTTATATGCTGATGACGTGATACTCTTCCTCACAGACCCCCTCCACTCTCTCCCTCACTTGACCCAACTTCTAGAACACTTTGCAATGCTCTCTCTCTATAAATTAAACCATAACAAATGTCAAATGCTCCTCATCAACCTATTCCCTCTCTCCAAACAACATATCTCAGGACTTACCCCTTTCTCGTGGGCTTCAGCAGCTTCCCTTCAATATCTAGGGATTCAGTTGACCTCCTCTAGCTCTAATATGTTCCATATTAATTTCAATATTCTAACATTAAAAATTACCAGTCTCTCCTCTTCAGTTCAGAAGTTAACATCCTCATGGACAGGTCGTATAGCCTTAGCCAAAATGTTTATTCTACCCCACATTCTGTACCTCTTCCGAGCCCTCCCAGTGCCTTTCCTTTCAACTCACTACAAACTATTATCAGCAACTTGATCTGGCAAGGGAAACGTCCCAGATTTAAAACAGCATACCTTCTCCGCCCTGTCAAACTCAGCAGAATGGGTGCCCCGAACATCTCCTTATACTACAAGGCTAGTATTTTAAACCACATCAGAACATGGTGGACTCCTAACTCTTCTCCAACTATACATCAAATTGACAAGGAGACTCTACAACAGGACCTGAAAGCCTATTTAGGAGCCTTGATTCTTCATCCACATCCCCAGAGACACTTCTTTAACATTATTAATGCCATCCATACAGTATGGACCTCACTAAGGAACATAGCAACTTCTTTATCCCAGAAAACCCTGGACTCCATCCCACTATCCTCCTTGGAGAAAATAATACCGAACCTAACTATCCAAAAATGGGTATCAGCCGGAATCACTAGCGTGGGACAACTGTACTCGCAGGGTATCCTTAGCTCCTTCCAAGACCTGTCTTCGTCCTTTCAATTACCTCGCACCTCATTCTACCAATATCTTCAAATCTGACATGCCTTAAAAAATATCCAGATTAGTGATTCAGATGTTTTGAGCCCCATCCTAGACATACTACGTTCACTAGGGCTGCGGAATTTAATCGATGCATCGATGCTGAATGCTGCAGGAGGGGAGACCGAGACACGTGCAGCCAGTGAGTGTCCCCGACGCCAGGTCCCAGGCCCAGCAGAGATACTCCACAGTCCTCCTCACGCTGAGTGTCAGAGCAGACCCGAACCAAGCCAGTGCTTGTCCTCCAGTTTGCTGCCTGAAGAAGACTGACCCAAGGGATCCAGGCCTGAGGCCTCAGGCTGCCAGCGTCGCAGGCCACGCTTGTCCCTCCGTCCTCACCTCTGCCTCACTTCACAGGCTTCTGCATGGGACCACAACAGACCAGACCACCAGTGCACCATTCATCATCAGACAGGTACCTCTCATACAATCCTAATGAGTTAATTAATACTACTAAAAATACTAGTACACTTACTATATATTTAATGCAGGGCTGTGTCTCTGCCACACCTCATACCTGTACCTCACCTAACATAATTAATAACTTAACTTGTGCTGCTCTATAATAAAAAAGTAGTCCACAGAGGTTTAAATAAATACCATGGCATTAGCAGTCCATATTATAATCCAAGTTAAAATAAACCAAACCCATCCCGATTCCGCCTACATCGAAGGTGACAGGCAGCCCTATTCCCCCAGTTCCCCTCATAGAGAGACTGAGCCATTACTGTTTGTTGCCTTCATAAGAAAAGCAGCAGCCAAGTAGTGTTGTGTATTTTTTATTTAACTTGTAAAGCAAACTTTGCTTTGCTTTTGCTTTTATGGTCACATGACATGAGTTGAGTTGACAGTTGACACAGTGACTTAATTCATTTTTTTTTCTCTTTTTTCTTTTATACTGACAGAGTCCGTAGTCCATACACAATTGCATGGCATGCTAAAGTAAAATGTCAGAAGGAGACCAAAAAGAACGAGAGATAAAAAATGCACCTAGCATTTTAAAAGCAAACATCTGGACACATTTTGGCTTTTATGAACAACCAGGGAAGCACGAATTGGACAAGACACCTGCTGTGTGTAAAAACTGTCACACAAAATTTAAATATCTATGGAATACTACTAACTTGATAAACCACGTTAGCCGTTTTCACTCTGAGATGCTAACACCTGTCGCCACCACCAGTGCCACTGCCACCACCTCCACCAGTGCCAAGGAAATAGACCCAGCTCAGCCGAGAATTGATGCAATACTGCCAACTTTGTCACCCAGCTCTGAAAGAGGGAAGAGGATAACAAAAGCTGTGGCAGCTTTCATAGTTAAGGACCTACGGCCTTACTCTGTTGTGGACAACACCGGGTTTCGCTACCTGTTGAAGACGATAGAGCCGCGTTACAAGATCCCGTCACGTAGTCACTTTACAGAAAATGTTATATCTGCACTCTACCACGAAACCAAAGCTCAGGTAATTGCGTCAATGAGCCAAGCATGTTGAGTCACAATAACGTGTGATTCCTGGACTTCAGTCACGACAGAGTCTTATGTCACAACAGCACATTACGTTAGTAAGGACTGGCAGATCTTGTCGCATGTACTGCAAACGAGAGCCATTTATGAGTCTCACACAGGTGCTAATCTGGCGGAGCTACTTTCTCATGTCGTGGAAGAATGGCAGCTGTCCGATAAATCTGTAGTGCTTGTGACCGACAACGCATCGAACATGATAGTTGCAGCTTAAGTTGGAAAATTCCCTCATGTAAAATGCTTCGCCCATACACTAAACTTTGCGTCCCAGAAGGCGCTGAAAGTGGCCACGCTATCCAGGCTTCTTGGCAGAGTGTGACGGATATCCACATTCTTCCACCGCAGCACCATAGCAAGCCACTGTCTAAAAGAGAAACAGAAATGCCTTGGCCTGAAGAATCATAAGCTGATAACTGATGTGTCAACAAGATGGAACAGCGCATATGACATGGTTGAGAGGTTAGAAGTAAGAAAAGGAAAGTCCCATCTCTGCACTCTCAATGAAATAGATGTGTCAAATGCAGAGGATGCTGTGAGTGCATTAAAGCCAAAAAAGGATGCAACCATGCTGATGTCAGAAGAGCGCAATCCAACAGTTTCTCTCATTGCCCCTCTAAATGCACAACTTCTCCAGAACATGACAGACACCATGGGAGACACACCCATGGTCCATGAGATCAAGAATGCCATCAAAACAGATCTCCAGAAGAGGCACAGCAGGGAGGCAGAGAAGAAGATCCTTCATACAGCATCTGCACTTGATCCTTGCTTTAAGGGACTGCCTTTTATCCTCACAGAGGAGGAGAGATTGGAGATATACAGAGGAGTGACTGAGGAGGCTGCATCCTTGGAGGTAATTTGAATTTCATCATGTTTCTTGCAACAGCATTAGCCTAGCAGACAGTGCCAGTAGCTAGCTTAGCAGCTAGCTACATTGTCATAAGCCCTGCTGCTTCTGATTTGGTGTGGGCTGCGGGAACTGCACCGATTCCTTCCTGTGCGCTTTCCTCACCCCATCGGAATCACAGGCAGTTCACATTCACAGTGTGTTTTCTTAATGCTATTTTCTATTCCTTTGTACAAACACAGATTACATCTAGTAAGAGGACAAATGAGGAGGATAAAGTGCCTAAGAGAATAGCAACAGAAGAAACACCCATCGAGGAGTACAACCATTCTCCATCTCCTCCCAAAAGAAGGTCCAGATCACTGCTCATGACTTTGCTGGGACAGTCTTTCACTGACACTGAAGGTACAATAGAATCCAAGACCCCCTATGCCAAGGCTGAAGAGGAAATGGAAAAATATTGTAAAGCCCCACCTCTGCCTCTCACCGAGGACCCTTTGAACTGGTGGCGTGAGCATGAGCTCGTATTTCCCCTCCTTTCCCAGCTGTCAAAGCAATACTTGTGTATCCCAGGGACAAGTGTGTCGGCAGAGCGTGTTTTCTCCACTGCAGGAGATGTGGTAACTGCAAAAAGAAGCACCCTCAAGCCAGAGCATGTGAATCAACTAGTGTTACAGAAAAATCTACATGTTCCCAAATGCTGAGCAGCACTGCAGTGATCCATGTTTTTTTTTTTTTTATATTTTTTGGCACTTCCAGGTGACGGTCCAGGGAGGAAGTGCTGTCATGTGATGTCTGGTTGTCCCAATGCCCACTGCCCACACCGTGCAGAGTGCACTAGTGTGCAGTTGTGCACTGCCCGATGTCCCTGCCAGTCTGCCACACCATCCACTCACAGGTCCCACACCAGTGTTTTATATTTTTTATAGAGTCTGCCACTGACTGAGATAGTTTGTTCTGGAAGATCGACCATATTCAGTTTCACAAAAAGTGTCTGTCTAGGGGTTAATTTAACCCTCCCTCAGCTAAAGACTAAAAGTTTCAGTCAACTGATGCCAAACTTCACCCCCCTCCCTCTTCCCCCTCCCCTCTCTCTCCCTCCCTTCTCACCATCCTCTCCCCCTCTCCCCCTCTCACCCTCCTCTCCCCTCTCACCCTCCGCCCCTCCCCCCTTCCCCTCTCACTCCTCCGTTCCCCCCACCCTCCTCCCCCCTTCCCCTCTCACTCCTCCCTTCCCCCCACCCTCCTCCTCCCTTTCCCTCTCCCTCCTCCCTTCCTTTCCTTCTCTCTCTCTCTCCTTTCCTTCTCTCTCTCCTTTCCTTCTCTCTCTCCTTCTTTCCTTCTCTCTCTTTTGCTCCTCCTACCTCTCCCCTTTACCCCTCTCCCCTTCTCTTCGACCCCCCTCTCCCCTTCCCCTCCACCCCCCTCTCCCCTTCCCCTCCATCCTCCTCCCCTTCATCTCCCTCACCCCCTGTTCCCTTCCCTTCCATCCCTTTCTCCCCCTCCTTCTCCCCATTGAATTCCCCCTCCCAAGAGCTTATATAACGCCACTCTAGTGTCAACTAAACAGTCCACAACACACAGTCACACTATGTTAGTGTGTTGTTGACTGTCTGGAACTGACAGTGACACTGGCAACTGGCAGGTGGCATGGCAGACTGGCAGTGGTACTGGCAAACAATCATCATGTGAACCTGGAACATATTATATTTGTTTGTTATAGCTTGCCTTTTCTAGCACTGTGGAGTGGACTCTGTGGTGGAGGTGGTGGAGGAGATGGAGAATGTTGTTTTTCAGAAGGTTGTGCAAAGTGCCCCCACTGCCCCCAGTTTGAATTTTCTGACTGCCTGTGCCTTCCATTCCAATGTCTACTGGGGTTTAAGCCTAAACCAAATATATTAAATGTTTTTTTCAGACAACTGACGCCTGCCAAGGAAAATCCTTGAAAGAATAAATTGAAAATTAAAACCTTTAGTAAATCTTTATGGACGACCTGACCTCATTGTCAATTGCCTGCCTGGCCCAGTGGCCCAGGCCCACTGGCTTGCCCTTTCTCATGATTTTCTCAGTCAGTGACGTGTGTGTTTTTTTTCTTTTTTTTATTTGGTATTGTGTGTAGTGTATATTTGTGATCCCATGAGGATTTACTCAAGTTTTTAAGCTTCAATTGACGATTTATTCTGTCAAGGATTTTTTTACTACCTCTAATGGTGGCTTGGATTGGCCTCAGTTACAGCCTGAAATAGGTGTATTACAGGTGTAATAATCGTGGTAGAGTGCAGGACTGCAGGTAACATTTTCTGTAAAGTGACTAAGTGACGAGATCTTATAACGCCGATCTGGCCATCTGGCATTAACAGTGCACAGTGCAGCACACCTGTGTTCTGTTTAGTCTGTTTGACTGGCAGTGGCAGTGGCAGTGGTACTGGCAGAGTGGCAGTGACAACAAACAACCATCAGTGAACCTTGAGCATTTTATATTTGTTATAGCTTTTCTAGCAATGAAAATTGAGAATGGTTTCTTTTGGAAGATTGCTCCCATTTTGAACTTTCACACTGACTGACTGTCTGTCTTCTGGCTAGGGGTAAGTAACCCTCAACCCTGAACCAAATAAATATACTAAAAGTTTGTTTCAGACAACTGACGCCCACCAAGCCACTAGAGGAAGGAACATCATTGAAAGAATAAATTGAAACTTAAAACCTTCATAAAATCTTTATTGGATCACAAAAATACACACACGAAAACAAAAAAAAATCACACAGCGAATCAGCGACCCAACTGGGCTGCTTGGCGCAGTGGCCACTGGCCTGCACTTTCTCAGGATTCTGATTCACTGACGTGTGTGTTTTTTTGGGTTTGTTGTGTGTATATTTGTGATCCCCTAAGGATTTACTCAAGGTTTTAAGTTTCAATTGACAATTTATTCTGTCAAGGATTTTCCTACCTTTAATGGTGGCTTGGCTTGGCTTCAGTTACAGGTGTAATTGTGGCAGAATGCAGTGCACTCAGCAGTAGAGTTGAGCGAACTTCTAGAAGTCCGGGTTCTGCTGGTTCGGCCGAACTTCGGGACAAAGTCCGGGTTCGGGTCCGGACAGAACCCGAGATGACGACTCACGTGACGTAAGACGGTGTTAATGTGGACATTGACTTCGGTTCGGTTCGGTGGTAATTTCCATCCTTTTAGGAACTGTCTTATTTAACAGTTAACTTTGAATTTTGGAACTCATTTAGGAATCCCCTAGTGTTTATATGTGTGTTGTTTGGGTTTTTTTGTGTGTGCAGTCACTTAGTCTTAGGACTCTTTCACGTCCGGTCACCGGTGACGCGGTTCGTCGGGTCAACCCAGCGACTAAGCGACACACTAAAAAAAAACAAAAGCACACACATAAAAACACTAGGTTATTTCTAAAATACTT
>BLSH010150103.1:27532-39816 GCA_018402905.1 Glandirana rugosa | reverse complement strand
CCCGAACCCGGACTTTTTTTGAAAAGTCCGGGTTCGGGTCCGGGTCCCGGACACCCCAAAGTTCGGTACGGACCCGAACTTTACAGTCCGGGTTCGCTCAACCCTACTCAGCAGCACTGCAGGTAACGTTTTCTGTAAAGTGACGAAGTGTGATAAGATCTTATAACGCCAATCTAGCTGAGCTGTGTCTATCACACACAACCATGTTCTGTTGAGTCTGATCACTGGTGGTGGCACCTTGGCAGTGGCAAGCAAACATCACAGTGAACTTGAAAATTTGCAACCTAGTGTGTGTTGTGTTACAGTGATATTAATATTAATATTCCCCATCCAAACTCATACTGAGCCGCCTACACTTAGGTCTCATTGAGAACATGTTCCCACTACCTGTACTATTGGTTATATATTACTCTGTATTCTCAAGATACATTATCCACAATTGCCTTTGTATTTTCTTTAAAATGCAATAAAAATCTAATGAAAAAAAAAAAACAAGTAAATGTAATACCTTCCTATCTATTTACTAAGGCTAGTAGCATATCAATTAAATATAGTGTTGATTAAGAGAGCTTAGTTCCACTTTAACATCTACCATTGCTTTGGTAAAAATATATGACATCTGACCAGTGGCTATGGCTTACTGAACTGTAAACTTTGGATATGCGCCTTGCATAGGGTGACCATATTTCCAAACTGCCATTCAGGGACACCCCCCTTCCCAGAAATCAGCTTGTGCGGCGTGTGCGCATTCTACCCAGAAGCATTGAACACGTTTCAAAAAAAGGCCGCTGCATCGCCACTCACTGACAGTACTTGTCCTGGCCGGCTGAGACCCGTTTTACCTTGTTCCAGTGCTGGCTCTACACTGCCCTGCAGTTGTTACACAGGAGGTGGGATTCATGATTTCTCCATATCACAAGCAGGGGGTGGGGATTTTGCCTCTCCCAACATTCCCGGCCAGGGCAAATACTGTCAGTGAGTAAAGTGGTGATGTGGTGGCCTTTTTGGGGCATCGGATCGGCCCGGGGTGGCTGTGTTAGTTTCATTCCAGGACATTGCATTGTCCTGGAATGAAGGTGCTGAGACCTGGGACAGACCTGCAAGATGCTGGACTGTTCCGGACAATTCAGGACACGTGGTCACTCTGGCCTTGCAGTGTTTTGGATAAGCTTGTGAGGCTTCACTTAGAAAAATTATGCTGTACAGTGAGGGACGCACTGAACACCCCAACCCCTTTCTTCCTATAGTGATGTATGCATGAAGACGTTACTAGACATATGCACTACTGACAAATCAGTTTAGTTTAGTTTTGTTTCATTCATTTTTTTTTCGTTCATCGGATCATTTGTTATGATCGGCATTCATTACTTCGGATCTGTCGTAACTTCGGATGCCTTCATATTCGTTCCATTCCATTCATTTAGATGCAGCATTCGTCACTTTGGATAATTCATAACTTTGGATGCATTTGTATTTGTTCTGTTCCATTCGTTTAGATGCGGCATTCGTTACCTTGCATAATTGGTAACTTCGGATACATTCATATTCATTACGTTCACTAACAGTTACTTTAGCAAAATTTGAAAGGAAATTCCAATGAAAATATAAATCTAATCTATCCCAAATTAGCTGCTATGGTGCAGAGACCTGAATAGAAGAATTACTAACTTCAGCTATTTTACCGATATTTTAATAGTTTATAATAATAAATAATAATAATGTAGCATCTCCCATAGTGATAGGTGCGTTTTTGTAGTGGGTTTCTGTTAGGAGAGGTAATATTTAGCCAGGCCTGACTGCAAGTGCAGGCCTGATTGCTTTGATCTGGGCTGGGGAGTGGCTCAAGGAGGCCTGGAGCTGGCAGTAAGGATCACCCCTTGGATACTCCTCCTCTTTGGTGCTGGAAAGCTCTAGAAAAGGGGGTGGATGAGGAGGTCTCACTTTCTGATGTATGACAAGGAGATCTGACCAATCCACAGTCTGGATTGGCAGGAGGAGGCCTCCTTAAATACAGTGATCTGCCAGCGGGGGGGAGGGTTTGAGTGGAAGAGAGGAGAATGTAGGGGAGGTGCTGTGGAGGCCTCACCTGGGAGAGAGCCCCCAGTGGGATGATCTTGAGGCCTGGAGGCTCGGGTGCAGCCAGGAGAGGAGTCATCGTCCTGGAGTGGCACAAGGGAGCAGGAGAGCAGCATAGAGACTACATCAAAGGCTCTTTAAAGGATCCACTGTTGTCAGTGAGTGGCAGCCCTGGGAGTTGGATGGGTAGGCTGGAGCAGGCTGGGAGAAGAGGGTGGACAGTCTGGAGTAGTCGGAGAAGCCAGTCAGGGGAAGGAGGGCCACTGGACAGTGAGGCAGGCCGGAGGGGCCTGGAAGATTGATGGGCTGGGAGTTGTAATTCATCCAGTGCCAAGCTAGCACCAATGTACTTAGCTACCCAATTGAGGGTCCATGGCTTCACAACTGGGAGTCTGTGATCCTTACCCCCAATGGGTGGTCCGAAGGTCCTGCTAACAGTAAGAGCAGGCCTCACCATGTGCTAGCTGTGGTGGAAGAGGAAGTGTCATGAAGGTCTGTTAAATTGCCTTTCAGGCCAGTAACAGCAAGTAGAGTGCAGGAGAGAGAAAGGAGAAGTGTAACGGTCAGCAAGTGTATGTGCTGGAAGGAGTGTATATACGGTAGTGTATATATAAGGTCCCGTGATTGATCTTTGGGCATCCCAAAGTCATTCCTATCCCCATCCAAGTTTAACCCCTAAATAAAACAACAAAAACAAAGTAATGGCCTGTTCAGTGACTCCGGGTGTGTGGAAATGGTGTGATTGAGGGCAGCGGGCAGGTGGACCATGACTACCAGCCACCCCCAAGGGGGCACATGGCTACAATAATAATACTATTAAAACTATAATAAAAGTTAATAATTTAATTATAATAGAAAATATAAAAAATGAAATTATGCAACTTCAATCGATTCGTTAAACTCGTAGGTTGAATCCTTTTTTGTTCTTTGAGATTTTTGTATTTTCGTTCTTTCGGATTTTCATTCTTTCAGGTGTTCGATCTTTCAGATTTTCGTTCTTTCCAATTTTCATTCTTTCTGACAATTTGTTTTCGTATGCATTTGTCAAAATTTGCCAAATTCCGTCTGAAAGTTTATTTGTAACTAAACAAATTGCACATGTCTAGACGTTACGGGTGCCTGAATATCCCATCCAACTGATGCATCATTCATACAGTAGCATGTTTTCAGTCATGCCTGGCTATCACCCTGTTAATCTTTAACCAATTCAATACCAGGCACTTAGAACACTTCCCGCCCAGACCAATTTTCAGCTTTCAGCGCTGTCGCATTTTGTTTGTCAATGTTTTTATTAGAGTTTAGGGTTTTACAATACATGTCATAGTAATTTTGCAGTAGAGTAGCCTGTTAACAGTGCCATACATGGAAGCACATACTAATAACTCTGGACAAGTACATATTGCATTAATTTTTGATTCGCACCACCAATATTTATTCGTTACTAAATGGTAGATAGGCTTTTGCGTGGCATTCGCAATCTGACCTTATTAAGAAATCATTCCGATCTGCTAGAGTTGGGCTATGCCACTAGTGGTGCGAATCAACTCGTAGAGATTGTTGTTTTATCCGCTGGGGTTTCGCAGTCGGATATTGTTGTATCGGGCTCAAAGAAATGGTAAACATTTGACGTTAAACAGAAAATATTAAAAATCAAACAATTCCCTGTTGCCATAAGGCATTACTCCGTGTGTGTGTGAGTATTGGTTATACTAGACCAACCTATATATTGAGGTTGAGCGGTCTTCCCCGGGGACACCCCAATTGGGTTCACCTTTGTGTCCCCTGGAAATGGCCTCCTAGTTCTGCTATCGTGCATAGACCTCCCTAACATGGTCTGCTACTTGTTTACAAAGTGACAAAGTCGCGTGTTTATCCAAGAAAGCCACGGGTGCCAAGATGTGGTGGTTTTACTCCTCCTGCCTTGACTAGATGCGTGCATGAGTTCATAGCTACAATGTGTGTTGATCAGATCTATTGTGTCTACTATCTTCGGAGTTTGGTTGGTCTTCCATAATCTCGTGATGCTCAACCTGGCCGCCAACAGTATTTGTGTCACCACATGTCTACATTGGTATGGGATAGTTTCTATTGTTAGGTTCAGGAGTCCCAGCTCCGGTGTGACCTCCTGAGGGGTTCCTGTAATTTCGGTTATCATTTGGAATATTGTTTTCCAAAAGTTGTGTAGGGACGTACATTTCCACATTATATGTGTGATATCTCCTACCGCCTTTGTACATCTCCAACATGAGTTGGTATTGTTGGTGTCAAACAGAGCTAGTTTCGCTGATGTAAAGTACCACCTGAGGTGGATTTTGTATGTGAGTTCCCATAGTGCCGAGCATTGGGTGGCTTTAAAAATTGACTTCAGCGCAGTATGCCATTGTTTTTCGGTAAAGTCGATTCCCAAATCCTGTTCCCATCTAGTGTGGGCTTTATTTTTTGAGAATACGCGCTTTTGTTGCATGCTGTTATATAGCACAGATATGCCTTTTCTGTTTTTTGGGGGTTATTAAAAAAGGGTAAACGGTGGGAGTAATTGTCTTGAGGCAGTCCCTTACTCTATGGTATGTGAAGAGTTCTGTGTGTGGAAGGTTGTATTCTGATTGAATATTTTGGAAGGATTTAATTTGTGAGTTAGTTCTGAGGTCTGCTATATACGATATGCCCCTAGCTCTCCAGTGTCTTAGGTTCAAGTCACTGGTCACCTGTTCAAGGATCCCTATCGGGAACAAGGGTTGGACATTCTCCGAGTGTTGGTTCAGTTTCCTTATCATAGTTTGCCATGCGAGGGCTGCAGCTTTGATGGTGGGTGGTGCTGCTGTTGGGATGTTTACTCCTAATGGCGTGCTTATTACCCAGTCCCTCAGACGAGATTGGGTTATGAAGGTAGCCTCCATTTCGCTCCATACTTTAGTGGGTGTGGGGAGAAACCAATCCTGGATTGGTGCTAAACAGGCTGCTACGTGATAATCTTCAAAATCTATTGAGCTTGTTCCTCCTGCATGTTTGTGTTTAACTGTTTAACTAGTGTCGCTCGTGTGCATCTCGGCCTACTTCCTTTCCATATGCATTGGTTGAGGGCAGTCTGGAGTGATTTAAAGAACAATTTGGGAAGTTGTATTGGGACTGTTCTAAAAAAGGTACAATATCTGTGGTAGGTGTAACATTTTAAAGGCTGCCAGCCTTCCGCTTCATGTTAATTCGTGCCTAGTCAGAGTGCTAGATTCTGATTTGAGCTTTTCTAGTGCTGGTGCATAGTTTGTAGCAAATAATTTTTTTACCAATTTCGGTAGTCGGATCCCCAAGTAGTTGATACTTTCTTTGGCCCAGAGGAACGGGTGTTGAGATTGTAGTCATTGTACTCATAGTCACATTGATACCTAGTTCCAACACATAAGATCTGGCTACATTGGCTTTATAGTAGGAAACCTTGCTAAAAAGGTCTAGGGTTTTTCGTACTTCTACCAGGGAAAGAGCCGGGTTCGACAACATTAAGATTACATCGTCTGCAAATAGACTAATTTTATGTGTCCTTTTGGCTATGTCTAGGCCAGAGATCAGTTTGTTGTTCCTGATTAGTTCTGCTAGGGGTTCTAGGGACAGATTGAATATTAATGGGGACAGTGGGCAACCTTGCCTGGTGCCATTCGTTATATGGAAAGGTTTGGAGAGCATTCCGGATGAAAGTACCTGGGCTAATGGGTTAGTGTATAGGGCCAATATTGCTGTTAGAATATGTCCGGAGAAGCCAAACTTTTGAAGAATTCGATGGAGATAGGTCCAGTGCACTCTGTCGAACGCCTTCTCCGCATCCAGAGAAAGGAGCAGAGAAGGCGTCCCGCTGAGTTCCGCATAGTGGAGCACATTAATTAATCTCCTGGTGGCGTCGGCCGCTTGTCGGCCTTTTGTAAAACCCGTTTGGTCGGGATGTATCAGGGAGGGCAGTATGTTGTTTAACCTGGTAGCTAAGGTTTTGGCGTATATTTTAATATCCAATTTTAGTAAGGATGTAGGGCAGAAGTTTTGTGTCTCGTTCGGCTCTTTCCCTGGTTTCGAAAGCATTATAATGAGAGCTTGTAGGTTTTCTGATGGGAATTTTGAAGAGGAGGCAGCGTCATTGTACATTGTTTTTAGACAGTTCAGCAATTGTGGCGAGAATTGTTTGTAGTATTCCCCGGGTAAACCGTCAGGTCCTCGTGATTTATTAAGTTGGAGCGATTTTATGGTATTATGTACTTCATGTTCTGTGAAGGGTGCATTGAGGACGTCGAGTTGTTTGCGGCTTATTTTGGGGAGCTTAACCGTGTCTAGGAACCCGTTTATGTCATCTAGTGAAGGTTGCAGAGTCGTGGGGTCACGTTGTAGGTTGTAAAGATCGTCGTAGTAAGTGCTGAATGCGTCAGCTATTTCTTGGGGATTTGTGAGTCGCTTTTTAGTGTGTGGGTGGTGAAGATAGTCAATGTTTGATTTAGTTCTGTGCCCTTTTAGTCGGTTTGCAAGTGCTTTCCCTGCCTTATTGGACGTATGGTAGTAAGAAGCTTTAAGTCTCCTTTGGGATTTCTCGAAGGTATGAAGTAGTAAATTGCTCAATTCTAGTCTTAGTTTTAGGAGTTGTGCTGTAGTTAGGGATGTAGTGTGTCGTTTGTTTTGTTCCTCCAGTTTGTCAATTTGTTCAGTCAGTTCTTTTAGACGCTGCGTCCTCTTTTTTTTACATCTAGAGGCTATTGTATGAACACTCTGCGTATCGAAGCTTTGTGAGCATTCCCCACCATGGCCTTGTCCGCCACAGAGCCTATGTTGGTAGTGAAAAAGGTTGTTAGATAGTTTCCTATTTCTGGAGCAAATTCAGGATCTTGTATAATGTAATTGTTGGCTCTCCAGATATTGTTTTTACATTGCTGAGATGTATCTCTTATCGTAATAGAGATTGGGGCGTGGTCCGACCATGTCATGGTGTGGATTGCTGAGGCTGATATTTTCTGTAAGAGCCATTTATCGACAAGAAACATGTCAATACGAGAATACATTCTATGTGATGGAGAGAAGTACGTGTAGTCTTTTTCTGCTCCATGATGGCTTCTCCATACGTCAAACAGGCCGTGGGATTGCAGAAAGTGCTTTAAAGGGGATCCCCTTCTCTTGGCTGCACTGGTAGAATCAAGGTGTATGTCCACTGTGGTGTTGAAGTCCCCACATATTATGAGTTGACCCTGTTGTATTGGTTGAGCTGTGCGCATCACTTTGTGGAGAAATTTGTTTTGTTGGGTGTTCGGAGCATAAATGTTAATGAGGGTATATTGTTCTCTGTTAATAGAGCATACCAGGATTATAAATCTTCCATTTGGGTCTTCCAATTTGTGTTGCAGAGTGAATGTGACATTGTTTCTGATTGCTATGAGAACCCCTCTCTTTTTTTCGGAGTATGAGGCTGTATAAATGTGGGGATAATTCTTGTTGGAGCAGCTGGGCGGTGCTGAAGTCGTAAAGTGAGTCTCTTGGACACATAAGATATTGCTGTGTTTGTCTTGTGCTGTTTGCCAAAGTGAGCGTCATTTTACTGGATGGTTGAGCCCATGTGCATTAATTGATAGGATGTTTAGTGGCATGATGTTAGTAATGCAAGGATGGTGAAAAAGCAACACTCACTGTTGGTGACTTGTATCTTCTGGAGTCTTGGCTAGAGGGTTGGGTTGATTTCCGAGGGAGCCGATGGTGTTCAAAGCTGAAGATAGGGCAGAAGTTGTTTGGCGTCACCTCTGGCAGCAGGGAGTTAACTAACGAGACAAAAAATAAAAAGAGAAAAAGCAAAACAACTTGAGTTGTAACACGGTGATTTTATCTGTCTGACGCAGCATCACCGTTGGAGGTTACAGTTCTAGAGCAACTTAGTGTGGTGGAATAGAGCCGCAGCTCGGGGAAGGATAAACTTGGTAGCGTTATGCCCTGCTGTGTGGTCTTCAGTGATCCATAGGAGTTTTTCTTCCTCTGTCACGTTGTGGTTTAGCAGTGCCAGTAGATGGGTGGAGTTGGATGGAATCCGGTGGCGGATCTGGTAGTATCCCCATTAATGGAGAAGTTGGAGGCCATCTTGAATGTTTTCCACTTTGTAAGTGGTATCCTGCTTTGAGATTAACAATGTGGGCGGATACTTCCATTTATATTGAATTTTGTGGTTATGTAGGCCTTTTGTGATGGGGTTTAGTTCTCTTCGTAGTTGAAGGGTGTATCTGGAAAGGTCTGGATATATTTGTACGTTTTCGTACGGTTGTGGAAGGGCGGACATTTTCCTCATCCCAGCTATGAGTTTTTCCTTTGTCTGGAAAAAGTGAATTCTCATCAGTATGTCCCTAGGTACCGACGCAGCGAGATGCGGGGGTTTGCGATTCTATGTATGCAGTCTATTATTATGTCCCTTGGGGAGGCTTCGGTAAGAACTAGGCGCATAAGTTCTTTAGCGTATCTTTGTAGATCTTGAGGTTGAATATTCTCTAGTATACCGCGTAGTTTGACATTATTACGACGAGATCTATCCTCTAAGTCTGCTATTTTTGCTCTCATCCAGGTTTGTTCCTCTTTTACTTCATTAACCGTATCTATAATATCATTGAGAGTAGATACGCACGCCTCCATCCCGGTTTCAATACACGTAACTCTGTCTTGGATATGACCTATATCGGTCTATACTTTCGTGAATAGGGAAGATAGGTCCTTCATCAACGAAGTTTGGAGGGATATGAGCATGTCTTTAAGAGTGGTGTCTAATACCGGTTGTCCGGTGGTTGGGAAAGCTGCCATGGATGAGCTCAGTATGGTGTTGTCGCCTAGCGTTTTGGCTGCAGGGTCTATTATTTGTGTTTCAGGTGCTGCTGCGTCTATGCGCATTCTGGCTTTGGCTGGACTACCTGTTATAGGGTTTTCTCCTGCTAGATGTGTGGGAGAGGATGGGCTCGTCAGCGTAGGAGGTTCATCAGTAGGGTCATCCGGTAAGTCTGTGTAGGCTTCGCTAGATCGTTTCCCTTTTTGGTCGTTGTTATTTGGGGGGGTCGGTTTAAAGAATAATGATGTCAGTTTTTGTGTTTTATAATCTCCTACCCTCTTTCTGGACATATTCGTGATATTAGTGGAGGAACTGGTATTTGACGGGCTGTATTCGATTTAGTGCTTCCCCTCACTGCTAGCGAGGCATTCTAGGTGGACATCATATATGAGTTGGTGCGTGGATCAAATCTGTTTTGCGCCTGGCATGTTCCCTAGCACAGGTCACGTGGCCTTTTCTGGAAACAGTGAATAGTGTTGTATTGGTAAGGAACTAGTAGGGAAATCCAGTCTTTCCTGTTAGTTTGTGCAGCAAGGCAGTGGGTTAGGGTTATGGAGTCTCAATATGGCCGCCGCTGTTTGTCTGCTCCTGAGCCTTGTGTCTCCCTTAGTGCATCAGGTACACCTTGGACACCCTCCTGGCTTCCCAATATAGCTACCTGCTCGGGCCTGAGGTGAGGCGAAACAGCCGTGCCAAGACCGGAATCCGGAGGCTATGTCTCCAATGTTGGTCTCTTGGTTTTCATCGGGGTGTGTATACAATACCTGTAAGGTATGGAGTCTCACCTGACCGTAGTTTCAGAGGATTCCTCAGGATGGTTTTGACTCGCCTCAGAGCTCTTCTGAAAGACGTCCACCTTCGTGCTCTGTTAGCCATGCCCCCCCCGCTGTCGCATTTTGAATGACAATTGCACAGTCATGTGACATTGTACCCAAACAAAATTTTTCATCATTTTGTTCTCACAAATAGAGCTTTCTTTTGGTGGTATTTGATCACCTCTGCGGTTTTTATTTTTTGCGCTACAAGTAAAATTTTGAAAAAAAAAAGTTTTTCTCAGTTTCTGTCACAAAACTTTGTAAATAAGTATGTTTTCTCCATCACTGATGGGCACTGATGAGGCAGTGCTGATTAGCACTGATGAGGCACTGAAGATGAGGTACTTATATGCAGCACTGAGGAGCACTAATAGGCGGCACAGATGGGCACTGATAGGTGGCACTGATATGCAGCACTGACGGGCACTGATAAGCGGCACTGATGGGCACTCATAGGCGGCACTGATGGGCACTCATAGGTGGCACTGATGGGCACTGATAGGTGGCCCTGGTGGGCACTGATAGGTGGCACTGGTGGGTACTGGTGGGCACTGATAGGCGGCACTGAAAGAGGGCACTGTAAGGTGCCCATTCCCTGGTGGTCTAGGGTGGCATCTGTAATTGGCACTGAGTGCAAGCCATGTTGGGCATTATGCCCCTTACCTGCTGGTCTAGTGTGGGCTCCCTGATCATCTCCCTGGTGGTCTAGGGTCGGCTCCCTGGTGGTCTGTTGGTGGGATCTCCCTAGTGGCCTCTGGGCGGGCTCCCTGGTGGTCCAGTGTGGCAAGTCGAGGGGGGTCTGCGCTGATAAACACTCAGCACAGCTCCCCCTCTCAGGAGAGCCGCCAAAAGGCTCTCCTCTATTCACGTCTGCAGACGCGACTAGAGGAAAAGCCTATAAACGTCTCTTCCTGTTTACATCGTGATCAGCCGTGATTGGTCAGTAATGTGGTGGGTCAGACTGATCGAGATCACGGGTTATCCTGAGGACGTCAATAGACATCCAGTCAGGATAATCAACCTCCCCACCCAGCCGTCATTTGTCTATAGGCCGGTGGTTATGGATTATTAACTTCCCAATGATCCCCTTCCCTTAAAATTGCTTAAGTGGATCTCTTTATTACAATCACTTTCTTCCATGCATGGCCGCTATTTACATACTGACCCATCATCGCATTATTCCCCCTACTTAGTTTACAGTCAGTCCTTATTAGGCATGTCATAGTTCAAATACCTTACATCACTTATCATGATTGTGCAGTTTTTTTCATCAGTAAAAAAAAAAGAGTTGTCTTTTTGGGCGTACACCTTCCTACACCCTACATATGCACTATACTGACCCAGTATAAACATTTGCTTGACTTAAATTTTTCTCATACAAAAGAGAAAAGGTAAGAACACTGTTTTCAGCAGATTGCTAGGTCATAGTAAAAATGACTCATTTTATAAAGCACTACTTTATATTCTAATCTCACACTTATATTATCCCCAAGGTGTCAACTGACATTTAAGTCACCAGACTTCATGACTGAACTGGATTGCTCTTACAATTGATGTTTTACAGCAGCAGACATAGACAAATAAGAGTGACACATTTTTTTCTACCTCGTTTACTGTGTATATGTAGTATGCTATTAAGGAGATTATTATAAGTCTTGCTACTAATAATGTAATTAAACACTGCTATGTTGCGAGGAACTCTGTTTCCCAAGCTACAGACCAGTTACTGGGCAATTACCAATGGAGATAAGTCAGGGAACAGATATCTTTTGCTGTATCATTTTAACACTATAATGAAAACCAGTTTATATAAAATACAGTGGGTATAGAAAAGAATCACCTCCCTTTAAAATAATCACATTTTGTTGCTTTGCAGCCTGAAATGAAGACAGACATGTTTTTTGTTCTATCTAGCTGTATTTACTAGTGCAACTTAACATCCAAGTAAAAGATATAACACCAACATGTCAGAATTAAAAAAAAATCAAAAACAGAATCACCAAGTTGAAATAAGGATCTGCATCTTGCTTTAATTACAGCCTGTAATCTATTGGCATATGTCTCTACCAACTTTGCAAATCTAGACTTTGGAATATTTTTGCCCACTCTTCTTTGAGAACTGCTCAAGCTCAATGTTAATTTGATGGTGACCTTTGTGGACTGCAGTCTTCAAGTCATTCCACAGATTTTCAATGGGGTTGAGATCTAGGCTCTGACTAGGCCATGCAAGGACATTCACCTTTTTCTCCTTCAGCCACTGAGTGGTCATTTTTGCTGTGTGATTTGATCATTGTCATGTTGGAAGGTAAACCTTCTTCCCATTGAAAACTTTCTGGCAGAGGGCAGCAGATTTTCCTCAAGAATTTGACAGTATTTTTCCCCATCCATTCTTCTTCTATCCTGAGTAGAGTTGAGCGAACCAGAACTGTAAAGTTCGGGTTCGTACCGAACTTTGGGGTGTCCGTGACCTGGACCCAAACCCAGACATTTGAAAAAAAGTTTGGGTTTGAGTTCTGGGTTCGGGTATTTGATCACGCATGTTGAATAGCTGCAGGGCAGCACGGGAGACGGTCTTT
>BLSH010150057.1:266102-278946 GCA_018402905.1 Glandirana rugosa | reverse complement strand
AGAGCACCAACAAGAACCTCTCCCTAATGCAGTAGGAGATGGTTTTAGAACGATAAACTCTCCCTCAGAGCACCAACAGGAACCTCCCCCTAATGAAGTAGTAGATGGTTTTAGAATGATAATCTCTCCCTCAGAGCACTAAAAGGAACCTCTCCCTAATGCAGTAGGAGATGGTTTTAGAATAATAATCTCTCCCTCAGAGCACCAACAGGAACCTGTCCCTAATGCAGTAGTAGATGGTTTTAGAATGATAATCTCTCCCTCAGAGCATGAACAGGAACGTCTCCCTAATGCACTATAAGATGGTTCTGAACGCTAATGTCTCCCTCACAGCACAGACAGGAACGTCTCCCTAATGCATTATAAGTTGGTTTTGAACGCTAATGTCTCCCTCACAGGAGCGCAATGAAGTTCTCCCTAATGCAGTCTGAGATGGTTGTGAACGTTAATCTTTCCCTCACAGCACCGCCATGAAGCTCTCCCTACTCAAGTTTGAGATGATCTGACGCGCTGCGCTACGTGACTCCAGCCTCATATAGAGGCTGGGTCACATGATGCACTGGCCAATTACAGCCATGCCATTAGTAAGCATAGCTGTGATGGCTTCTAAGGGCAAGCTAGTGAAAAACTTTTTGATTGGCTGCCCAGCAGCTATAGAAAAGGCGCCAAAAATACCCGACCCGGGTTTTTTTTCAAATGTCCGGGTTCGGGACACGGACACCCTAAAATCCGGTATGGACCCAAACTTTACAGTCCGGGTTCGCTCAACTCTAATGACAACTTAAGGTGGATGGAAAGGTTAAATATCCAGGGGTGATTATTTATTCTCATCTTAAGGAATATGTACCACATCATTTGCTACCACTAACTCAGAAATTTTGATTTCAAAGTAAAGTATGATGGTATTTACATAACTTACCCTGCTTGATTCTGCAGAAATATTTTAAGAAACTTGGAACTATTTTTCATGACCTGATATGGGGTAATAGGCCTGCAAAAATTAAATATGTATATTTACAATATCCAAATGATCAAGGGGGGCTTTCAGCACCAAATCCCTGGTTATATGTTTGGTGGCCCAACTCTAACATCTTGCAGGCTGGGAAAAAGGTGGTCTTCATATATTCTCTTATAATATACTTATACGTTTCACAATGGCAGCCCTTTATTGGCCTTGGATTCATCTTCTCCAACTTTTAATCAACATAATTATCCTACATTCTATTTGATTTATAAGGTCTGGCAATCAATTTAAAAAATGGCTGGCTGGCGTGCAATGCAAATGGCAGCTTAAGCTTACCAGCCCTTTTCAGTGCCCTACAGCATGGGAGGATGGCGATTTTCAGCCCCTGACCTTCAGGCAACATCCAGGAACATGTCCCGCAAGAGGAAAGATGGTAGTCGGCCGGGCCGAATGATGGACTTTCTCCTACCATCACTCTGCTCACATAGACAAGATGATGAAGGCCGCCCTCCCCAGAGAACACATGGGCAGGTGCAGAGGAAGTCAGCCACAAAACGGAATGGTTTTGGTGGGCTCTCCAAACCTTTCCACCACAGAAGCCCTGTCTCTCAGACTTCATCAAGCAACACAAGTCCTGTCAAATCCATTTTGGCATTCTCTACAAGCAATCAGTCTCTACTTGATACCATTCTAAAGGACATGTTAGTGTCCTTGAGGAGGAGAATACATGCTGACATATTGTCCCTGGCTCAGCAATTCAATCAGAAGTACAGGAAGTCAGTGAGAGGGTGAGCCATATTGAGGGCAAGATGGGGGAGTTCACCTCCACATTTAATGACTTAGTGGATGACCACAATGAACGGGAGGATGATATCTTCTGGATTAAATCCAAGCTTGTGGATTTGGAAAACTGGTTGTGCAGAAATAATCTCAAGATCCACGGAATCCCAGAAAGGAATCCCAGAAACAGTACAGTCAAACCACATGAGTTATATGCTTATTACTCCAATATCCTTTAAAGAAGCCCTTCCAGATTCGCCACCTGAAGAACCGCTCCAAAATCATCATATAACCTATAGATGGAACTATTTAGCTAAGCTTCTCATTGAATATGAAGGTGATATGGTTTCTATTACTACAGTAGAAGAAGGTCTTGCTCTCCTGAAAAAATAGCGAATGCTGGACTCTGAATCTTCTTCGTGACCAGAATCACCCTTACTTTTTCTGCTCTCCCTGCATGACAAGATGCTGACTACCATCAACCTCCCTTCATTAAAGCACAAAAATGTTAGGCTCTGGTGGCCCCCCCAGTGCTGCTTTGTCTCAGTTATTGCTGCTTACTTCAATGTATACCCCCTGTTTTAGGGGTTTCATATCTGCTCAGATTCCCTGCTGAATCATTCCTTTTTATCCAATCCTAAATGATCTACACACCTACACTCTGTGCACTCATTTTTTTTTTGTTTGTTCTTTTTTTATTTTGGTACAGCTGTCAGGATTACAAAGCACTCCATTGCTTCTGACTCTGTGACACTTCAGCATATCAACAAGGTCTTCCTTTGTTACACGCCCCACCTGTTCAACTATGCAATTTAAAATCGTTTTCTTCAATGTAAAAGGCTTGAATAGCCTCACAAAATGCAGCGTGCTATAGAAAGAAACTAAACTCCTTCAATGTGACGTGCTGTGCATCAATGACACGGTAATGTTCAAATTTCTTTCCGTTGACACAGACGATCAAGGCCGGTACATAATCCTGGTTTGTGAAATCAAAAACCGTATCTATACGTTACTAAATGTACACTTGCCCAATGTAAACCCTCTTTCCTATTTAAAGAAAATCTGGAAGAAAGTCCCAATGCTCCAAATGGGTAATGTAATCTTTTGTGGGGACTTAAATTCAATTCCAAACAGGCTTCTTTATATTTCAGATCCCAACTGTAATCGCACTTGCAGATCACTCCTCACTAGTTTAATATCATCTTCAGATATACTGTATTTGATGCATGGCATTGCCAGCAGGCCACAGAAAAGGACCATTCCTTCATTTCACATGTACACTTGGCATACTCCCTTATTGACCTATTCCTGGTCAACAACAAGATATTTGACATCACGTGGTCAGATCATGCTTCGGTGTCCATTACGGTGCATGGAGGATCAGTGGAAAGCAAATCAGAGGTGTGAAATATAAATTGGGGTGATTGTGGACTCCCCAAATTTATTATAAATATATATTAATTTGTCTATTCCTATAATTCCTTAACCTACTAAAACTCTGATAAAATTACCGGTGATGATATAAAAACAATATTAGCAGCAAAATAAACACACTATTTTAAATGAGCAATGGTTTAATGTACTTCCTAAGAAAATATGAATGCTAACATAAAAACACTAAAAGAAAATATTACAGAGAATATAACACCAAATAATATAAGGTGATATTTTACGTAAATTCATCCTCGAGATGTTTGTGTTTTAATAGTTCAGAAGCATCTTGCATTATGGAAAAGATAACATGTTGCCTTCTAACATATGCCGCTTTGTGACTGAAGGGCACACATCACCCTTCTTCAGAAACAGCTCCTATGGCACAGTTCCTAGCTGTCTTAGCATGTGGTGCTTCCCAACATGTGCCGCTTTGCCTCTGAGTGATAAACCCCCATCATTCTTCAGTGACAACATCCATGGCACCATTCCATGTCTTCTCCTTTCTGGTATTTTCACGATGGGGTGCAATACAGGCAAGGGGTGTCCATTCACTCACCGTTCACCAACACACATTCAGAGCAACATATCAACCAGCTTTCAGATACAGAGCCTACTCACCCATCTTACTAACCTAATACATGTATGTCAAATTATAATAGCACACAAATCAACCCATTACCATAATATATACATATATATTTACAACCCACCAAATTAAGCATCCCACCCCCAACCTCCTATAAGCCTTCATTTTTTATACGGGATAGGATTAGGCAGGCTTGCTCAATATGGCCTTTCCTACTGCAATTCTGGCATGTATGTGGCACTTCAGTACTCTAAATTGGCAGCAAAGTCTCTAACAAAGAGACCTTACCGTCAATTCATCCCTCAACTTGCATAGATAAATGCAAAACCTTCTTATATAAATGTTGGATCACACATGTTTGAACCTGAAACAATGACAAAACTCCAAAATTCCCTGTGCCTGGATTTCAGAGACCATGCCCAGGGTATATCATGCACCTCTAGCTATGGTTAGGTTCAAGGAACACCCTTGTTCCATGACTAACATTACATTGGTATCCTTTAGGACGAAGAAACAAACCCATCTATGTCCCAAATAATACCCAGGTGCTTCCTTTCCAGCAATGATCTCTCCATCCAGAACACAGAGTGAACATCTTCCCAACATTTCTCGTTCCCCACTGCGTATTGACCTGGCATACAAAGGACATCATGGTCCTACCTCCGACAGAGGGTAATATAAACCTGTTTCCAGCTTCCATTGATTCTGACCACATATGGGTAATTTAGCCTTGGACACAACAAGGTAGACTCCCCAGTCAGTAAGGCTATTGATACCACAGAATATACAGACCGAGTCTGCACTTCCATATATGGGATAAATGAGGAAGCTGAATACCTTTCATAATCCAAACTAGCACAGCCAATCCAGGCATTAAACTGCCACTTTGGATTAATGTAAACAATGTTTTCTGGCAAAATCTTACTGAACTGTGAAGCTAACTCATTATGCCACTGTCCCTCATACAGAGACTGCACAATCAGCTTGATGCTGGTTGATAATTTTGCCTGCCCCTGTGTGCACGCCAAAGCCCATGACACATTCTTGCCTTGTACCACCACACTCTCTACCAGCCTCTTAAAATGGTAGATAAAATCTTGAGCCACTTTAACCTGGGTATTCAGTTGAATGTTATTAAGGATGTCAATAATCTCTCTCTGAGTAACAAAGCCCCGCTCACTGTCTGTAGCTATGGCTGAGAGTTTGTTCCTCAGGATACTGGCATGTACTTCATTAATAACACCCATACCAGCTCCTTTTCCCCCCAATATAGTGCTGAATACATCCCCCCTCTTTCGGTCACCCCTCAAAAATAAGCATCCTGAATGAATATCACTCAGTGTCCACACATCTCTGGGAACAAGTCACTGGTACGATGACCGCACTTGATTCAGTGTATATTTAGCACATATAGGGTAATACGTTTTTATCAACCACTGCGAGACTTTGAAGTGCCATGTGGTGAAGGCATACTGTACCCTGGTAGCAAGCTTTGGGAAGAGTTTAGAACCATTTGAAGTAGTTCCCCTATTTTCAACGGAGCATGTTTTTGTGAGTGGATACGGGCATTACCTGTGCAGGGTTCCGACTGCTCAGGTGAGACATCAACCAGGTGTATCTCTCTATGTCTAGTTCTGGTGTCCTACATGTCCTGCAACCAATAACCTCTCTGTAGGGCTGCTAAAATTGAGACACCATCCCCAGAAGGAAATTTTCACCCCACTGATGTGTCCCATGGCGCTTCCCAGTCTGGCCAACAGACACGTTACTATGCATAAGTGTCAGTCTCCTGAGTACCTGCATCATATTAATTCAGTTATGCCAATACCTGTTACACATTAAAAACATATTTCCTTACTTTCAATTCCTCACCAAAAAAACATATTTTACATTTCTTGTTCTGCAGGATTGGATAGGTTATATTCCTTCCCTAACCTCCAACCCATTGCACTTAAATTTACAGTACGTTTACATCCATAAATGACAGAAAGATTCAAAATGTTCCACAAGTCTTGTTGATGGGCAAAGTCCTTCAAATGCAGCATTAACACAAAATTTCTGTAAGGAAAAGAAAGTTATATTGCAAGTATTAATCTTTTGTTTGTCCCTTCTCTCCTGAATATTTGTCAGAACAAATTTGCAATGTAGCATGGCACAGACAAACTGCCATCCAGATGAACAACTTTCATCCATGTTCCAGAGATGTCTCCAATCTGTTGCTCCATCAGGACTCTGGAGGTGAAAATGAAGAGCAGAATCAAATTCTTATCCTCAATATCTATTCACTTGCATTTCTCTTATAAAACCTCCCTTGGAGCCCAGAAACTTAGTTTTCTGGGCTTCTGTGACTCTGAACAAACTATTAAAACAAGAATGATTTCTCTAGGCTGAACCCACTCTAAAATGGATCCCCATGATAAGAGAAACAAAAAATAAATAAATAAATTGCTGTTTTCCAATAATTCTAATTTTAAACGTAAAAAACAACAACAACAAAAAATGCATGTATCTGTTACTTAAAACCTATGCACTTACTCCCCTTTCAGGTGGACAAAGCCTAAACATTTTGGAATTTTTTTTGTCCACCTGAATGAAAATAAAAACAAAAAACCTAAAAAAAACTCCAGTGGCTACTATGGCTTTCTACCAACTCCTGCCTTAACCACTTCCCGCCCCGCCTATTAACAAATGACGTCCGTTCATTATCCTGACTGGACGTCTATTGATCTCCTCAGGATAATCCGCGATCGCGCACCAGCGGGGGAGTGCATCACGGCAATCGGTGGTGCCATGGGTCAGTCTGACCCACCGCATTACCGACTGAGGTAAAAGGCTTCCATTGGAAGCCTTTTACCATGTGATCAGCCGTGACCAATCACGGCTGATCACTGTGTAAATAGGAAGAGCCCTTTATCAGCTTTTCCTCTGCTCAGGTCTGCAGACCTAAGCAGTGGAGAGCCGATCAGCTGCTCTCCTGATGGGGGGGCTGCGCTGAACATTTATCAGCGCAGCCCCCCTCAGGTTCACCCCACTGGACCACCAGGGAGCTGACAAGGACCACCAGGGTGCCCCCCCGGGACACCATGAGGAGGCCCCCCAGGACCACCAGGGAGATAACATGGAGGCTGCCCAGGACCACCAGGGAGCCCCCACTAGACCACCAGGTAAGGGAAATACAGTGCACTGTAGGGATGGCACTGTGCCCATATATGATGCCTGCCAGTGCCATCCCTAACAGTGCTATATGCACCAGTGCCCACCAGTGCCACCTATCAGTAACCACATGTGCCCACCTGTGCCACCTATTAGTGCCCACCTGTGCCACCAAAAAAGTGCCACCTATCAGTGCCCAGCAATTACACCTATCAGTGCCCATCTGTGCCCAGTGCCACCTATCAGTGCCACCTATGAGTGTCCATCAGTGCCGCATATCAGTGCCACTTATCAGTGCCCGTCAGTGTTGCTTATCAGTGCTGCCTATCAGTGCCTATCAGTGCTGCATATATGTGCCCCATCATCAGTGCAAATCTGTACTGCCTCATCAGTGCCCATCAGTCTAGCCTCATCAGTGTAGCCACATCAGTGCCCATCAGTGAAGGAGAAAATGTACTTATATAATGTTTTGTGACATAAACAAAGAAAAACTTTTTTTTTCAAAAATTGTCAGTCTTTTTTTATTTGTAGCGCATAAAATAAAAACTGCAGAGGGGATCAAATACCACCAAAAGAAATCTCTATTTGTGGCAACAAAATGATAAAAATTTTGTTTGGGTACATCGTCGCAGGACCGCGCAATTCTCATTCAAAGTGCAACAGCACTGAAAGATGAAAATTGGTCTGGGTGGGAAGTGTCCTAAGTGTCTGGTATTGAAGTGGTTAAACAAAATGAATTCAGTTGCTAATGTGTGGCCTAGTCAATGACCCCCTTTCAGGTGGACTAAACCTAACAACTTGGAATTTTTCCAACTGAACAAAACAAAAACTAATAAAATATTTAAAAAATAATAAATAACTGAATAAAAAAAATAACAATAAAATAAAAAATAAAAATCCAGAGGCTTATCCTTGAAAATACTAAAAATACCTCAAGGTCCTCCATAGTATTCCAAAATTAAGGCCAAATCAATAGACTCACATCTAAACCTTATTCGTAGCCAAGAAACAATTACCAGAAAATTCTTACCATCAATGCAACTCAGTAAGGGCTGCTAACAAAAGATTTGTTCCCCCAGTGCTATACTTTAATGAACATGCGGCTACTTCCATTTTGAATCTATTCAGCTGATCCATATACTGATGCCTTTCCTGTCTTAACTGACTATTTTCAGTTTGCAGTCTCAGCATTTGGGTTTTAAAAGGGACACGGGTTTGATATGGCCTCTATGCCTTGGATTGCTACCCCATCTGGCAGAGTAAACTTCATAACGCCTCGGTGTAATTTTGGGGTAGTGCAACTTTCTTTGTATATTATTATTAATAGATACCAAACAATATCTCATAATGTGACCCCCACTTTTTACAGACAAAGCACTTGAGAGCTGGTCTCCCCGCATAGGCTCTTCTATGAGCATATGGAGATGGAGACTCACATTGCTGCCTAATATTACTATGTTTGGAATCACTAACAATGGACTCATCAAAAGTCTCCACTGTCACAGTGCTACTGTTCTTGAAAAGATCAGGCCCATTTTCCATTTCAACTCCTGAATCAATTTCAAGAGCAGTTACAGCATTTCTGTTGAAATACTCCTCCTCCACATTACCAAAATTGATTCCAACCAAAGCAACATCACTTGCACCAAGAAGAGCATCAGGTTTGCTTAACTGTTTTAGAGTCCCTATCTGTGCTGAACATTGAAACTGCTCAGCCTTTGCATGTTTGAAGGATAACTCCATTATGGCCACCTGCGCTTCATGTAGCTCCTTCCTAAGCGGTGTTATAATACGCTCATTCTCAGCCGCTAATTGATTTTAATAGGCAATACAACTTTCCCTTAGTTTACACGTTTCCTCCAATTCACCCATTTTCATTACACACTTCTCATTCATCAATTGTTCAATCTGATCACAAACATTTGCATTTGCCTTTGCAGCTATTGCTAATATGTTTTATTTATGCTTTCTATTTGATTCATTAATTGCATCTTCTCAGCATGCCATTGAACCTCTCTGTGTTGAGCAATGTCCTTCATCCTTAATAGCATGCATACAACATTCGCCATCATCGCTGTTTTTGGCTTTTTTAGATGAGGGTTTCATTTTTAAATTCTCGTTTTGAACCTCACACTGTTTTAATAAATAATTAAATTGGTGAGT
This sequence comes from Glandirana rugosa, assembly GCA_018402905.1. NCBI lineage: Eukaryota > Metazoa > Chordata > Amphibia > Anura > Ranidae > Glandirana > Glandirana rugosa. Next base: position 269,866 of record BLSH010150057.1, on the reverse strand, counting down.
CAATGCATTTTCTCTGGAACTGTTAAAGTTAGCATCCTTCTTAAGGAACATTGCAATGATCTCCATTGATATGCTAATTAAGTTCACACTGAAGACCAGTCTACACAGTGACAGCTACTAACACAATGCTCACACACACAGGCACACAGACAAAGCTGTTTAAAAGCTACTTGTAGTTCAACAGGAGAATGACCCTATTAAATCAGTGCCCTATGCTCTCCTTACTACCAACTATAACCCTCTTATTTAAGATTTTAGGCCACATTGGTCCTTAATGGAACAGTAAGCTATTTCACCTTCATGTGGATAAAAAAATATATAAATATATACTCTATATTTCTCCCACTTTTTCCTCAAAGATGTATGGTTTATCCTGTAAATCTACAGGGTAAATCAGTTAACCAAGGGTGATCAACCCCTCCCGCTGGCACAAGGCACAGCTAACAGGCCTAAAACAATTTGCATTAACAATGCAATAAACTTTAACACATTCACATATACCAGCCAAAACAATCTCACCAGATCTCTGCGTCCCACCGAGAAATGCTTCCGGTTCTGGGTCTCTTGTAGAGGACTTCTTAGCTTATAGGAACTCAAGACAAAAAAATATATTAGGGTTTGGAACTTCTTTCCACACTCCTTCTTCTGAGTGCCAAATTAAGTAAAATTCTACACTTCTGCTACTGGGGTGCCAACTAAAATAAAAATGGGGTGATTATGGACTCCCCAAATTTATTATAAATATATACTAATTTGTCTATTCCTATAATTCGTTAGCCTACTAAAACGTATGCTGTTTTAAATGAACAATAGTTTCTATTTATTTCCCAAGAAAATAGGAATGCTAACACAAAAACACTAAAAGAAAATATTACAGAGTATATGCCACCAAATAATATAAGGTGATACTTTACGTAACATCATCCTCGAGATGTTTATCTTCGACTGGCTCAGTGACACAATAGAGGGACTTCCTCTCATGTGGCCCCTTTTACATTGCACTCCCACACACATGCCCAATACCAGCCTATCTAGGATTCTGACCAATGCTAAATGATCAGAGGCAGCCTTTCTCCTGTATGTCCTACAGGAAGCATTCTGTTATCTCCACTAGGGGCAGCAAATTTCCATGTATCACTGATATTTGACCAAAGTCATCTTTCAACAACAACTGGTCTTTGATCTTCGATGACTCAAGCCATCAATCACCTTAGCAGCAGTTGACTATTGAAGTTTTTGTGTCCAGTCACGATAATCGGGCATTTTCATCTTTATTACACCAGGGGGCTTGTATCCAAGCTCTACTCCCCCGCCAGGGGCCATGCCTCCCAGATGAAGGTTTTAATATGCATTGTTCAGTTTCCTAGCCTTGATGGGAAAACCTGCCGAATGGCATTCCATGCTGCCCCCAAGAGTGCAGAGGCATGTTGTAATCAGATTTCATAGTTCAGAAGCATCTTTCATTATGGAAAATAAAACATGTTGCCTTTCAGCATGGTCTAATGATGTGCACTTATGTCTTTGTCGAAGAGCAGGAAAAAAAAAATGACTCACAAGTATCCTTGTTAAAAGATTTAATTGAGGGGGGGGCGTGGCTAGCCAGCGACGGAGACGGCCGCACAGTAAAGGAGCTCCACTCTCTTTGGCACATAGCGACCGGATCTAGCGACCAAAGGTGACCGATCACAATGGCAGCAAGCACCCCAACACTCCCTCCACCCGGGGAGCAGAGAAAACGGGGGTCACAACGATCGGCCCCGTCCAAACTGACAGATTTCTTCACCACCAGAGGGGACAGGGGCAGCCAAAATGGCACCGGCGCGCGGCTCCAACATGCAGGGGACTCTGATGACTCGGCCTCAGGATCCGGATCCAGCTCCTCAACGGCCTCGGTATGTACAGTGATCACAACACAAGACGCTGGAGAGATAGCACATTCCTCACCAGACAGCCCTACAACCCGCAGCCCCACTAAGCACAAAAAGGCAAGACAGGGGGAGGATGCAGAAGATGAATCTGACATGGAAGAAAGCACCCAGGCTGAGATCCCTCCACAAGTTTCACTAGAGCAATTCCCCTCCTCCCCACAGCCAGCCACTATAGCGGATATGAGAGATATGCTGATCTCCCTCAGGGATTCCCTTCATTTTGATATGAAAAAAGCTTTGATACCTATTAAGGCAGATGTACAAGAACTGCAACACATGGTGGCCCAAGTAGAACATAAAATGGATGAAACTTTTTCTGCACACAACAACCTAGCGGATGCATTTCAGGAGCAGCAATCGGATTTACAGCGATTAGCATTTAAAATCGCTGACATAGAAGATCGCAGCCGTTGGAACAATATTAAGTTCCGCGGGATCCCAGAAACAGTAACCAATTTGGACTTAACAAGTTATATACAGCAACTACTCCGCACCCTGGTGCCTAAAGCAAGTGACATAGAACTCACTATTGATAGAGCCCATAGGCTCCCTAAACCGTCCTTCCTGTCTCAAACAGTTCCAAGGGACGTCCTAGCAAGGATTCACTACTACCACGTAAAAGATGAGGGCCATTCGCAGAACCCCAAATCTAGAAGGTCAATTCGCTGGAGTCGCACTCTATACCGACCTCTCACAGGCTACAATCCAGCACAGGAAGAAACTCCTAACAATCACCAAAGCCCTGAGGAACCATGAAATCAAATATCAATGGGGGACACCATCCAAGATGATAGTGACACATCGCGACAGAACGTACAACATCTTCTCCCTGGAGTCGGGTCTTAAGCATTTGAAGGAATGGGGCATCCTTCCAGCGACCCAACCAAAAGAACGTCACACAGATCCCACAGAACTAAGGCAAGACTGGGCTTGATATTGCATACATGCCATTCTCGGTCACCTCATCCTATCAACAGAATGTGCCTTTAGAGACTAATTCTCTACGCTTTAAGGAAAGAATCTTCACTCGTACTGAAAGTGAGATACGAAAACCCCCAATGATCAATCCTCAGAGAAATCTGCTACTAGGTCCCGGAAGTCCTACTGGGTCCTTTCTTATGGTTGTTCATTATTTTCTCTTTCTGAAGTTGTTTTTGTTTTTGTTTAGTTCATTTTTTGCAGCTGTCCATACCCTCGCCACAGACGGCCATCACTATACCCACTCTACAGCTAATCGCCCTAAGGTCGCCAGCCTAAAGCACCATCTCCCCAGTCTGCCTCAATCGTCAACGGAACAAAAATTCCTCGGAACTGTAAGTAACCAACCTTATAATAACTTTGCACTGCCCATCCTCCATTGGTCTCTAATAGTGTTGAGCGAACCCGGAGTGTAACGTTCACCCGGACATTTCAAAAATCGTTCGGGTTCGGTCCGGGGTTCTGCTATTTTACTCCACGTGTTGAGAAGCTGCAGGGCAGCCAATCAACAAGCTTTTCACTGGTTTGCCCTCTGTCGTCATCATTTCATTAGATAGAGTCCTACGTCCTAGTCCAGAATTTTACAGAGTTTAGAGAGGGAGTGCGAAAGTCGAAGGAAAGGGATGTGATTGGGTTCCTCGTTCACTGACGTCGTGATGAACTGAGGTCGAATATTTCTCCGACCCAGTGTACTACGTGACCGGTTAGTGTCGGTACGGTAATCATCCGTACCGACACTACCGAAGATTCCCGTTTGGTCACTTTTCGAACAACTAACCGACGGGACGTCGAAGAGTTGTGCACCTCATTTTATCGTCTTGGGGCCTGGCTTGGGCTTGCTAAAAACTTTACAGGCCC
>BLSH010150057.1:152205-163284 GCA_018402905.1 Glandirana rugosa | reverse complement strand
CCTTCGGGTACATTCGCTTTCTAGAGGGTTCGTTTTTACCTACGGTCAAGGAACCTGCACCCCTTAAAGAATTCACCTTATGTTACACTGTAGAAACTCTTAACCAGTTGGTGGTATTCCTATTGACACAATGGGTCTTTCAATTCATTTAGGTGTTATTTTAGGTATCTGTCCACCCAGGTTCCGGTGAGAGGTAACCCATACCCAACATTTTCTGGATGACCTTCTACAACACTACAAAACAAGACTCGTGTGTACTTTGTCCGATGTAGTCACGTGATTTACTTAACTTTCTGGGTAACACAGTTATCCTTATGGTGGTTGACCAATTCTCAAAGATGTCACATTGTATTCCACTTAAGAAATTCCCCACGTCCAAGGAACTGGCATCCATTTTTGCTTGGGAGATCTTTCGCTTACATGGGCTTCCCAAGGTGATCATCTCAGACAGGGGTAGCCAGTTTGTGTCCAGGTTTTGGCGAGCCTTTTGTGCACAGTTGGTAATTTGGCCTTCTCCTTCATAGCAGTCCAATGGGGCCAAAGAATGAGCCAACCAGTCCTTGGAACAGTTTTTGCGTTGCTATATTTCTGACCACTATAACAACTTTTCTGACCTGTTACCTTGGGCAGAGTTTGCTCACAATAGTGCCGTCAATACCGCTTCCCACTTGTCTCCATTTATGGTGAATTATGGTTTCCAACCAGCCATGTTGCCTGACTCATTTTTTCTTTAGAGTACTCCTGCATTGGAGGAGCATCTCTGTGGTCTTCGCTCCACTAGGGTACAGGACCTGGAGTCTTTGCGATGTGCCAACGATAGGTACAGACGGAGCGGGTCTGGCTGTCTTCTCGCAACCTCTGACTTTGTGTTCCCTCACTGAAGCTGGCACCATGGTTTATTGGGCCTTTCCGTATTCTCCGCAAGGTCAACCCAGTGGCTTACATTTTAGACCTGCCTTCTAATATGCAAATTTCTAATGTATTCCATGTCTCCTTGTTAAAACCTTTGGTATGCAACCACTTCACCATCTCAGTACCATGTCCTCATCCTGTTCAGGTTGAGAACCAAGAGGAGTATGAAATACAATCTATCATTGACTCATGTAGGTTCCGTGGGTGCATACAGTACCTGGTTCATTGGAAAGAGTACGGTCCGGAGGAGCGTTCTTGGGTCTCATTCTCGGACATACATGCTCTTGTCCTTCTCCGTGATTTACATAGACGTTTTCCCCTCAAACCTGGTGGCCCCCTGAGGGGGGGTCGATGAGGAGGGGGTACTGTCAGGGCTGGGCTCAGCTTTCTCTTCTCAGAGCAAGCTGCTCAGCTGAGGGTTAATTGCCAGTCTCAGGTTCCATTCTGTTTCACCTGATGACCATATCTGTCCTCATTAAGCCAGCTCTGCTGCTATATAAACTGCCTGGATCAGATCGCAGATGCCTTCGCCTTGGTCAACTTCTCTGGAGAAATCTCTGCTGTGTTTCTGTGAAAGACTTTGCCTGTTTGACTTTCCCTTCTGGTTCCTGGATTCAAGACCCTGCTCGGCTGACTCTCCTCCTGGCTTCTGATCCTGCATTCTGTTTTTTTTACCTCGCTGATCTCTAGATTCTTGTTTCACTGGCTTGCCCTGACTATCCACTCTGGTTACCAAACCCTGGTTATGTTTTTTTGTTTCACACTTTTTATTGGAATGTATATTTGAGAACAAACATATGGTCACAAACATTTTATATTGTACCGAGCAGATTTTAGGCAAATATATATCTAGAACCAAACATTGTATAAGGTCAATCTTACAAAGAAATGCAAACTCGATTACCTCTACAGAGGAATGTACATTTTACTTTAGAAGAAAACATAACCCTTGTATGACCTTGTACTAGACAGATAATAAAAGAAACAAAAAAAAGTTGATGTAAACTATAGGGCCCATTGATATCTACCTTTAAGTGTAGAGCTTGGGGTGATTAGCCTTACGCACTTTTTGTCCCACTGTGGGTATCAGGACCCCTGGGCCATCAGGCGGGCCTCCCATGTAACCGTCCCCCCACCCCAATTGGGAACAAACTGTGGGGTGGCTGGAGTGCTTCCACCCATCGCCATTGGGTCTCGCCCTAGTCTCTGTCCAAAGCCCATACCTCAGTGATTTGGGTTTAATCACTGATGTTAACCTATGACTCTTTATCTGGAAAAATTACAAGATGATGGAGGTGTTCGGGAAAGAATGAGAAAAAGAAAAAAAAGGGGGGGAAATGTAAAGTGAGAACTAAGTAGGGAACGAGCTCCAGCCTCTCTCTCCCGCCTCCCCCCAACCCCGTTCATTATTGGGAGGGGCACCTGTCCTCTCCCATCTTAGTGGGTCAGTCGATGGTCTTGTCTTTTGTTGATAAACTCTAACCAACAGGCCCACGTTTTGTAAAATTTTCCGGGGGAATCTCCTGCTTGATGTACCAGATCTTCCATCTCTGCAATTTTTTGTGTTCTTTTGATCCAGTCTTCCACCTTGGGGGGATTAGTGTCCCTCCAGTAAAGGGGGATACACTGTTTAGCCGCATTGATTAAGTGAAGAGCGAGCGATTTACTATATTTTTTTTGGGAGATTGAGGTGTGGTGTAAAAGATACTGGGCCGGAGAGAAGTCTAGAGGAAGCGTCGTAATTTCAGTTATGAAGTCATGGATTTTTTCCCGGAAGGGCTGGATCAACCAGCATAACCACCAGATATGGAGGAGCGTCCCCTCCTCTTCGTTGCATCTCCAGCAGTTTTTAGAAACTGTTGGGTAAAATTTGTGCAGCCTATCTGGGTTTCGATACCATTTAGAATAAATTTTGTACCCATTTTCTTGAGCCGAAACGTTAATTGAGCCCTTATGGATATGTGTAAATATTTGTTCCCATTCACGGACGGATAAGTCCAATGACAGTTCTCTCTCCCATTGATTGGGTGCCTTATTCTGTTTTGGATCGAATTTCGCGAACATGTTTGCGTAAATCTCCAAGATTACATGTCTTTGGGGTTCAGCTCTACTGCATATGGCTTCATATGGGTGAGAGGTCTGCACCAATCCGATATTGGTTTTGTGGACATGACATAATGTCTAATTTGTAGATACCCTAACCAGGATAGTTTATGAGATGGTGTTAGAGCTTCTAAATCCATAAAGGGGATAAAGGAGACCCTGGTTATGTTTTGACCATGTTTACTCTGGTTATAATATTTTACCTTTTTATTAAAAAGTGTGATTTTACTGCACTTCTGTCTTTGTCTGATTCATGGTTCCTGATAAATATTCAATTTACTGTTTACTGTTTTACTACTTCGCCTTAGCTCTAAAATATTACAAAAATTAGACTGAACCCAAAAAAAGACACAATGTAAAAATCAAGAAGCCCCCAAAATAAATAAAGACTACAAACTACTGCCCTGCTGTCAGGATCCAGATCTTAACTTGAAACCTTTGTGGTGTCTGGCTGTGTCTCTTCACGTTGTGCCCTCTGAGAATTTGGACAGCACCCTGCCTGATTCCTTGGACAGTCTTGCTTTGTGTCTTATTTCTGGTGTTCCTTCAACCCTTTGTTCCTCCCATAAATTTCCTGATCCAGAGGACCACAACCTGGCACTAGCATGCAGTGAAACTCATCTCCACCATCAGGAGCTCTGGTTAAGACCAGTTAGTACTTAAACCCTGTGTCTTAGTTCAGCCTGCGTCATCTGCCAGGGTAACCTGCTTGTTTACTTACTGGTTGGTGTGAACCCCTCTACTACTATAGGTACTGAGCCTGACCCCGACACCTTCTGAAACAAAAGTCCTTTTTTTTCCACTTGATGTTATTTCTTGTATCTTTTTCCAGTAGGTTTGGAGAATTGGGCAAGACCCCCAGATGTGGATAGGTGAGCCAGCAGAGATTGGATGAGCTTGGTTTAAATTTGTGTACAACGGTTGGGACTCTGTACCAGTGGTTAAGGATCTTGTAACCGTTCTCTTGGACAGACACATTTACTGAACCTTTGAGGGTATTCTCAAATATCTGTTTCCATTGTTGCTCTGAGAGGTCCAGGGAAAGTTCTTTCTCACAATATTGGTATGCTTTGTGTTTTGTAGGTTGGTTAGTTGTGAGTAGGGAGTACATGGTGGATACTATGTGTCTTTGTGCAGTGTTTTCGGAGCATTGGAATTCTATGGGCAAGAGCTGCCGAGCCCATTGTGTTTTGAATTTCGGGTCTGTAAGGAAATGTTGTAATTGTAGGTATATTCATAGTGGTAGATTTTGGTCTTTCATTTGCACGGCTACATTTGACAGTGTTTGGAAGGAGCCATTCTTGAAAAAATGTTTGGCCAGTATGTGTTCATGTGGCCATGACTTACTTAAGAAATTTGTGGGCATCTTGGCACGGAATTCCGGATCAAGGCGAATCGGTGTCATAGGGCCGGGAAAGGAGGACAAATGGTGTTTATTGTTCGCTTTGTGGAAGCAGTGTATAGTAGAACCTATAAGCAGATGGTCCATGGTTTGCGCAGGGATGTGTTTGTAGTGTAACCAAGGTGTCGTGGCAAGAGGGGTATCGCTTATGGAGTTTTCTTCTTTTTTTTTTCATTCCTCGTTGAATAGTTTCATTGGATTTTTTCATGCCATAGACAATGTAAAGAGTGCACAAAGACAATTTGGATGAGAACAAAGACTAACAAACCACATCCAAGACATCTTGTAATTGTTTCTACGGAGCGCAGACATAAGTGAGGACTGTACATTATATTCGCTAAATTAGATTTGAGCAATAATTTGCCCAGAATTCCCAGACACTCCAATTGGGAACAAAAGTGTGTCAGACGGGAAGTTCTGGGATATCAACTTACAGTCTACTCAGAAAATTATAGAGAACGGTTTTCGAGCTCTAGTAGGAGTGCAATACATGTCTAATCTCAGTAAATATTAGACAGGGAGTCTCTGGTAATATAAAAAGAAAAAGGAATGGGGGGTAGATAAAGAGAGAAAGGGGAGAGAGGGATAAGGAGGGGAGAGAGTCCATGGGGCTGGACCCATCTGCAGTTCTACACCAATCGTGTTGGCCAGGGTTATGATTACCATGGTAGAAGGACCCCTTGGTTAAAGGTTGGTGGTAAGCAATGTGTTATCCAAGGGTCCAGATTTGATCAAATTTGATGGTCTGCTGTTTTTCTCTGGCTTCAAATTTGGCATGGATCATAAAATTAGTCATTCTATGTTTAGCCTCAACAAATACTAAGTTGGGAGATTTCCAGCTTTGGCTATGGTTTGTTTTGCTGCTGTGAGGAGTTGGAGGAGTTTAAATTGCTTTTGTAATAATGAGTCTGGTTTCAAAATCAGAAGGGCTACTGCTGGATCTGGGGCTATAGGGATGCCAAATATTTGAGATGTTAGATTAAAAATTTCCTTCCAGAAGGTTTGTAAAATGGGACAGAACCACCAAATGTGGTAATGTGTACCAGTATCTGAACAGCCTCTGAAGGATTGCGTTGAGTAGGAGGGGACATATTTGGCTATTTGTGCTGGCACTAGATACCAGCAGGTTAAGACCTTATAGTTAGCTTCCACCGCTGGGGTGCTAGGTGAACATGATTTGGTTGCTGACCAGATTGCCAACCAGTCTGCCATATCAAATGTATGGCCAATGTCTTCCTCCCACTTCAGGGTGTAATGTGGCTTGCCAGATTTGGGTTTAACAGAGAGTTGGGTGTAGAGAGTTGAAATTAGGCCCCTGACACATGGATCCCATCTACATATTGCTTCAAAGGTGGATAAATGGTTAAGTGGGGAGTTATCGTGCACCATTGGTGCATATACGTTCTTGATTTGGAGGTATCTAAACAATTCTGAGGGGGTAAGTTTGACAATTCCTTGAGTGTGGGGAATGAGAGGAAGAGGACTGGTTGACCATGTGGTGTAGCCTAAGTAGGCCTAGAGAGGACCAGGTAGCAAATGCTGCTGGGGATTTCCAAGCTGGGTGGAAAGCTGTTTTTTTTCAGGAAGGAGAGGAGAGGGGATTGCAACTTATGTTTTGTTGTTAATGTATCCCACAGTGAAAGGGAGTGTTTGATTATAGAATGGTGCAGGGTTGAGTGGTCTGTTGGGCGGAGCCATAGTAAATTAGAGACTGATAATGGGTCACATTCAACCAATTCAATTGCTACCCAAAGTAGGATTTCTTGTGGGGCATGGGACTTAGTTAGGTTTGCCAATTAGGCCGCTTTGTAGTATATTGGAAACTTAGGTAGGCCTAGGCCTCCACTGAGTTTAGGAAGAAATAACGTTTGTCTTGCCACTCTGGGTTTGAGTGTACTCCAAATTAAATTATTTGTCCTTTCTTGGAGAAGTCTCAGGTAGTAAGCTAGTATTGGGATCGGCAGGACTCTAAATAAATATAACAGTTTTGGTAGGATGGTCATTTTGATTACGTTTATTTTCCCTAGCCTTGAGAGGGGTAGGAAGGACCATTGCTTCATTAGGTTTGTTGCCTGTCTCAGGATTCTTTGGGTAGTTGTATGAAAAAAGTTGTGTATGGTCAGTAGTTAACTGAATTCCCAGATAAGGGATAGAAGTGGTGGCTCACAAAAAGGGAAAAAAACACAGTGTGGCCTCCAGTTCGGTCGGTGTAAGAGAAATATTTAATGCTAGAGATTTTTTCAGGTTAACTACAAATCCTGAAACAGCAGCAAACCTATTGAGGATGGGGAGTAGGTTTGGGCCTGATATTTGTGGGGAAGATAGGAATAGTAAGATGTCGTCAGCAAATAAACAGAGCTTATGCTGGTAACCACCTACAGTAATTAAATTGCAGTGATGGTAGGGGATGATCTAATGAAGTGGGCTAGTGGTTCTATAAGGAGAGTGAACAAGAGAGGTGAGAGTAGCCTTGACGCATACCCCTTTCAATAGAGAAAGGTTCAGATTTGTAACCAGCATATTTGACTTAGGCGCAAGGTTTGTCATACAGGGCTAAAATCCACTGCATGAAATGGGGACCAAAGCCCCATTTCTGGAGGGTGTAGTGTAGGTAGGACCAGGATACTGAATCACAAGCTTTCTTGATATCGAGCAAAAGAAAGCATGTGGGAATTCAGTGTACCTTAGCTGCATGGGCTAAAAGGACTGCTCTGCGGATGTTGTCGCTAGCTTGGCGTATTTGTATAAACCCTGTATGATCTCGGTGGATGAGCCTGCCAATGATTTTATTGAGGTGGGTGGCTAGGATTTTGGTAAGGAGCTTAATATCAAAATTTAGGAAGGAGATTGGACGGTAGATGGTACAGGATGTGTCATCTGTGTGGGGTTTGGGGATCATACATACTATTGCAATTAGTGATTCTTGTCTACATGAGTGGCCTTTGAGAATGGTGTTGAATGCTTTAGCTAGGATAGGGGACAAGATGTCTGCATAGGTACGATAATTCGTAGCAGAATAGCCATCTGGGCCTAGTCTTTTATTTAATTTAAATTATTTGATAGCTTGGGAGACTTCCTCTGAGGAAATGGTGTTTTCAAGCTGCTCTTGATCGGACCTAGTTAGCGTTGGGAAAATAAGTTATCCGCTGTGGTAGAATTAAAACTGTTGTCAGCAGTGTATAGTTTGGCGAGGTGATTCCTGAATTTGTGTGTAATTTTAATTGGATTACTGGTTAAAGTATCCTTGGCTATTTTAAGACGGATAGGTTTATTCGGTTTATTTTAGTTTTGGAGAGTACGTGCTAGGAGGGTGTCAGGTTTGTTGGCTTTCATTAAGTGTTTATATCTAGATTGCTGCAGGGTTTTATCTGCGTTCTCGTGACGAATAGGTCATATTCTAGACGTGGGTTATCTAATTTGTTTTTTTCGGTGGGCATAGGGTTGTGGTTAAATGCAGTGTGACAAGTAATGTAGTCAGATTCTAATTTGCGCTCAAGCTGTTTACGTTCTTGGTTGATCAGGGCAGATTGGTGTTGAAACACTCCACGTAGGACGGGTTTTTGAGCCTCCCACAGTGTAAGAAGGGAGATACCAGGAGTAGTGTTCAAGTCTAAGTAATCTGACAAACTCTGTCCAATATCAAAGCGATGTGAGGGGTGTTTGAGGGTGTGTTCTGGAAGGCGTCACGTGGTATCTTGTGCTTTTGGAAATGGGGAGGCAAGGGAGGTGAGAACTGCGCTATGGTCTGACCATGGAATTGGAAGGATGGTTGAGGTTAGGATTTCTGGGGATAAACCTGTAGTCACAAGGATATGGTCAATGCGGGAAAAGGTTTTGTGTGAATGGGAATAGTAGATATAGCTTCTTTTTGTTGGGTTAGATTCCCTCCAAGTATTGATTAGATTATGTTTGTTGAGGAGGTGAGAAAGGGTTAGTTTGGTAGGGCGGTATGCAGGGAGATTTGTCAAGGGAGGAGAATAAAGTTTGATTTGACTCACAAACATAATAAGAGGGCCTATCTTATGGGTTGAGGCTACCTGCATGAGATGGGATAGAAGGGTGTTGGGTTGCTTGTTTGGGGCATAATATGATACTACAGTGACCTCTATGTTCATTGTGCAGCCAGTGAGGATTAAATATCAACCATCAGGGTCTTGAATTGTGGTTTTAGGGGTGAATGGAGTTGAACGGTGGAAAGCTATTAAAGTGCCTCGTTGTTTGGTCAAGGCTGTGACGTTGTAGACTTGTGGATAGAATGGGCTGTACAATTTAGGGGTGTAGTGTGTGGTGAAGTGTGTTTCTTGTAAGCAGACTATATGTGCTTTCTGTGATTTGAAGTATCTGAATGTCTTTGTACATTTCTGAGGAATATTGAAACCCTGAACGTTAAGGGTGACAATGTTTAGGGGGGCCATGGTGTTTGTAATGGTGTATAAAACTTACCGGATCCTGCAGAGTGTCAGAGGGGTAGAACCACCTGCGTGGACTCTTGAAGCAAGAGGGGGGAGCAGAGAGTAGCTAGGGTGGAAAGAGAGGAGAGTACATAAAAGATAGAGAATAACATCAGGCAATTACAATTGAACCAAGTAACTAGCAAAGCCTGTGTGGGGGGGGAAAGATCCCCTGACGGGATGAGTGTTGCCGTGTTGATGAGCCCACATATTAGGGGTGGGCGAGCGAAGAGGGTTAGTTGGAACGTATGGGTCTTCCGCATGGGGACATAGACCTATACAACACATAAAATATTGTGAGTGGTGTTCTGCAGGCCCAAGTAGTTTTAAAAAAAGAGAATTTATCTGAGTCAGTCTATTAGTATATTTGTTGCAGGACCATTGCTCGGTTTAGTATTTGAATTACTCTGGATCCATTGGGCTTATATTGGCAGAGTTTCAAGTCAAGATTGGCACTTTCCTGTTAATTTAGGCATAGTAGGTGTGAGTTCAGTTTGAAATCAGGGAGTGACAAGTGATAGGAGGAGACGTTTAAAGTAAAAACTTTGGCAGGGTATATGTAAAGTGAAGTAGACGGGGTGTTTTCAGGATGGGAGGGTATTGTTGAGGTGCACCCCTTAGGAGGGGTGAAAAAGAAGGGGGATTGGATGTTTATATGAATGTTTCCTGTCCAACTGAGACAGGTAACTGTGTATTTAGCCCACCAATAAAAATATAAATGCTGTCAAGTGCAGGTTAACACAGAACTGGAACAATAGTCCTAACGATAGAACAAACAGCAATTGAATATTTGCGGTTAGGGGGTCGCATGTAACTTCGTTGTGACCTAGAGGGGACACACTTTCAGCTTGTAGAGAAGGGAGGCAAAGTTAGCTATATAACAAGATTCAATCCATTGAGTCTTTTTGGTACTGTGATCTAGGGGTTAGTCGGCTCCTCCTTTGGATATGGGCGTTGTCTTGTTTTCCAGGGGACGAGAATGACTTTGTCGGGGAGGATGCAGCTGATCTTTGGCATGATGGTCCATCATTTTCAGGGTTCTCAACCAGATTTAATTTTTGCAGTGTGTGTTGTAGTTCTTCTGGTGATCTACATTTGTACTTGGACCCTTGGTAGGTGAAGCGGACCGAAATAGGAAATCCCTATTGGTAGGTTATATGGCGTTGTTGAAGCTCCGCCAAGAGAGGTTTCATAGCTCTGCGTTTTGTGATGGTCAGCTGGGAGAGATCAGGGAAGAGTTGGTATTTGTGCCCCTGGAATGTGAGGTCCTCTTTCTTTTAAGCAGCGCTTAGGAGTAGTGTTGAGCGAACCCTGACTGTAACGTTCGGGTCCGTACCGAACTTTCGGGTGTCCGGGACCCGGACCCGAACACGGACATTTCAAAAAACGTTCGGGTTCTGGGTTCTGGTAGTTGATCACGCATGTTGAATAGCTGCAGGGCAGCCAATCAACAAACGTTTCACTGGTTTGCCCTTAGAAGCCATCACAGCCATGCCTACTAATGGCATGGCTGTGATTGGCCAGTGCATCATGTGACCCAGCCTCTTTATAAGCTGGAGTCACAGTGCTGCATGTCACATGCTCTTGGGTTAGTGTAAAGAGAGGAAGCTGCCGGCGTGAGGGAGAGATTACAGACATTTTAACATCTGATCCTGCATCCTGGGATTACTACTGCTGTTGCTCTGAGGGACAGATAGCAGAAATTTGAGATTTCACATACTGCTGCTTTGAGTTGCAGATTGCAGATCAAACTCTGCATAAAACAATGATCGATACGATCATGCACAACGATCAGATTGTTGGAGTAATTTGAGATTTCACATACTGCTGCTTTGAGTGACACATTGCAGATCAAACCCTGCCTAACACAACGATCGTTACGATCGTACACAATGATCAGATTGTGCGATCGTACTCAACGATCAGATTGTGGGAGTAATTTGAGATTTCACATACTGCTGCTTTGATCGATCTGACTGCACTAGGTAGAGGCTTCTGCTTAGAGGGACAGATTATTGTTCAAAAATCATTGCCTACTCCTATAGGGCCAGCTGTTGCTGTAAGTGAGACATTATTGTTCAAAAATCATCTCCCTGTTCTAAAGGGAGAGTTTCCAGCTGTTGCTTAGAGGGACAGATTTTTGTTCAAAAACCATTGCCTACTCCTAGTCCCTCTACTAAAAACTTGTTATTACAGAGTGAATGTCGTTGT
>BLSH010150057.1:90918-116462 GCA_018402905.1 Glandirana rugosa | reverse complement strand
GCTTTCACAGCAGAGCGTGCTGTGATTGGCCAAAGCATGCAGGTCATGTGCATGCTTTGGCCAATCAGCAGCTGTCATTCCCTATGGTCGAATTTGCCACGAACACCCCATAATGTTCTACAATTTGCGAACTTATGTTTGATTCGAACATAGGGCCCATCCCTACTGAAGGGCATATTCCACCCTTCTTCAAAGACAGCTTCTATGGAACAGTTCATAAATGGCTGACCTTAAGATATGTTTTTTTTATTACGATATATTGTGCTTGCCCCTGAGTGACACAACACCACCATTCTCACTTTTGATATCTTCACGATGGGGTATACTAAAGGCCATTCCCCAACACACACTCAGAGCCACATATCAAACAGCTTTCAGATACAGATCCTTACAGAAGCCTTACTCACCCATATCACTAAAATAATACATATATGTCAAACTATACTAGCACAAAAATCAACCCATTACCATTACCATACCATAATATATACTGTACATTTATATGTGACCCACCAAATTAAGCATCCCACTCCCAACCTCTTATAACCCTTCATTGTATATACGTGTTGGGATTAGGCAGGCTTGCTTAATATGGCCTTTTCTACTGCAATTTTGGCATGCCAGAGGTACTTCAGGACTCTGAATTGGCAGCAAAGCCTCTAACTTGTACTAAGAAACCTTACCATCAATTCATCCCTCAACCTGCATAGATAAATACAAGACTTTCCTATATAAAGGTCAGGTCCAACAACACATAAAAACATGAAACAAGGACAAAACCACAAAATTCCATCCCTGTGCCTTGATTTCAGAGACCATGCCTAGGGTATACCATGCACCTCTATCTATTGTTAGGTTCAAAGAACACCCTAGTTCCATGACTAATGTTATATCAGTATCTTTTAGGAAAAAGAAAAAACTTGTCTATGTCCCAAATAATACCCAGATGCTTCCTTCCTAGCAACGATCTCTCCATCCAGAACACAGAGTGAAGCATCTTTCCAACATTTCTCATTCACCACTGTGTACTGATAATTCCGCCTGCCCCTGCGTGCACGCCAGAGCCCATGACACATTTTTGCCCTGTACTACCATACTCTCTACCAACCTGGTGGATAAAATCTTGAGCCACTTTAACCTGGATATTTATGTGACTTTGTTGAATGTTATTACGGATTTTATGAATCTCTCTCTGAGTAACAAAGCCCCGCTTATTGTCTGAAGCTATGGCTGAGAGTTTGTTCCTCAGAATACTGATGTCCACTTCATTGATAACACCCATCCCCACTCCTATTCAACCCAATATAGTGCTGAATACATCCCACCTTATTCGGGTTACTCCTCAGAAATAAGCGTCCTGAATTAACCTCATTCTGTGTCCACACATCTATAGGAGTAAGCCAGTGATTCAGTGTATATTTAACACATATAGGGTTTTTTTCAACCACTGTGAGGCATTGCCATGTGGTGAAGGCATACTGTACCCTGGTAGCCAGTAGAGTTGAGCGAACACCTGGATGTTCAGGTTCGGTGGGTTCGGCCGAACTTCGCAAAAAAGTTCGGGTTCGGTACCGAACTTGACCCAAACTTTACCCCGAACCCCATTGAAGTCAATTTGGGACCCAAACTTTTTGGCACAAAAATGACTGTAAAAAAGTCCTGGAAAGTGCTAGAGGGCTGCAAAATGAAGTAAAATGATTTTAGAACAATAATCTGTCCCTTACAGCAACAGCAGGAACCTGACCCTATAGGAGTAGGCAATGATTTTAGAACAATAATCTGTCCCTCTAAGCAGTAGACTCTACCTAGTCCAGTCAGATTGTTCTGTAATGCAGGATGAGATGTTATTAGATCTGCAATCTGTCCCTAAAAGCAGTAGTAGTAGTAATCTCTACCTAGTCCACAATCAGATCATTCTGTAACGCAGGATGAGATGTTATTATATCTGCAATCTGTCCCTCACAGAGGTGGCAGCATCCTCTCCCTACACTAGCCAGAGAGTATGTGACATGCAGCACTAAGTGACTCCAGCTTATTAAAGGCTGGGTCACATGATGCACTGGCCAATCACAGCCATGCCATTAGTAGGCATGGCTGTGATGGCTTCTAAGGGCAAACCAGTGAAACGCTTGTTGATTGGCTGCCCTGCAGCTATTCAACATGCGTGATCAAATACCCGAACCCCGAACCCAAACTTTTTTACAAATGTCCGGGTTCAGGTCCGGGTCACTCTAGTAGCCAGTGTTTGGGAAGAGCTTAGAACTATTTGTAGTGGTTCCTCTTTCTCTAATGGAACATCATTTTGTGAATAGACACTGGCATCACCTGTGCAGGGTTCCAAATACTCCTGTGAGACATCAACCAGGTGTATCTCCCCTATTCCCAGCTCTGGTGTCCCACATGTCCCATAGCCAATACCCTCTCTATAGGACTGCTAAAATTGAGACACCACCCCCACAACGAAATTTTCACCCCATTTATGTGTCAACTGGTGCTCTCTAGTTTGGCCAAAAGGCACATTACTATGCCTAAGTGTCAGCCTCCTGGGTACCTGCATCATATCAATTTGGTTATGCCAATAAATGCCACACAAAACAACATACTGTCCTTCTTTCAATTCTGCTGCCAGGCTCATCCACCCTAAAACCGCTCGGCGCCTCCTACACCCCTATGTCAATCCCTCCATTGGCTGCCACTCAACCAATGAATTAAATTCAAGATACTAACAAATTAGAGCTTCCAAACTCAGAGAAGTTCAGATTTTGCCAAATTTCTAATTTTCTTCACAAAATTTGGAAGGATAAACCACTCCCGTCAAGTTTTACAGTTTATGAATGTTGGTGTGGTCAGCCATCACTGCAGAGGGGTGGTATCTCGATCATTTATGAAGCTCTCACTCTTCCCATTAAAAAATCAGCCTTTATGATTAACTGGGAATTAGATCTCCAGTTTGATTGGGAACTGGACAGGTGGAAAGCTGCCTGCTACAGATCCTACAAGCGTATCCTGAACACCACTATCTCTGAAGCAAGTGTAAAAGTTATGATGAGATGGTATCTTACACCAGCTAGACTGAATATATTCTATCCAACTGCTGACCCGTTATGCTTTAGGGGGTGTCTTCTTCAGGGTACCATGGCCCACGTGTGGTGGGAGTGCCCAAGAATACGGTCCTTTTGGTCTAAAATATTTTGTATTATTAATAAGGTAACTATCTAGATCGCCTACTATTGCACTTTTAAATGACTACATCCCTAATGCCACAAAAAAAAATAGAAAATGAATACATTTTATATTATTGGGAGCCAAGGTTACAATAGCTAGGGCTTGGAAACAGGATCGGGTTTCCCTAAAAGCAACCATTCAAAAAATTTCCTGGCTAATGACTCAGGAAAGACTAGCTAGTATTCTAGCAGATAATCTACAAAAATTCGAGCTAATTTGGGAACCATGGGAGACCTTTGTGGGAGTATCTCTAACTCCGGGCATTCCAGGGAACCAAAATTTATGGTTGACAAATAAAGTTAATAGTAATCTAGCCACATTCACTCTTTCTGAGGCATTCTTCTTCTTATCTTTCTTTTTCTCATTTCTTTTCTTTCTGTTTCTCTGTTACTTTGTTTAATGGCATTATTATAATTATGAGGGTGGTGGGGATCGTAAACATAGACTTGAGGGTTTAGGAGTCCAGGGTGGCTCCTTTGTTGTCCCAGCGGAGACAATTGCAGGGTTTGTTTTGAGATTGAGGCCCTCTAGGGGGGTACTGCGGGGGATGGGGGGCCCTCAGCTCTTGGCACTGTCTGCTCCCATTGGGGGTGCCGAGGGCCTGGGGGCTCCCCTTCAGGGTGTCTCTTGTGCAGAGTCGCCCAAAGGTGACCTTAAAGAGGGTCTTCTTTCCTTGCTCTGGAGGATGCCAACTCAGTTACTTAATCTAAGCCGGGGGAAGATCTGACCTATACTGTGTTCCCATAAGCTTAGAGAATTGACTTCTAAGTCTATGTAGCCATATTGCTTTTCGTATTAGACTGTTTGATTCCTTAATTTACTTACTTTGATCCTCACTATGCCTCTTTTTTGATTCTTTTGTGTATTTTAAATGATTATTCTATCTACCAGTATTGCATACACTTTGCATACAAACTTGTATCCGTTTTTGAACTATTGTTGGAATTGTTTTAAAAATTTGTATTCTACAATTACTTTGTTTGGTACGATAAACTTCAATAAACATATTGAAAAAAAATCAAGATACTAACAATAACTTATAAAGCCATCCACAACCTGGCCCCCAACTACATCACTAATCTGGTCTCAAAATACCAACCAAATTGTTCTCTTTGCTCCTCCTAAGACATCCCGCTCTCTAGCTCCCTTGTCACCTCATCCCATGCCCACCTCCAGGACTTCTTCAGAGCCTCTCCCATCCTCTGGAATGCTCTACCCCAATCTGTCTGACTTTCTCCTACTTTGTCCACTTTCATACGATCTCTGAAAACTCATCTCTTCAGAGAAACCTATCTGGCTCCCACCTAACAACTGTACATCTATGTTCTCCATCAGCTCATCCCCCACAGTTATTACCTCTTGTATCTCCTGACCTTCCCCCTTAAATTGTAAGCTCATGCATTGTATTCTTAAATGACAGGAGAGATTCTGGAAAACATTTCCACAAGTCTTGTTGATGGGCAAAGTCTTTCAAATGCAGCATTAGTACTAAATTGTCCATAAGGAAAAGAAACCTTATATTGCAAGTATTAATCTGAATTTATTTGTTTTTCCTTTCTCCCCTGAACTAAGGGCTGCTAACAAAATATTTCTTTCCCCCAGTGCTATACTTTAACCACTTGCTGACCGCAGTCTGACGACGACAGAGTGGCTCGTTATTGCAAACCGCCATCATAACTAGTGCTGTGAGCTCACGTGCGCCACCGGAGGCGCATTCGCACGCTCACTGTGTCTGGGGGGGGGCCAGGGAGCAGGTGTGGCAGACTCGATCTACCAGCGATGCCCCCCTGCAGTGAAAGAACGGAGGTCCGTGTAAGTAAACACGGATCTCCGTTCTCATAGAGGGGGAAGGGCGGTGATCACAGGCTTCCTGTATATGGAAGCCGTGATCAACCCCTTTCTCCAGCCAGGGTAGCCCCCATACAGTTAGAACACGCCCAGGGAACACAGTTAATCCTTAGATCGCCCCCTGCAGGTTAACCCCTTCACTGCCAATGGCATTTACACAGTAATCAGTGCATTTTTATAGCACTGATCACTGTATAAATGCCAATGGTCCCAAAAAAGTGTCAAAATGGAAGGCGCATGCGCGGACTCCACCAAGATGGACGCGTAGTCCGGGAGCTCCGCGCCGTCCCGGAGAATACAACGCCATCGTAGCGCAGAGGGCCCCTGTCCCGCCGCCAGATCACCACCAGACCATAGGGGAACGCCAGGGCTTCTACCGAATGTCTTCAGGTGGAGCGAGGAGGGCCCTGACTAGCCAGCTGGAAGCCGCAACGGATCAGCCCAGCACCAGCAATATGGCGTCCGCCACGCAGTATAACACGGAGTCAGCATGGGGAGGCGAGGAGGAGGTGATGGAGGCCTCACATTCGCTCCAGGGACCCTCACCGCATTCAAGGGGACCAGCAGCAGTGAGTACTCCTGATAACTTTTTAACATCCCCTACGGACACCCTGTCACTGCTAGGCCGCACATTGGCGGAGGCCACACCATCATCGATAGGTGATTTACCTAGAGGGCCTAGTGATATTGATTTGGGAGCGATCCCGGACCTGACAGAACCCACTGATTTCCCTTCCATGATGCAGGCCTTTTCCAGGCTATTATCCAGAGGCCTCTCGCAAACTGCGACCCAAATCACTAAATCCATCCATGCGGATCTACAACAGTTTGGCCTCAGGATTGATTCTATTGAGAAAAAGTCTGATCAAATGATTGGCAGAATTAATCAGAACACTTCCAGAATCCAAGACCTACAAGATCAACTTGAGAATGCACTAGCCAAACTCGATGATCTTGAAAATAGGAATCGAAGGTACAACTTTAGGATCCGAGGCTTGCCGGAGTCCATCAAAGATATCCACCCTGTTGTACGTTCATTCATTAAAGACTTGATTCCGGATCTCCCTGATAACAAGCTGGAATTGGATAGAGCCCATAGGGCCCTACAACCCCCGCGAGCTGATGGCCTCCCTCGCGACATCATTATAAAACCACACCACTACTCTACAAAAGAGGAAATCATGAGAAGGTCTCGCACAGCAGATACCCTTGCTATCCAAGGTCACACAATACAAATATATGCGGACATCTCTCCCTATACGGTTCAGAAAAGGCGCTCTCTAAAACCCTTACTGCAAATTCTTACACAGAAAGAAATCTCCTATCGTTGGTCTTTTCCCTTCCGCTTGAACTTTACCTACAAGAACATTGCCTATGGATTTTCATCCTTCAGTGATGGGGAACAACTTCTCCTGCAACTTGGTCTCATCTCTCAGGAAGTGCCTCCCATTCCTCACACTAGAGGTACCTCCACGTCCTCTAAAAGACCTCCACCACAAAGTCCCCTTACCACGGTATGGAAAAAACAACAGAAGAAGAGATCCAAGGAAGCACATCCGCCATGACGATCTCCCCTTACTGGGGTCATTTGGTCTGAGTATTTCATCTCATTACTCCGAATTTGATACTTTGGAACTTTGACTTTCCCTAACACCTCTCCGGGTGAATGAGTCAGTCTTCACCCAGCTGGGGGGTGTCTTTGTGGGGGGCTCCCCCTCCATTTTCCTTCAGTTTTGTTTTTTCTATTGGTTATTTTGGTTTTTCCAGTATATTTTTCAGGTGGGATAATTTTTTCTGCTACTGAAGGAGCCCCTCCCTTCCCTCCTTTTGGGGGGTTGGGTCCTTCCTGAGCAGTCTAGCTAATAACGTTATCACGTTTTACGGTTTAAATTGTGATTAGATCTGTTTGAACAAAGTTATTAATACACTGGTTTTTGACCTCTATGGACTGTCCATTATGCAGGGTCCGGAGGACAGTCGGGACTTCATGTTTATCCCCACAGGTTCAGCCCAGTCTCTATCTTAGCCAAGAAAATGCATAACACAATTGGTATTCCCCCTATGTTTTTATGCTTGCACTATTGGGGGTGGTTGCTGGAGTTTGACAGGGGTCCCCTGGGGGGGTTGGGGGAGCCTCCCCGCCAGATTTGGGCTGGGATGGCCTTTCCCCCCTCCCCGGGGACCGCGGGCTGCGGGACGTGGGGCTCATTCATTATATAGTGTCATGTTGCATGACTGAAAATTAGGTAATAATGATGGTTTCCTCGGGGCGGCTACAATGCGCCTCCATCCGACCTCGGGAGAACCATTGCATTCTCTCGATGCCGGGTCATGTTTCCCCTGAGGAGGGAAGTATGCGCTCGAGCGCCTTTGAAGCGGGGAGGTCTAGTGAATCCCCTGCTTCATTCAATTAGCTCATCATTAGCTAATGTGGGAGATGTACTTTCTCTATTGTATACAACACTCTTATGCTTCTTTTTCTTTCCTCTCTACGCCTTTTCTCAACTTAACCGGAACCATGTGTCGGAGCAACAAGATATGTCCTCCCAGGTGGTAATCCCTCGCACGCCCATGCGACCAAACTCCCTTCGGAAGAAAACCCAGGGACCTCTTCAAGACTATAACTTTAAGGTGAGATCTATTAGTCAAGCATTTATCTACCCTCTGGTCCATGTATAGCACTAACACCACTACCCCGAACATACAAATTCTCTCCCACAATGTCCAAGGCCTTAACTCACCGAACAAGCGCAGGAAACTTTTTAATTTCTATCATTCCTTAAAAGCCGAAGTCCTTTTTTGCAGGAGACCCATTTCCCTACCTCCTATAACCCCTCCTTTCTCCATAAGAACTATACCCAATTCTTTCTAGCAAATGCTCATAATAAATCAAAAGGTGTAGCCATCTGCTTCGGCAGACATTTACTATTCTCACAGCAAAAGATAATTAGGGATCCGGAAGGTCGATACCTTCTAGTCTCAGGCACAATCGATGAACAGGAATTCACGTTTATATCGTATTATGCACCTAACAAAGCTCAGAGGAAATTCATGGTTCATTTATTGAATACTCTATCTCCTCATTTCCAAGGGGTTGTGATCATGGGGGGCGATACGAACGTCCCACTTGATCTCTCATTGGACAAAAGCAAAAAGGCAGCATCACATAATAAAAGACCTCCGAGACAGAGCCTGAAGATAGCACAAGCTCTATTTGAACAAGGTCTAATTGATATTTGGCGAGAATTAAACCCTCACTCTAAAGATTTCACACATTTTTCGGCCCCACACAATACCTATTCCAGGATAGACCACATCTTCACATCCATTAAAACAGTTCCTTTAGCAAGGGCAGCCAAGATTCGAGATACGCCACTCTCAGACCACTCGGCAGTAACCCTCGTCATGGGTCTCCCTACGAGTAAAGGTAAGCCACGTAAATGGCGCATTAATGAATCCCTGCTATCGAATCCCGTCCACTGCACTTTACTTGAACAATCTCTAACGGAGTACTTTGGGGTGAATGACAATGGGACGGTATCCCCTTCCATTCTCTGGGCAGCTCATAAAACTGTAATAAGAGGGAAGCTAATACAGATCTCTTCTCAATTAACCCGCCAACGTCGAGAGGAGATACGCAAACTAAATGAAAACTTCACTTCTCTGAGTAAAGCCCACAAAAGGCGCCCGAACTCCGATTTGTTAACTAAGTTAGAAAACGCGAGAACCCAACTTAATTTGGCACTCACCACCATTGCGGATAAACAATTAAGGTGGGCAGGGGCTAGATATTACTATCAGAGGGATCGTATAGGTTCGAAACTAGCCGCCAAGTTGAGCCCTAAAACCAAACACGTAACATTTCCCAAGATTAAAACAAGGGGGGGAGAACTTTCCCAAAATCCTACCAAAATTTTGGGTCTGTTTCAAGAATTTTATTCACATCTATACAAGGCCCCCCAAGCTATAACTCCACACAAAATGGAGAACTTTTTAAGGGATATTACGCTTCCCAAATTATCCCGTGAGCATAAGGCAGAAATGGAACAGCCCATCTCCCCAGAGGAAGTACAGGAGACTATTAAACATCTGAAAGCTAATACTGCTCCGGGACCTGATGGCTTCTCGGTTGTGTATTATAAAAAATTTGCTTCCACCCTCGCCCCTTACCTGGCCCGTATGTATAACTCTTTTCAGAAGGGGGGAGAAATCAATACAGACTTAAATGCGGCCTTTATATCAGTTCTTCCGAAGCCGGGGAAAAATCCAACAGAGATCAGCAACTATAGGCCCATTTCCCTTATAAACAACGATCTTAAGATATTAACTAAAATCTATGCTAATAGGCTCTCAGGATTTATCTCCAAGTACATACATAAAGACCAGGTGGGGTTTATCCCGGGGAGACAGGGGCCCGATCAAACTAGAAGGGCAATAGATATTATCTCCATTCTCCAGTCGAGGTGGGACCAGGGCCCTGCACAAGAGGGGTACCTACTGTCGATAGACTTGCAAAAAGCTTTCGACTCGGTAAACTGGAATTATATGTTCGAAATTCTTGCTCGGTGGGGTTTTGGCACTAATTTCTTGGGTACCCTACACGCTTTATACTCCAACCCCTCGGCTCAAATTCGCCTGCTGGGACATTATTCAGAAACCCTGGAGATCAGAAGGGGGACTAGGCAGGGTTGCCCCCTATCCCCCTTGATATTCGCGATCGCTATCGAGACGCTAGCAATAGCCATCAGATCGCACCCCGACATTAGGGGTGTGATGTGTGGCCCACACGAACATAAGTGTGCATTGTTTGCAGATGACTTGTTGTTGTTCCTTACGTCTCCCCTGATATCCACACCTAATCTTCTTAAAATACTTCGGGAGTTCGGCTCCATATCAGGTCTTGAAGTGAACCTTAACAAGTCCTCTGCTCTTAATATTTCTATTCCCCCTATAACCTTAGCACAACTGCAGAATAATTTCCCCTTTGAGTGGAACCAACACAATATTCCTTATCTGGGAATTAAACTATCAGCTAAGGTCGATAGACTATTCTCAGATAATTACCCTCCAATGTTTAAAAATCTAGCGGAAGAACTAAAGAACTGGGAAAGATGTGGTCTGTCCTGGATAGGAAGAATTAATGCAATCAAGATGACCCTACTCCCGAAATTATTGTATTTATTTCGTTCCATCCCGATACCTCTCTCTGACGCCTCACTGGCAGGGATACAATCTAAAATAAACGCCTTCATTTGGGGTAAAAAGGGCTATCGCTGCACGAAAGAAATCCTGTATAGACAAAGAGACCAGGGGGGACTGGGTGTACCAAGATTGCTATGGTACTACCAGGCCGCCCAATTAACTCAGATCTCTGCGGTATATTCAAGAGGACCGAAGCCGGATTGGCTTACAATAGAAAGACAAGCTGTTCCCTCCTTCACATTGGACTACCTTCTCTGGTGCTCCCCCAAATCTAGGCCGGCAGTTATATCCCCCTCTCTCTCCCATTCTCTTGCTTTAACGGATAAACTTTATAAACGGTCATCCCTGATCTCTGCGTTAAAACCCCTCAGCCACATTTTTAATAATCCAGCATTTCCTCCTGGACAGAACATTCTGGCTTTTAAATGGTGGCTCAATAAAGGTTTGTTCAGAATAGGTCACTTTTTTACTAGTACGGGCCCCATAACTCTTCGGTATTGCAATGCCAAATTAGAAATGCCTAGTGAAGAAAAATTTAGATTTGCCCAAATCGCACACTTCCTACAGTCTCTCATGCACCAACCACATGCCCAGAATAGACCTACTGCTTATGAAATTTGGTGTTCCGAAAGCATGGACCAGAGGGGGGGTATCTCGGTTGCCTATTCGGCCTTGGCGGATAGATCGGATAAACCTTCGTATGCGGAGGCTTGGGAAATAGATTTAAACCGGCAACTTTCCCCAGACTGTTGGTTTAAGGCTATGCAGTCTGCATATAAAGGAATATTGAATATCTCGCTCATTGAAGCAAATGTCAAGATCCTTATCAGGTGGTACTATGTACCGTACAGATTGGCTAGAATGTATCCTGGGATATCTCCGCTATGCTTCAGAGGCTGTCAATTAGTAGGAACTATGTTCCATACATGGTGGTCCTGCCCACGGGTGCGTGGGTTTTGGCACAAATTCCTAATAATGATACGCAGGGTACTGGGATTCCCAGTTCCCCTAGACCCAGCGATTATTTTACTTAATCAGAGAATCCCAGGACTACCTAAATGCACTCAAACTTTGTTGTCTTTTCTTTGTCTCGGGGCTAAAATGACTATTGCCAAGTCATGGAAACAGCCCTCGGTTCACTTGACAGCCGTAAAGCGGAAAATATCATGGATTATGTCCCAGGAGCTGATTGTGGCTAAGCTGTTAGATAAGGAACAACACTTTGAAGCAGTTTGGAGTCCATGGGCTGAGTTCGTGGGAGTTTCTCTTTCCCCCTGGCCGTGCGGGGGACTAAACTAGAGGCTCTGGTTCCATATATCGAACTTATTCACATCTTTTCGGTTCTTCTCTCATCTCTTCTTCTTGCAGGCTAGTCCCGCTATACTACTCTTCTATCCACTTTGGCCTGTGATACCCTTCTCTCTTGGGGTGTCAAGGCAGTAAGGAAAGTTTTCCCAAAAGGTCACTAATGTCTGATTAGGTTCGGATTTTGTTTGGTTGTGTGACAGCCCCTGTCGGGGGGAGGTGGGATGAGTCCGCTACCGGACACAGTTTGAACCCAAAGGGGTGTCTGGTGGCGGCACTTTGTCCCTCCGGACCTGCGATGGGGGTCTCGCATAGTTTACTATTGCATCGTTGGGTCTCTTTCCCAGATTGTGTTCTATAATAACATTTATGTCTTGCTCTAATGTATCCATCTATTTATGGAATTGTTATTCTATACAAACCTTTTGCTTTATTATTTGACGCTCTTTTGGTTGTAATGATGGATTGCGCTTTTATAAAACAATAAAAATCTTTGAAAGTAAAAAAGTGTCAAAATGGTCCGACATGTACCGCTAAAAATCGCAGATCGCTGCCATTACTAGTAAAAAATAAAAAATAAATAAAAACCCCAGAAATGAATTCTCATCATCCGTAAACCCGGTAATCTCTACCTTGTCCACAATCAGATCATTCTGTAATGCAGGATGAGATGTTATTATATCTGCAATCTGTCCCTCACAGCGCCGGCAGCATCCTCTCCCTATACTAGCCAGAGAGCATGTGACATGCAGCACTAAGTGACTCCAGCTTATAAAGAGGCTGGGTCACATGATGCACTGGCCAATCACAGCCATGCCATTAGTAGGCATGGCTGTGATGGCTTATAAGGGCAAACCTGTGAAACGCTTGTTGATTGGCTGCCCTGCAGCTATTCAACAGGCGGGATCAAATAACCGAACCCAGAACCCAAACCCAAACTTTTTTTCAAATTTCCGGGTCGGGTCCGGGTCACGGATACCACAAAGTTCGGTACGGACCCGAACTTTACAGTTCGAGTTCGCTGAACTCTAGTTATAATGTGCTCATTCTCAACCTCTTTCTGTTTTAAAGAGACAATAAAACGTCTTTTAGATTACACATTTCTTCCAATTCATTCATTTTCTGTTCCAATACAGACTTCTCAGTCACCAATTGTTCAATCTGATCACAAACATTTGCATCTGCCTTTGCAGCTATCGCTAATATATTTTTACTTACACTTTCTATCTGATCTATTAATTGCTTTCTCTCAGTATGCCACTGAATCTCTTTGTGTTCAGCAATCTCCTTCATTCTCAACAGCATGCATACCACATTTACCATTCTTGCTTTCTTGTTTTTCTTAGATGACGGTTTATTTTTCATATTATCATTTTGAACATCACATTACTTTAATAAATCATTAAATTGGTGGGCCAAAGTGTTCTCTGCAGAAGTGTTAACATTAGCAGAGGCATACATTTTAAGGAAGATTCCAAGGACCTCCATTGATATGCAAAATATGTTCACACTGGAGCTTGTCTAACCAGTTTTTACACTACCTACAGACACAACACACACACACATGCAGCTGTTCCCAAGCTAATATAGACTTGTAGTCTCACAAGGAGAAGCACACTATTAAATCAGTGCCCTGCTCTCTCCTTACCACTACCGACTTTAACCCTCTCAGATCTTAAGCCACACGGACATTCACTTGGAGCAGAAAGCTATTTCACTTTCATGCGGATACAAAAAGATATATAATATATATTTCTCCCCCTTTCTCCTCAAAGATGTATGGTTTATCCTATAAATGTGCAGGGTACATCAGTTAACCAAGGGGGATCAGCCCTTCTTGCTTGCACAACTGAACAGCTAACAGGCCTAAAACAATTAGGCCTCATACACACTGGCGTTTTTTTAACGCCACGTTTTTGGGCATTTTTACAGCTCCCCATGTTATTCAATGGCCCTCTAAAAATGCCAATGTTTTTGAGCAGTAGAGGGCGTCGGCGTTAGTAAGCTGTAACTAGTACACGGGACCAGCGCGTTCCTAAGCTGCAGTGTCATGGCTTTTTTGACGAGCCTGCAAAATGCTCAATAACATGGTCTAACATTGTATACACAGCGTTAAGCCTCGTCAGGCGTTCTATTCAAAATCAATGGTTCCCTATGGGAGCCCATTGATTTGAATGGAAGTTGCACCAGAAGTCGGATCATGATGATCCAACTTGCGGCACGACTTGTGTGCTAAGGAACTTGAAGGGGAACCCCCGCAAAAATTTGCGTGGGGTTACCCCCAAGAGCATACCAGGCTCTTCGATCTGGCATGGATTTTAAGAGGAATCCCCATGCCGAAAAAATGGCGTAGGGTCCCCCCAAGATCCATACCAGACCCTTATCCGAGCACGACAGGCCAGGCCAGGAAAGGGGGTGGGGACGAGCGAGCACCCCCCCGGACCATACCAGGCCACATGTCCTCAACATGGGGAGTATGGGTGCTTTGGGGCAGGGGGCTCTGTACCCCCCACCCCAAAGCACCTTGTCCCCATGTTGATGGGGACAAGAGCCTCTTCCCGACAACCCTGGCCGTTGGTTGTCGGTGTCTGTGGGCGGGGGCTTATCGGAATCTGGAAGCCCCCTTTAATAAGGGGGCCCCCAAATGCCGGCTGCCCACCCTATGTGAATGAGTATGGGGTACATCGTAGCCCTACCCATTCATCTGGAAAAAAAAGTGTACAAAAAACACACTACACAGCTTTTTAAAATATTTTATTAAATCAGCTCCGGCGTCTTCTCTCTTCACAACATCAGCATGTGGACCCGGCATTCGAGTGGGAGAGAGTGATGAGTCAACATCTCCAGAAGAGAAGAGTGAGAAGCTAGCCGAGGAGACAGCGGCAAAAGAGCAGACAAAAGACAGAAGATGCCTCAGAAGACAGAAACTTGGCAGAAGACCCCTCAGAAGACCCCCGCAAAAGAGCCGAAGAAAAAAGACGCCGGAGAGGGAGAAGAGAGGGGAGAAGATGCTGGAGCTGATTTAATAAAATATTTTAAAAAGCTGTGTAGTGTGTTTTTTGTACACTTTTTTCCAGGTGAATGGGTAGGGGTATGATGTACCCCATACTCATTCACATAGGGTGGGGGGGCTAGCATCTGGGGGCCCCCTTATTAAAGGGGCTTCCAGATTCTGATAAGCCCCAGCCCACAAACCATGATAACCAATGGCCAGGGTTGTCGGGAAGAGGCTCTTGTCCCCATCAACATGGGGACAAGGTGCTTTGAGGTGGAGGGTACAGAGCCCCCCTGCCCCGAAGCACCCATACTCCCCATGTTGAGGGCATGTGGCCTGGTATGGTCCGGGGGCACTCGCTCGTCCCCACCCCCTTTCCTGGCCTGCCAGGCTGCATACTCAGATAAGGGTCTGGTATGGGTCTTGGGGGGGACCCTACGCTGTTTTTTCAGCGTGGGGGGTTCCTCTTAAAATCCATGCCAGATCGAAGAGCCTGGTATGCTCTTGGGGGGAACCCCACAAAAACTTTTGCGGGGTTCCCCTTCAAGATCCTTAGCACACAAGTTGCGCCGCAAGTCGGATCATCATGATCCAACTTCTGGTGTGACTTCTATTCAAATCAATGGGCTCCCATAGGGAACCATTGATTTTGAATAGAGGCAGAAAAACGCTGCAGAAAGCTAGTGCGGAAAAACATGCATTGACGTCAATTCAAAACGCCAAAAATAATGCAGGTTTTTTCCCTGACGTCGGGCCCGATGTTTTGCTTATTTTTTGCATACTCCTGTGTGTGTATGAGGCCTTAGCATTAACAATACAATAAACTTTAACACATACACATATACCAGCCAAAAATTCTCACCAGATATGCTTGTCCGCTCACTGATGTAGTATTTCACAGAACTTTCAGGACCACTCAAGCAGGGCTTCAGAATTCACGAACCAGCGCAAATCTTGTCCACAGTAGAAGAATGCTTTCAATTCTGGGTATCGTAGAAGACTTCTTAGCTTATAGGAACTGAAGACAAAAATACATTATGGTTTGGATTCTGAGCAGAATTCCTTTCCACGCTCCTGTTCCTGGGGTGCCAAATGAAATAAATATGTGATGGTTCTAGATCCCCCTTATTTATTATAAATATGTATTAACGTGTCTATTTCTATAGTTAGCTAGTCTATAAAAGCTATGAAAGTAGGAATGCTGACATAGAACACTAAAACAATTATTATAGAGCATATAAAACTAAAGAACATAAATGATATTTTACGTAAGGTCATCCAATGAATTTAGTAGCTTTCAGATGGGCTCAATGGGGCCAGAGGAAGTAACCCCAGCTGGCTGGTACTTTTAAACCCCACTCAGACACCACCCACACAAACACCCACTGCCAGCCTGCACCAATGAAAAAACCATAAGAGGCAGGCCTTGCTAATCACCAGTAAGTATTCTTCTTCTAAGAAGAGCAAGTATCGTGATCCAAGATAGGGAAGACTATGTGGCCGAGGCTAATAGACTTCTAGCGGATCGCACTACCTACACACCATTGCGTACAGATCCTACTGCTGGATTTGCCCAAGAAGCCACTATATTGGTCAAGTCTGCACTAGCCAACAAAATTATCAATAAAACAGAGGCGTCCTTTTTTCTCAAGAATTTCTACCAGATTCCTTATTTTTACCACCTTCCAAAAATCCACAAGAGTCTACAGAATCCACCTGGTAGACCCATTGTGGCAGCTATGGAGAGCGTGACGACGGGGTTTAGCCAATATGTCAACACCTATCTACAGCCCCTTGTCACTGGGTTGGCTTCCTTTATTCGAGATGGGTCCCACATTCTGAGGCTCATCTCGACATATAGGTGGGAGTCCTCATACATGTGGCTATCCCTAGACGTCTGCTCTCTCTATACTTCCATTCCGCACGAATATGGACTCATTGCCCTAGAACATTTCCTTGCCGAGGATCCGATGATGAACCTTAGACAAGCCAACTTCATCCTAGAGGCTACCCAATTTTGCCTAACACACAACTATTTCTGCTTTAATGGCAATTTCTTTCTTCAAACACAGGGCCCGGCCATGGGGGCAAATTTTGCACCTTCCTATGCAAACCTAGCCATGGGATATTGGAAGAAGAAATACATCTTTGCCAATAATCCCTTCTCGGCCAATATTATCTTCTTTGGAAGATATATTGACGACATAATCATTATCTGGGATGGCCCCCCAGATCTCATTGGCCGGTTTGTGGATCATTGCAATAATAACCCCCATGGCCTATCTTTCACCCATGTTTCTAGTCCCGGTTCTTTGGCATTTTTGGACCTTGAGTTGTATCATAAAGGAGAACGTATCCTGGCCCGTAATTATACTAAACCTACGGCAGGTAATTCCTTCCTACACTATAAGAGCTGCCATTATCCCCCATGGATAAATAATATTCTTAAGGGGCAATTCTGTAGGTTAAGAAACAATTGCACGTCCTCTAAAGACTATGTCTCTCAGGGTACCCTTTTAAAAGAAAAATTTCTCGATAAAGCCTACCCTGACTCTTTGGTTGAAGAAGCTTTTGAGTTATATAGGGAAGGAAAGCCCCCCAAAAAATGTGATGTGAATAACCATTCTTTTCGCTTCATCACCACATTCCACTCCCAATATAGGAGAATGGAAAAAATACTTTCCAAGCATTGGAACGTCCTACTACAAGACCCTCACCTTAGAGATTCATTACCTCCTGACTCTCATGTGACCTATCGCAGAGCCCCCAACCTCAAAGGGAAGATCGCGCCTAGCAAACTTAAAAACCCTAGGGCTGAATCCACCATACCCACCCTAATTCCACTAGTGGGTATGTTTCAATGCCATAAAGCCTTATGCAAAACTTGTGCATTCGTCAATCACGGCCAATCATATTTTCAAACTAGAGGTAAAACGTATATATGCTTAACCAGTTTTTAATTGTTCATCAAATTTCGTAGTGTATGGACTTACGTGTCCATGTGGCTTACTTTATGTGGGCCGCACTATTCGCCCCCTAAGGTGTCGATTTGGCGAACACCGTAGACTCATTGAAGAAGGAGAAGATTATCATAGCGTACCCAGACACTTTCTAGAGAAACATAAAAAGTCCACACAAGGTCTGAGGTCTGGGTTATAGAGCAGATTGCCTCTTCACTTCCTGAAGCAGAACGCTTCAAAAAACTTTGTGCTCGCGAAACGTTTTGCATTTATACGTTGGGTGTCCTCTTGCCTGGTGGTCTAAATGAAAGCATTGAAACATCTTCGATTTTGTAGGTTAAAGTCCCACTTTAGGTATACATAATCCATACTCTTGCATGCATTTTTGCTCTCAAGCACTTTACACATATAGTAATGAACTTCTCATAATCTTCTTGAAATTTGATCATTATGATTTTATATATATCCTTTTGTTTTATTTCATTTTTTTATATAATTCCATTCCAATTGGTCCCTTATGTAATCCATGTGTGATGTCTTCTGGGACATGGTGTCTGCGGATGGGCTTTGCATGCTCCATAATTGAGAGAGGCATGAGACTCTCATCCGCATACGGATAAGACACGTGTCCATGACAATGCATTGCACATACATACATGTCTTCTTTTATGTGTCATTCCCTCTTAAGCCTTTACCACATCTGTTGTTCTATGATAATTGCACTTAATTCTATTACTATATACGGCATATAAAACTATTTGGATATACCCCTGCTTATAATCAGGCATTTGCTCATTCTGATTTAGTAGCTAAAAAGTTTCTTAAATGACAGTGTTTTGAACATTTATTTTATTGTTTGATGTCTTTTGCAGGAAGCTATCATTATAGATGTCTATATTTTAGCTTATGTTGTTTTAATATTTTATTATGGTTCTTCCCGGTCATGTCTTTGTGCCACTCTACCTCTATTATTATCATAGTATGGCCGCTGATCCATCTGCTCCTCTACCTGTTCATTTTGACATATAAACAGCACGTCCTAGTCCACAACAGTCCTGCCTGAGGAAGAGGCGCGGCTCTCATGCCAGCTGGGCCGGTCGCCTAGCAAACGCGTCGCACAATTCGTGACATTACTCGCCTGCGTCTGGTTTCTTTCTGCTGCTCAAGCCTCGTTCGGGCAGTAGCCGGCTACTACCATCTACACCTATCCGAATGACTTGCTGACATCGGCTGCAGCCCGTCATGATGCCAAGACCCAGTGTGACTGTGACGCCGCCCATGGACTTGACTCATATGCTGTAATCACCTTTCATCTTGTGAGTGTTTTTAATCTCATTTACCTAATAAACATCATTTGCATATTACACTTAGAAGCACCTCTCCTTCCTTGTCTTTTAAGTATTCTTCTTCTGCCCATCCTTCAGGAATTATGCTGTAATGTCCAATAGGAGCAGCATTCATTCATGAATTACCGTTATTTTACCCGGGTCATCCTTCAGTGCCTTTGATGTTGGTGTAACTCAGGAAATCAGTCATTTTAACAGCAGCTGATCTTTGAAGCTTTTGTTTGCAGTCATGGTAATCAGGCACTTCAATCTTCATTACACCAGGTGGTTTGAAGCCAAGCTTTCCTATCCCATACTCCCCCGCCAGGGAGTATGCGTGACACCTTTCTTCCTAGATGAAGGCATTCTTCAGTTACATAGCCCTGATGGATAAACCTGCTGTAACGGCATTCCAGGCTGCCCCTAACAGTGTCAAGGCTAGGTGTAATCAAATTTCATAGTTCAGAAGTATCTTACATTAGGAAAAAAAACATGTTGCCTTCCAACACTTAAACATTTACAAAAAATCATGTTGTAAACATCTACCTTTACAGATGTGATCTTCCTCTTAGGTAGTGTCTCTCTTGGATTTGATTTAAATTTCTCTTTCCATTCATATTCTAAATCATTGCACATAAGGGCAGGCTACAGTTAGTTTAATAAACTTGAATGACACCTACACATGCATTTAAATTCATTTTAGAAAGAAACATTTGGGTGACTGTTATGCATAATAATTGTTCCTGATAATTTATGGACATGTTTCAGCTCTTCTTATATTATCTTGTCTTTAAAGGCTTCTGCTAGGTTAATCACAACTTATTTTGCCAAAAATTCCACTCCACTGAAGCATGTTTTAGAAGTACTTTGATTTGAATGAGGATTGATATAGACCCTGAAAGGAAAGCATCAGCAAAATGAAACATTTATAACCAAGTAGCAGGCTGAATGTTAAATGCTAAAAGTCACCTGAAAAGTGGTTCAACAGAATCCTAGAGGAATTTTCTGTATAATCTAAAAAGTTACCAAGACGCAAAGAACTGGACATGCTATGTACATGAAAAAACTACTGTACATACATATATATATATATACATATACAGTATCTCACAAAAGTGAGTACACCCCTCATATTTTTGTAAATATTTTATTCTATCTTTTCTTTTCAATATTTTTATTGAAGTTTGTCGTACATAACAGAGTAATTTATCTAGAAAAATGTTCAAAACCCTACCGACAATAGTCAAATAAAGAGTACAAATTTATATCAGTAGTGCATACAGAAAAGGAGAAGTAGAACAATCATTTATGAACATAAAAGAGGCATGGTAAGGATCGAGATAAATAAACTAGGGAATCTAACAGCCTAACAGGAAGAGCATCAAGTTGTTAGAGTCACAGAAGTCAATTATAATAGCTTATGAGTACAAAGTGTAGGTTAAGTCGACCATCGGCAGAGACCTTGTAACTAAATTGGTGCCCTCCAGTTCAGGCCCTACAGGTATGGTACCCCTCTTTAAGATCACTTTTGGGCGATTCTGCACTGGAGATACCCTGATGGAGAGCCCCCAGACCCCCGGCACCCCCGTTGGGAACAAGTTGTGCCGAGAGCTGAGGACTTCCCACCCCCCACTGCACCCCCCTAGAGGGTCACAATCTCCAAACAAATCCTATAGTTATCTCCGCCGGGTCGACATAAGAGCCACTATGGATGCCTTAACCCTCAATCTTATGTTTGTGATCCCCACCACCCTCAGGAACATAGTGGTGGCGGTAAGCATAATGATGAAGATAAAGAAAGGAAAGGAATAAGGAAAGAAGAAGATAAGGGGAGGAATTCCTTAGAGAGAGTGGGTGTAGCGAGATAGCTGTTGACTCTATCGTTTGCTCATAGATTTTGGTTCCCTGGAATGCCTGGTGTTAGAGAAACTCCCACAAAGGTTGCCCATGGTTCCCAAATCAGCTCGAATTTGTGCAGATTATCTGTTAGGATGCTAGCTAACCTTTCTTGTGTCATTAGCCAGGAGGTTTTTCGGATAGCTGCTTTTAGGGAAACCCGTTCTTGTTTCCATGCCCTTGCTATTGTAACCTTGGCTCCCAATAATATAAAATTAATTAATTTCCTGTTGGTTTTCGTGGCGTTGGGGATGTAATCATTTAAAAGGGCAATAGTAGGGGACCTTGGTAGTTTGCATCCTGTTACCTTTTGAATAATACGGAATATTTTGGACCAGAAAGACTGTATTCTTGGGCATTCCCACCAAACATGGGCCATGGTGCCCTTAAGAAGACACCCCCTGAAGCATAGCGGGTCAGCAGTTGGATAGAATATAGTCAGTCTAGATGGCGTGAGATACCATCTCATCATAACTTTTAAACTGGCTTCAGAGATAGTGGTGTTCAGGATGCCCTTGAAAGATCTGGAGCAGGCAACTTGCCATTTGTCCAGTTCCCATTCAAACTGGAGATCTGATTCCCAGTTAATCATAAAAGCTGACTTTTTAATGGGAAGAGTGAGTGCTTCTTAGATGACCGAGATACCACCCTTCTGCAGTGATGGCCGACCACACCAACGTTCATAGTCAGTAAAACTGGGGGGGAGTGGTTTATCCCTCCAAATTTTGTGAAGAAAATTGGAAATTTGATAAAATCTAAATTTCTCTGAGTTTGGAAGCTCCAATTTGTTTACACAATATTTAAGAGTGATCGGACCGGTAGCCGCGAAGAAGTGTCCTATGCGGAACAGCCCCTTGTTTAGCCACCATTGAAAGGCTTTGATATTTAACCCCGGGGGAAAATCCGGGTTATTAAAGAGGTGCGCTAATGGTTTGACTGAGGATACTAAGGGGATATGTCTGATTTTATCCCAGAGGGCCTGTTCGTTAGAGAGTGTAGGGGCCAAAATTGGAGGTCTATCTTTAGAGGAACACCATAAGAGAAAATCTAATGTGTGCCGCGGGGTGGCCTGCCTCTCTATCCGCACCCAGTCCTGCTTCTCCTGCCTAAAGTATATAGAAGACAATTGGGCTAGCCTGGCGGCTTGAAAATATCTCTTATTCTATCTTTTCATGTGACAACACTGAAGAAATGACACTTTGCTACAATGTAAAGTAGTGAGTCTACAGCTTGTATAACAGTGTACATTTGCTGTCCCCTCAAAATAACTCAACACAGCCATTAATGTCTAAACCGCTGGCAACAAAAGTGAGTACACTCCTAAGTGAAAATATCCAAATTGGGCCCAAATTGCCAATATTTTCTGTGGTCACCATTATTTTCTAGCACTGCCTTAACCCTCTTGGGCATGGAGTTCACCAGAGCTTCACAGGTTGCCACTGGAATCCGCTTCCACTCCTTCATGATGACATCATGGAGCTGCTTGATGTTAGAGAACTTGCGCTCCTCCACCTTCCATTTGAGGATGCCCCACAGATGCTCAATAGGGTTTATGTCTAGGGACATGCTTGGCCAGTCCATCACCTTTACCCTCAGCTTATTTAGCAAGCAGTCGTCATCTCGGAGCTGTGTTTGGAGTCATTATCATGTTGGAATGCTGCCCTGCGGCCCGGTCCCTGAAGGGAGGGGATCATACTCTGCTTCAGTATATCACAGTACATGTTGGCATTCATGAACCTCAATGAACTGTAGCTCCCCAGTGCCAGCAGCACTCCAGACCATGACACTCCCACCACCATGCTTGACTGTAGGCAAGACACACTTATCTTTGTACTGCTCCCCTGGTTGCTGCCACACACACTCGACATCATCTGAACCAAATAAGTTTATCTTGGTCTCATCAGACCACAGGACATGGTTCCAGTAATCTCTGTCCTTAGTCTGCTTTCTTCAGCAAACTGTTTGTGGGCTTTCTTGTGCATCATCTTTAGAAGAGGCTTCCTTCTGGAAAGACAGTCATGCAGACCAATTTGATGCAGTGTGCGACATAAGGTCTGAGCACTGATATGCTGACCCCCACCCCTTCAACCTCTGCAGCAATGCTGGTAGCACTCATCCATGTATTTCCCAAAGACAACCTCTGGATATGACACTGAGCACGAGTGGAACCTGTCCTGTTAAACCACAGTATAGTCGTGGTCACCATGCTGCAGCTCAGTTTCAGGTTCTGGGCAATCTTCTTATAGCCTAGTCCATCTTTATGAAAAGCAACAATTTTTTTTCAGATCCTCAGAGAGTTCTTTGCCATGAGGTGCCATGTTGAACTTCCAGTGACCAGTATGAGAGCGATAACACCAAATTTAACACACCTGTTCCCCATTCACACCTGAGACTTTGTAACTCTAATGAGTCACATGACACCGGGGAGGGAAAATGGCTAATTGGGCCCAATTTGTACATTTTCACTTAGGGTGTACTCACTTTTGTTGCCAGTGGTTTAGACATTAATGGCTGTTTGTTGAGTTATTTGGAGGGGATAGCAAATTTACTCTATTATACAAGCTGTACACTCGCTACTTTACATTGTAGCAAAGTGTCATTTCTTCAGCGTTGTCACATGAGGAGATAGAATAAAATATTATAAAAATGTGAAGGGTGTACTTACTTTTGTGAGTTACTATATATATATATATATATATATATATATATACATATATATATATAGATATGTATACACACATCTTACTT
Organism: Glandirana rugosa; assembly: GCA_018402905.1. Classification (NCBI taxonomy): domain Eukaryota; kingdom Metazoa; phylum Chordata; class Amphibia; order Anura; family Ranidae; genus Glandirana; species Glandirana rugosa. The sequence continues at coordinate 92,958 of BLSH010150057.1, read as the reverse complement.
ATTGAATCAAAAATGTACAAAAAATATAGTCATTAGTTATGATCTCAGTGCTTCTGATCCTGCAGCTTCTTTATAGCTGTTACCACTCTGCATGCATGCACTCCAGTGATTGCTGCATATATACCCACAGATGATATCTGCATGTTTAGTTTTGAAGCAGTGCAATTCATTTTGCTGACTGTATTGTGGATATATTGGACAGTGTGTGTCCCATCTCTGGTTGCTGCAGTACCAGTGGCATATCTTACTTTTACTCAGGCAGCTGTCTTCTGTCGGAACAGACTGTCCAGCACTGAGGCTTATAGATCTGGTTGCAGTACACTTAGTACACTGATCTCTGTGTTGCATTCATTCATAAAAGTCTTTAATTCTTTTATTGAATGCAAAGCTTTCTGTGATTGGAAGAGGGGAGTTTGTGACTTTAATCTACACCTCCTCCAATCACAGATGGGCTTTTTATGACTGAGGGAGGTGTAGATTGTACTGCAGCTGAAACTTAAAGCCTTAGTGTCAGATGTTCCGTGCCGACAGGAGACTGCTGCCTCAGTAAAAGCAGTATATGTAAAAAATGCTGCAGCAGGAAGATATGGGGTACATGCCATTAGAGCTAACTTATTTTTACTGTCCAAATGGCTAGAAATAATTTTTGGATATACTTCAGCTTTAAATATTATATGAGAATTTAGTTCTTGCGTTTACAAATACTTTAACGAGGGGAGATAAAGACATATGGCAAGTGCTACACATTAGGTCACCTGACAGGGTAGTCTTTAGGGGCAGCACAATGTAACTAAATTGTAGGCCTTAGTCTAGAGGAACCTGTTTCTGCTCATTTTGTTAGCGGTTTAGAGGTGCGACGGCAACACAATATGCATGGCAGGGGTCACTTATTTGTGTTAACTGGTGTTAAACCTGGATTTCAGGCAGATAGAAAATACTATTATTTAATGTTGTAATATATTTCCTGAGAATTTTTACAGACATTACATGGCTCTAAACTCAACAAAGTGCTCAAAATTATGAACCACACAATGTAATTGAAGCCATGTAACAGACTAAAATGTTTCCTCTCTCTCTCTTCTTTTTATTTAGATTCCATAAAAAGTAGCACATGTGGCCATATTAGGTCAATGATATCATAAGCATCCCCACCCCTTGACGTATGGAGGTGTTGTCACGCATAGAGTTGAGCGGACACCTGGATGTTCGGGTTCGTCGGGTTCGGCCGAACTTAGCAGAAAAGTTCAGGTTCGGCACCGAACTTGACCCGAACTTGACCCCGGACCTCGAACCCCATTGAGGTCAAAGGTGACCCGAACTTTTGGGCACAAAAATGGCTGTAAAAAAGTAATGGAAAGGGCTAGAGGGCTGCAAAAGGAAGCAAAATGGGGGCAAGAGTAGGACAAGCACCCTGCAAACAAATGTGGATAGGGAAATAAAATAAATTCACATAAATAAAAATGGAGGAGGAAGTGGATGTGGAGTAGGAGGTTGTGTAGGCCGTGGCGGTAGCGGTGTAGGTGGAAGTGGCGGTGGAGGAGGAGGAGGAGGTAGTCAACACTGTTTTTTGTTTGTTTGGTTTTTTTTTCTAATTGGGGTAACCCCCAAAATATTGAGACATGTTAAAAAAAAACAAGTATACCAATGGCTGTGTGAGGCCGGTCTAAATGTCTATTCTGCACAAGGTACACCGTACCTAGGGTGTTCTGAACAGACATGGAACACGTCTTATCTGTAAATCTGGCCGGAGTGTGTCGGTAACCATATGAACAAAAAAAAATTGTACAGAGTTATAAAACCCCCAATGGGGTTAATCTTTTTTTTTGGTTTGTTTGTTTTTTGTCACAACTGATGGAGGAGGAGGAGGAGGTGGCGGTGAAGGTGGATGTGGCGATGGCGGTGCCGGATGTGTTGGAGGATGAGGTGTAGGTGAAGGAGGAGGTAAAAATAAATACACTTAAATAAAATAAAGGGATAGGTGTAAACAAACGTCCCACGAACAGGATGAGAACGGGGGTAAAACGAAGGAAAACGTCGGGA
>BLSH010150012.1:0-10248 GCA_018402905.1 Glandirana rugosa | reverse complement strand
CAAATTTTTTTTTTTTTTTTTTATCACGATGTATCATTTAAACGTGGAACGACACGTAAAGAACGTGTTTTAATTTTTCACACAGATTTTTAATTTTGTGCAAGAAATGCACAGCAAGGTGCAAATTTACTATGTAGCACTATTTTTTTTTTTTTTTTTTAAACCAACAATGTCAACGCACTTTTTAATTTTGTGCAAGAAATGCACAGCAAGGTGCACATGTACTATTTAGCACTATTTATTATTCAACAATGTAGACACACTTTTTAATTTTGTGCAAGAAATGCACAGCAAGGTGCAAATGAACTATGCAGCACTATTTTTTTTTTTTTTTTAAACCAACAATGTCAACGCACTTTTTAATTTTGTGCAAGAAATGCACAGCAAGGTGCAAATGTACTATGTAGCACTATTTATTATTCTTTTTTTTAAACCAGCAATGTAAACGCACTTTTTAATTTTGTGCAAGAAATGCACAACAAGGTGAAAATTTACTATGTAGCACTATTTATAATTCTTTTTCTTGAAACCAGCAATGTAGACACACTTTTTATTTTTGTGCAAGAAATGCACAGCAAGGTGCAAATGAACTATGCAGCACTATTTTTGATTTTTTTTTTTTTAAGCCAACAATGTCGACGCACTTTTTAATTTTGTGCAAGAAATGCACAGCAAGGTGCAAATGTACTATGTAGCACTATTTATTATTCTTTTTTTTAAACCAACAATGTAGACACACTTTTTAATTTTGTGCAAGAAATGCACAGCAAGGTGCAAATTTACTATGTAGCACTATTTTTTAATTTTTTTTTAAACCAACAATGTCGACACACTTTTTAATTTTGTGCAAGAAATGCACAGCAAGGTGCACATGTACTATTTAGCACTATTTATTATTCAACAATGTCAACGCACTTTTTAATTTTGTGCAAGAAATGCACAGCAAGGTGCAAATGTACTATGTAGCACTATTTATTATTCTTTTTTTTTTTAAACCAGTAATGTAGACACACTTTTTAATTTTGTGCAAGGAATGCACAGCAAGGTGCAAATGTACTATGTAGCACTATTTTTTTTTTTAAACCAGCAATGTCGATGCACTTTTTAATTTTGTGCAAAAAATGCACAGCAAGGTGCAAATGTACTATGTAGCACTAATTTTTTTTTAAACCAGCAATGTCAATGCACTTTTTAATTTTGTGCAAAAAATGTACAGCAAGGTGCAAATGTACTATGTAGCACTATTTTTTTTTTTTAAACCAGCAATGTCGATGCACTTTTTAATTTTGTGCAAGAAATGCACAGCAAGATGCAAATGTACTATGTAGCACTATTTTTTTTTTTTTTAAACGAGCAATGTAGACACACTTTTTAATTTTGTGCAAGGAATACACAGCAAGGTGCAAATGTACTATGTAGCACTGTTTTTTTTTTAAACCAGCAATGTCGATGCACTTTTTAATTTTGTGCAAAAAATGTACAGCAAGGTGCAAATGTACTATGTAGCACTATTTTTTTTTAAACCAACAATGTAGGCGCACTTTTTAATTTTGTGCAAGAAATGCTCAGCAAGGTGCAAATGTACTATGTAGCACTATTTATTATTCTTTTTTTTTAACCAGCAATGTCAACGCACTTTTTAATTTTGTGCAAGAAATGTACAGCAAGGTGCAAATGTACTATGTAGCACTATTTTTTTTTTTTAAACCAGCAATGTAGACGCACTTTTTAATTTTGTCTAAGAAATGCACAGCAAAGTGCAAATGTACTATGTAGCACTATTTTTTATTCTTTTTTTTAAACCAGCAATGTAGATGCACTTTTTAATTTTGTGCAAGAAATGCACAGCAAGGTGCAAATGTATTATGTAGCACTATTTTTTTTTTCAAACCAGCAATGTCAACGCACTTTTTCATTTTGTGCAAGAAATGCACAGCAAGGTGCAAATGTACTATGTACCACTATTTTTTATATATTTTTAAACCAGCAATGTCTACGCACTTTTTAATTTTGTGCAAGAAATGCACAGCAAGGTGCAAATGTACTATGTAGCACTATTTTTTTTTTTTTAAACCAGCAATGTCAACGCACTTTTTAATTTTGTGCAAGAAATGCAAAGCAAGGTGCAAATGTACTATGTAGCACTATTTATTATTCTTTTTTTTAAACCAGCAATGTCGACGCACTTTTTAATTTTGTGCAAGAAATGCACAGCAAGGTGCAAATGTACTATGTAGCACTATTTATTATTCTTTTTTTTAAACCAACAATGTAGACACACTTTTAGCTGCCCTGCAGCTATTCAACAGGTGTGAAAAAGGCGCGAAAAAATACCTGAACCCTGAACCCGAACCCGGACTTTTTCTCAAATGTCCGGGTTCGGGTCACAGACACCCTAAAGTCTGGTATGAACCCGAACTTTAAAGTTCTCTACCTGGGGGGTGTCCTTAGTCTGTGTGTAAAAGAACGCATCTTTGTGAGGTGTAGAACATAGCCAGAGCAAAATGACATTTCCATTGGAAATATTGTCATTTAAAATCGTGGCTGTAAATCTACAAAAAATCGCTGAAAAAAAAGTGTGTGCGGTTCCCCCCAGTCCAAACCAGGCTCTTTGAGTCTGGTTTGGATATTAAGGGGAACCCCGCGCCAAACCAGACCCTTATCCGAGCATGCAGCCCTGGCCCGTTAGGATGGGGGGGGACGAGCGAGCGCCCCCCCTCCTGAACCGTACCAAGCTACATGCCCTCAACATGGGGAATATGGGTGCTTTGGGGCAGGGGGGGCACCTTGTCCCCATGTTGATGCTTGTGGGGGTCTGCGGGCGCGGACCCTACCCATTCACCAAAAATGGAGTGTAGTGTAAAAAAAAACTATAGGCAGTTTTTGATAAGTCCTTTATTTTGTAAAATAGCTCTTTCTTCTTTCTTCCTCCATCTTCTCCTGGCCCGGTCCTTCTTCTGGTCTACTTCTTCTGGTCTTCTTCTTCTTCTTTTAGTCTTCTTGCTTCCTCTCTTTGTCTTCAATCTTCAATATTCATCTTCATCTTCTTTCTTCTTTCCCCACCGCTGCGATCTCTGCTTCTGCAGTCTGGCCTCTGTGTGTCTTGCCGAATGGGCAGTCTTCATGATGACAGTTCTTTTATAAAAAGGGACGGGGCCTCCCATGATGTAAATGGGTGTCCCGCCCCCTCTGACATCACATGATGTCAGAAGGGGGCGGGTTTACTCAGTTACATCACTGGGTGGCCCCGCCCCTTCTTATCGCCCCCTCTGACATCACATGATGTCAGAAGGGGGTGGGTTCACTCAGTTACATCACTGGATGGCCCCGCCCCCTCTTATTAAAGTACTGTCATCATGAAGACCGCCCATTCGGCTTGAAGCTCAGGGGCCGGACTGCAGCAGCTAAGAGAGTGGCGGGGAAAGAAGAAAGAAAATGAAGATTGAAGACTGAAGATGAAGAGAGAAAGCAAGAAGACTAAAAGAAGAAGACCAGAAGAATGACCGGGCCAGGAGAAGACAGAGGAAGAAAGAAGAAAGAGCTATTTTATAAAATAAAGGACTTGTCAAAAACTGCCTGTTTTTTTTTTTTTACATTACACTCCTTTTTGGATGAATGGGTAGGGGTACAATGTACCCCAAACCTATTTACATAGGGGGGTCGGGATCTGGGGGCCCCCTTATTAAAGGGGGCTTCCGGATTCTGATAAGCCCCCTGCCCGCAGACCCCCACAACCACTGGCCGGTGTTGTGGGGATGAGGGGGCAACCTCAAAGCATCCTGCCAATGTTGAGGGCATGTGGTTTGGTATGGTTCGGGGGGGGCGCTCGCTCGTCCCCACCTCCTCCTGCCATGCCAGGGCTGCATGCTCAGATAAGGGCCTGGTTTGGATTTTGGGGGGAACCGCACGTCTTTTTTTTCTTAATTTTGGCACGGGGTTCCCCTTAAATTCCATACCAGACCTGAAGGGCCTGGTTTGGATTTTGGGGGGAACCGCACGTAATTTTTTTTAAATTTTGGCACGGGGTTCCCCTTAAATTTCATACCAGACCTGAAGGGCCTGGTTTGGATTTTGGAGGGAACCGCACGTCGTTTTTTTGTTTATTTTGGCGCGGGCCCTGCTGATGTAAATTAGTTTAAAAATTGTGATAAAATCCCCCATTCAAACAGGTGGCAAAAACTTGGGCCTTGGGTGTTGGCGGTGCCAGAACACTGTAACCCCCTTGCAGTTACTCTTGTTGGATGGAGGAACTGGGCCTGAAGTTGTAAATTAGTTTACAAATTGTGACGAAAGCCACCAGTCAAACAGGTGGCGAAAAATTGGGCCTTGTGTGTTGGCCGTGCCAGAACACTGTAACCCCTTGCAGTTACTCTTGTTGGACGGAGGAACTGGACCTGAAGTTGTAAATTTGTTTACAAATTGTTACGAAAGCCACTATTCAAACAGGTGGCCAAAAATTGGGCCTTGTGTGTTGGCAGTACCAGAACACTGTAACCCCTTGCAGTTATTCTTGTTGGACGGAGGAACTGGGCCTGATGTTGTAAATTATTTTAAAAATTGTTATGGCATGCCCCTATAAATCAGGTGCAGAAAAATTGGACCTTGGGTGTTGGTGGTGCCATAAAAACAACATATAGTTCTAAATTATGGACAGGAGGAATAGGAGCAGTGGCAGTCTTCAAGGGATCCCAGATCCCTAGCAGATTTAATCAGTTGCATCAGCATCAGGGGCTTGATAGCTGTTGATCCAGGACTGATTCATTTTTATAAATGTGAGCCTATTAACCGAGTCTGTGGACAGGTGCACTCTTTGATCGGTTATGAACCCCCCCCCCAGCAGCATTAAATGTGCATTCAGAAAGCATGCTGGATGCAGGACAGGCAAGTAGCTCAATTGCATATTGCATATTGAGCAAGTTCCGGCCAGTGGTCCATCCTCAAGACCCAGTAACTAAGTGGATGCTCAGTTAGAGAGGTCTCCAAGTCTGCTCTTGCCCCTATATATTCCTGCACCATATAATGCAGACACTGACGATGGTTGCTTGAACCTATTAGGCCTGGGTGCTGAGGACTGAAAACATTTTTAAAGGCATCACTCAGCCGGCCACCTTCTCTTCGCTTCAGAAACACGTTGCCCAGGGCCAGCAGCAGGACATGGTAAACTTCCAGGGTCTGGAAAGGCGTTGCACAAACTTTTCTTCAAGGTATCCTTAAGATGTTTTAATCCTCTGCACCCTCTGCGCAGGCAGGATGAGTTCTGCAACTTTACCCTTGTAACATGGATCAAGAAGGGTTGCCAGCCAGTAATGATCCCTCTCCTTGATATCACGAATCCTAGGGTTTTTTGCAGGCTTTTCAGAATCAGAGAGCCCATGCAGCGTAAGTTTGAGGAGGCATGAGTGTCCTCTGGGTCACTGAGGATGACATTATCAGCAACTCCCTCCTCCCATCCACGTACAACTCCTTGGGTTTGTGGCCTGAAAACCATGATCCCTTGAAGACTGTTGCTTATTATACTCAATATCCATGCTGACACAATCCTCCTCCTCCCGTGTTTCTGATGGCTCTGCAGGAATGCTCTCTGCATAAAGGGGGCCTTGAGAGGAATATTAGTGGGACAGCGTCACTGATGCATGCATTGTCGCTGCTCACCATCCTTGTGGCCTCCTCAAATGGTGACGGGACAGTGCATGCATCCTTGATAATTAGCCACTGACGTGGCGAAAAAAAGCCAAGCTCCCCTGAGCCTGTCCTGGTGCCATGCTCACAGAGGTACTCATTATGGCCCTCTGCTGTGCGTGCAGTCGCTGCAGCATTGCCAATGTTGAGTTCCACCTGGTGGGCATGTCACAAATGAGGCATTTGTTGGGCAGGTTGAATTCCCACTGGATGTCAGCCAGCCGGGCACTGGCATTGTATGAATGCTGGAAATGAGCACAGACTTTTCTGGCCTGCCTCAGGATATCTGGTAAGCCTGGGTACCTGGTCAAGAAACGCTGCACCACCAAATTCAAGACATGTGCCAAGCATGGAACATGTGTCAATTTTCCCAGTCGGAGGGCAGAGAGAAGGTTGGTGCCATTGTCGCATACAACCATTTCTGGCTCTAGCTGCCGTGGCGTCAACCACCTCTGAGCCTGCCCCCCACAGAGCTGAAAGAATCTCTTCCCCAGTGTGGCTCCTGTCCCCAAGACAGACTAACTCAAGCACCGCATGGCATCTTTTAGCCTGACTGCTTGCATAGCCCCTTGTACACTTAGGGAGCACTGCAGGTTCAGAGGACAATTCAGCAGAAGAGGCCACAGATGTAGAAGAAGAGGAGGGGGTGGAGGAGGAGGTGGATGTGGAAAAATCACCACCAGCTTTTTGGAGGCGTGGTGGCGTAACTATTTCCAAAACAGAACCCTGTACTGCATCCTTCCCAGCTGCCAGCAGAGTTACCCAGTGCGTAACATCCCTGACCATGCCTGCTGGACCATGAGTCAGTGGTAATATGAACCCTGCTGTTAACTGTACTGTTCAATGAGGCCAATACATTTCCTTCCACATGACGGTAGAGAGCTGGAATGGCCTTACGTGAGAAAAAAATCTCTTTTGGGAAAACTATGGGAAAGCACATTCCACAAGTTCACGAAAGGGGGCAGAGTCTACCAGCTGAAAAGGCAGCAGTTGGAGTGCTAGCAACTTGGCCAAGCTAGCATTAAGATGCTGAGCTTGTGGGTGGCTGGGACTGTATTTCTTTTTAAGGGTTCAGCAACTGGGGTAGGAATATTTGCCTGCTGAATTCACCTGTTGGTGTACTGCTAGCAGATTGCTGACTGCAAGTACTAGTTTTGGCATGCATTGCTACACCTTAATTCCTCTCAGTGCAGGTTTTGGAGAGGACTGCAGGTATAGTAGAGGTTGAGATCCCAGATGAGGAGCAAGGAGGAGTTGTTTTCTGGTGTGAGTTCTTCAGGTACTCTTGCCAACGGACTGCATGGCTGGTCATCATATGTCTTTTCAAGACAGTAGTGCCCAAGCGGCTTGAGTCCTGGCTGCGCTTGACCCACTTCAGACATAGATTGCAAATGGCACCGGTGCGATCTACTGCACATGTGCTGAAAAATGCCCACGCAAAAGAAATTTTGGAAGTTGGCAGGGAGGCAGCAGCGCCCTGCACCTGTGGAGTTCTGTGCGCTGATGCAATTGGGTGGCTGCCCTTAAGCTGGCCCCTGGAGGACATTATACCATGTTGGAGTTGGGCCTCCTTCTCACTTTCCTCCTCTCTTTTCTCAGGCACCCAAGTACAGTCTGTGTCCTCATCATCCCCTACCTCCTCGTCACTGGAGCAAACTTGGCAGTATGCTGCAGCTGGGGGAACATGACTGCTAGTTTCTTGCCCTTTTGTGGCACCTCCTGTCTCTAGGCTCACGCTACTCCCTTCCTCAACCTGGGAACCAACATCGGAGCCTTCAAACTGCTGCGCATCCTCCATGAGCATGTAACCGACACTATGGTCAAACAACTCAGGTGACTCCTCCGTGCACGATGGTGGGGCTACAGAAGGAGTAATTGTGGACAAGGATCCAGTGGAAAAGGCCGCTTTGCCAGATGCGTTGGAAGACAAACTTGTATGAGCCTGGGTGACAGAGGATGAGGGCGGCTTTGTTATCCACTCCACCAATTCTTCTGCATGTTGTGGCTCAATAGCACGTCCAACAGCAGAAAAAAAGGACAAGCGTGACCCGCCTGCAGAGGATGCACCACATCTGCCACCTTTCACTGAAGACACAGAGGCTGCTTGCTCTCTTTTAGTGGCCTGGGAGTGTCTGCCTCTCCTTTGAGGCCTTCCTGACATGATGTTTTTGGTTTTTTTTTAGCACCGCACTACACTGTACAATATACCGTACACCCCCGAATGCACCGATATATAGTTTTCCCTCAATACACTACGTGTATATCTCTATACACTAGACTGTATATATTTGAAGACAACACCCCAAGTAGTGTGCTATATAACGTACACCCCCAAATGCACCGATATATAGTGCAGATAGTTGAATCCAGTCCTATCATTAGGGTTGTTGATGGACTGTCTGAGTTTTGTTTTACACTAATATTCATTTAGATATAACAAGTGAATTTATTGTACAATAAGATTATTGATATTGACACTAAAAGCTCAGGAAGTACACATTACAGAACCATATTTCAGAGACAATAGTCATACATACTGTATAGCACAGTCGTTGGAAGTATGAATGCAGCTTGAATTTGGCAGCAATGTAAGAGGGAGAGACAAGACAAGTTAAAACAAAAGAAAATAAATATTACAGTGCACTATGTCAGAGAAAGAGGCAGTGTCATGCTGCACATTATGTAAGCCTTTTTAGTAAGCTGCATTTAAAGAGAGAGAGGCAAGGAGGAATGTCAAGACCATACATGACCTTTTCTGGCACAAGGTGGTGTGAGGTCAGCCATCTCTCAGCCTGTCCCAGTGTGGTTCCTATGCCCCAAACATATACAGCATGGCAGCCCTTTGCTTGAGCCAACAATGGGCTCTTAGTGCCTTAAGCAGGAATGGTGACTCCAAGCATTCACCAGAGGAGGCCAAAGAAAAGAAGGGGATAAAGTTTATTGAGTGGTATGCCCTATCCTGCATTCTTCCTGGCTGCCAGCAAAATTGACCCAGTGGACAGTGAAGGAGATCCTGCCCATGCTTGCTGGGCCACATTTCTGTGGTCATGTGGACCCTGCCACTGGTTGTATGCTCCAGCAATAAGAAGACATTACCTTCCATTTGCTGGTGGAGGGCAGGGATGGCCTTCTAGCTGAAAGAATAGTGGCTGGTATCTGCCATTGTGGTAAAGCACAGGATTCACATTTGTTGAAGGGACAGGCTCCATTAGCTGGATCGGGAGCATCTGTAAAGTTAGCAATTTTGCCAAACTGACATTAAGATACTAGGCATGGGTGTGAGCATATTTTGTATTCATCTGTAGCAGCTCTGCATCATTCATATACTGCTCCAACCAAGTTTTGTAGTGAATAGTCAAGTGTCTTCTCATGAATGTAGTATAAATATGGCAGGTAGATTTTGTTTGAGGCTGCAAACCACTATAGTGCTGTCCGCAAAACATGTATGAAAAAGACCTAGACTGCTGAGTCTTGCAAAGTGAAATTAAGGATTCCAGGGACCTAGGGAATTCTGGATGTGGTGCATTGGTGCATTTGACAGTGTGGTAATTTTGTGCAGAAAACTGGTCTGTATTAATGTACAGTGATGTGCTGCTTAGAAGGGGCAACTTTGCCTGTGTCACCAACAAGATCAGATTGCTTCCTATTAGCCTTAGAAAATGGTGATTACTGTAAGGTTCTCATTGACTTCAAGGGGGTTCAGATTCGACTGAACCTACCTTGAACCAAACCCAGCTACTTTTGGCTCATCCCTACTCATATATCCTTGAGTGGCTGTAATATTAGGATATGAACAGCAGAAGACTTCATATCTTATGCAACATATTTTTTTATATAGAGTTTTGTTTCAGAGTCGCAGGAAAAGAGGAAAAGATTGGGGACTGGGTAAAAAAATAAAAAATAGAAAAACAACTCTTTATTAGTGCTTTATTCTAGGACTAGCCAGAGAACAGATGGTGAAAATGTATTAAACATAAATGGGGAATGGCAATATTAAAAAACTACAAATGACATCATACACTTCAAACCTTGGGCCGGGTAGAATTTTTCTTTACAGTTGATAGGGTGTTGCAATATCACAACAAGGCATCATGTAATTTCAATCATGGAGAGGGCAAAAGGTCCAGTGATGAAAATGAAGAGAGACAGAATGAGAAAGAGAGAAAAAAGCAAGAGAGAGAAAGACAGTCTATTTTGCCAGGATGTTTTTCTTGACATGAGTCAAGTTAAAGAAGTACATATGAAATATGAATTGTTTTGGATTGTTCAGTAGTGTGTAAGAGGTCCAGTGGTTGTTTACTGGTTGTTAAGGATGCTGGCAACTGCCAGTTCCTTAAATATTGCATGCCGGGACCACTACTTATTTACAGCATGCATCTTTTTTTTTTTCCCGAATTGACCTTCTGTTTTATGCGGTATTTACAGGGCGTTTTTGCTTTATGCAGTAAATACCACATAAAGCAGTGATGAATCAACATTTTCGGGATCGCATGTGGAATTAGATTCCTCCATTCACGCTACACAACGCATCATGGAGGAATCTCCCATTGGGCTAGTGTATTTTGAAAG
>BLSH010149993.1:2256808-2271411 GCA_018402905.1 Glandirana rugosa | reverse complement strand
TGCTCTGTGCACTGGTCCAAATCATTTGGTGGAGGGGGGATTATCTAGATAGATAGATAGATAGATAGATAGATAGATAGATAGATAGATAGATAGATAGATAGATAGATAGATAGATAGATAGATATTATAATAGTAATTTTATAATAATAATTAAAAAAAAATCTATATATATACATATATATATATGAATTATATATTATATTATAATATAATAATAATAATAATTACTATTATTATTACATTAATAAAATAATAATAATTTTAATAAATAGATATATATATATATATAAGATATTATACTGAGTTTTATTTAATGTTGTACTGTACCGTACTGAGATTTACACCGCTGTGCCCCACAGCTCAGCCTGGCAGGGCAGGAGACCTGATTTTCTGTTCTGCAGTTATCGACATACAGGTCTTTTCCTCCCCATAGCAAAGACACAAAGAGACAATGGCGCACTGGCCTAGCGCATTATCCTCAGGTTTAAATTTATTAGAAAGTTAAAAACATGCTCACAAGCAAGCTGTAAAATCAAGCATGTCATGCATTGCAAATTCCTTCGTGTCCATTACCACATGTGCTATGCAGTTGGCATCTCACACAAAGAAAGGGAAGCTAACGCATTTCAAGGTATAAACCTCTTCTTCAGAGGGCTCTTGGGCTCTGAAGAAGAGGTTTATACCTTGAAACGCGTTAGCCATCCTTTCTTTGTGTGAGATGCCAAATGCATAGCACATGTGGTAATGGACACAAAGGAATTTGCAATGCATGACATGCTTGATTTTACAGCTCGTTTGTGAGTATGTTTTTAACTTTCTAATAAATTTAAACCCGAGGATAATGCGCTAGGCCAGTGCACCATTGTCTCTTTGTGTCTTTGCTACAGTGTCTCTGGACTTCCCCAGTTCATCAGTGGCAGCAAGGCGGCACATTATCCACAGCTATACAATTTGTATCAGCCGAGGTTATCGGGTTGGAGAGGCCTCCCCTCTGAGTGCAGGAAGGAGCTTTTTTGTTTGTGTTGTGACCTTGTTCCTCCACAGCCTAACAATGAATGGAAAAGCAGCTTTCTAATAAGCTCATCTCTATGTCACTTTGCTCTCTCCTTCTATCAGCACAACCCTTGCACTGTAGCACAACCGTTCTCTCTGTGTCTGAACTCTGCTATACAGCAAGTGGCTAGTAAGTCGAATTCAGGCACTGGCACTGCATTATAAAAAAATACATTTAATGTTGTAATAATAAATACACAGCTGCATTATTTTGAGGCTTTTATACCAACCTGGAATTCAGATTTAAACTAAACTTGTCACAAACCTGGACATTTCTAAGGGATCATACAATGAAAGTGTAGAAGCAAAGTTTACAGGTGGAGTCATAAATGTATAACAATACCTAAAACACTACCACCCCATCTCCTTTATTTTCTTTTTCTATACAGGTGGGGTGCATAATTTAAAAAAAAATTATATCATCTCAAAAGGCAAGAATAGAAGCCTTTTTCACTCAGCGAAAAATACAAAAGATACCAAAAAACACAATATGCACAAATACAAAAAAATGCTAAGTTGCCCCTAGCTGCCGAGTTGATGGCCAGATTCTGATGGTTCTTTCTGTGGTGAGACCCTATTTTTGGGCATTGGGAGCCATAGTGTCATGGTGAACAGAATTTAGGAAGATATATATATTGGAGATTTCCCCCTTGATCTCTGTGGTCATACATGTACAGTATCTCACAAAAGTGAGTACACCCCTTACATTTTTGTAAATATTTTATTCTTTTCATGTGACAACACTGAAGAAATTACACTTTGCTACAATATAAAGTAGTGAGTGTACAGCTTGTATAACAGTGTAAATTTGCTGTCCCCTCAAAATAACTCAACACACAGCTATTAATGTCTAAACCGCTAGAAACAAAAGTCAGTACACCCCTAAGTCAAAATGTCCAAATTGGGCTCAAAGCATCAATATTTTGTGTGGCCACCATTATTTTCCAGCACTGCCTTAACTCGCTTGGGCATGAAATTTACCAGAGCTTCACAGCTTGCCACTGGAGTCCTCTTCCTCTTCTCCATGACAACATCCCTGTGCTGGTGGATGTTAGAGGCCTTGCACTCCTCCACCTTCTGTTTGAGGATACCCCAAAGATGCTCAATAGGGTTTAGGTCAGGAGACATGCTTGGCCAGTCCATCACCTTTACCCTCAGCTTCTTTAGCAAGGCAGTGGTCATCTTGGAGGTGTGTTTGGGTGTGCTATCATGTTGGAATTCTGCCCTGCGGCCCAGTCTCCGAAGGGAGGGGATCATGCTCTGCTTCAGTATGTCACAGTACATGTTGATATTCATGGTTCCCTCAATGAACTGTAGCTCCCCAGTGCCGGCAGCACTCATGCAGCCATAAACCATGACACGCCCACCACCATGCTTGACTGTAGGCAAGACACACTTGTCTTTGTACTCTTCATCTGGCTGCTACCACACAAGCTTGACACCATCTGTACCAAATAAGTTTATCTTGGTCTCATCAGACCACAGGACATGGTTCCAGTAATCCATGTCCTTAGTCAGGCTTTCTTGTGCATCATCTTTAGAAGAGGCTTCCTTCTGGGACGACAGCCATGCAGACCAATTTGATGCAGTGTGCGGCGTATGGTCTGAGCACTGACAGGCTGACCCCCACCCCTTCAACTTCTGCAGCAAAACTGGCAGCCCTCATACGTCTATTTCCCAAAGACAACCATTGGATATGACGCTGAGCATGTGCACTCAACTTCTTTGGTCGACCATGGCAAGGCCTGTTCTGAGTGAAACCTGTCCTGTTAAACCGCTGTATGGTCTTGGCCACCATGCTGCAGCTGTTTCAGGGTCTTGGCAATCTTCTTATAGCCTAGGCCATCTTTATGTTGAGCAACAATTCTTTTTTTCAGATCCTCAGAGAGTTCTTTGCCATAAGGTGCCATGTTGAACTTCCAGTGACCAGTATGAGAGATTGAGAGCAATAACCCCAAATTTAACACACCTGCTCCCTATTCACACCTGGGACCTTGTAACACTAACGAGTCACATGACACAGGGGAGGGAAATGGCTAATTGGGCCCAATTTGGACATTTTCACTTAGGGGTGTACTCACTTTTGTTGCCAGCAGTTTAGACATTAATGGCTGTGTGTTGAGTTATTTTGAGGGAACAGCAAATTTCCACTGTTATACAAGCTGTACACTCACTACTTTACATTGTAGCAAAGTGTCATTTCTTCAGGCCTCATACACACGGACGTTTTCTGACGCCCTGAGAATTGGAGGCGGTATTTCATTTTTAATGTATTTTTTAAACATTGTACAATAAAGAATGTGTTTATATATATTTGTGTCTCCACTATATGGCCTCTGTAGTCCGCATTTGTAGGCTATTACAAGCCAGTTTTGGCTTAATTTTTCAAATACAAGAATAAATACAAAAATACAAAGCACTATCCCATGTACCACCATAAAAACAATGTTTTTATTAAAAATAAATACATTTTATTACAAAGTACAGTTTTCAACATGGAAATTATTTTGGATAAATGCTGGCATATCCTACTACAGCATCTGCTCCTTCAAAAAAATATCCCAAAAAAACAAACAAAGCTAAAAAAAAAAAGCTATATCTGTCTAAAAATATATATAAAATAATTTTAGTTCACTATATTATGACCAAGTAACTGTCAGCCAAACTATCAAAACACTGAAAACTTAAAAAAATGGCCAGGTAATGGAGGGGCTTCCTGAATAGCATCGGCTTGTCACTGACTCACTTTTCTTTGCCTAGAGTTGCCCTTTAAAGTTTTATTTTTTTTTTTTTTTAGAAAACAAAGCTCATTAGTTCTTATCAAACCGCCACAAGCTGTATTATATGCTAATTTCAGAAGTACTTAAAGCAAATTTGTAATGCTCTCCTAAGCACATAAAAATTATTGCAAATGTGATAATGAAATCTCACAAATGTATGTAGTCTTTGGCAATGGTTTTCCTAGAGCTGCTTCTCGTATGTTACAATCTGCTTATGTCTTCATTCCAGGAATTTATGTCAAGCGTTTTTTAGCGCAGAGTAAAATGGGCACTGGTGTTTATCTGCAGCATGTCACCGTGTTCTTTCAGAGCCCAATTATTTTCATTGTGTCCTGTCATTTAGCAGCAACTTGAAAAAGCTCATAGAATTATTATTAATAGGGCAAAAATGTCATTGCATAGCAGGTACAAGATAACCACACTATTCAAATATCAATGCCAACGCTGTTATGGAAACACCGTTAAATAGAAATGCTCACAGGAAAACACACTGTACAGCCATAAGTATGATCCTTCACAAAAACGTATACTTGTGTGGGAAGGCAAAATACACCTTCTCCAGGTTCAAATTATTTGCCAGTGAAGGTGGGCCTTAGACTGGGTCATGGTGTGCTCATGTATGCTTTGCATGTGGTATTTTGTAAGAAAGAATATTAAGGCTACTTTCACACTGGGGCAGTGGAGCGTTAGCGTTAAATCCCCGCTAATCACAGTGGGGAATTACCGCTGTTAGAGTGGCGCTACGGCTGCGGGAGCGGGGTGCTTTTAACCCCCCCCCCACAAGGTGTTAAAAGTGCCCGATCTCTGCGCTTCCGAGGCGGTGTGCAGCCGATTTGGAAGCGCTGCCCCATTGTTTTCAATGTGCAGGGGTGGTGGAGGAGTGGTATATTACCGCTCACCGCACCGCCCCGAAGATGCTGTTTGCAGGACTTTTTGTAACGTCCTGCAAGCGCACCACCCCAGTGTGAAATCACTCCTGCTTTCACATTGCGGTGGAAGCGGAGTGACTTTTGAGGTGCTTTACAGGCACTATTTTTTAGCTAAATCGCGCCTGTAAAGCGCCGCAGTGTGAAATAGGTCTAAGAGTGGAGTGATTTTCAGAGGTAGAGATGAAGGTTCTCAAATGCCAAAGTGGCCAAATATACACTTCCAATTACAGCCCCCTTCCAACCCGAAAAAAAGGGCAGAGGGCTAGGGAGAGTGGTCACATACCAGGAAGACATTGCTTTATTTTTCAATTTCTGTGTTCCAGGTGACAGTACAAGACTCAGAGGCATATGTATAGAGAAGAGAATCTGACATTCAGCAAACATTCTCTGCAGGGGAATCTTCCAGGTCCGTGTATTTTAAATGACAGTGATTGATTCTTCACAAGAGAACTCTTGGGGAAAGTCACTGCATTTTAAAAAGACCTTGACTTGCAAAGAAAGAGTTTCTACCCTACGCACAAACATCCAAGTTGGCCGACCGACTTTTAATTAGGCCCAAGTGTAGGCTGGTTGTAATATGTCTGTCTTAGTAAGTTAGAGGCTAGCCCAGGCTGGGGGAAAGGGATAAGTTATGTGTGCTCAGTTCCCAGACTTTTTCGTCCCAGCCAGCCCACCTGTGATATAAAAAGGGGGAAGGCTGAGGCCCAGGGCACTCTTGGCTCAACTCTTGGGACTGCTGCACCTTGCAGTTCGTTTGAGGCACTGCAGTTCCAGAGGACATCCAATTCATGGAGAATACCAGCATGGACTACCCCAACCAACAGGTATGCCTGGGCAGCCACACAGCTATAGTTAGGATTTGAACTCTGTTCATATTGGACTGTAATGCTGATTTCATTTTCCACCAGGACTTGGCACCTGCCCACACTGCCAAAAGTACCAATACCTGGTTTAATGATCATGATATCACTGTGCTTGATAGACCAGCGAACTCGCCTAACCTAAAACCCATACAGAATCTGTGGGATATTGTCAAGAGGAAGATGAGAAATACCAGACCCAACAATGCAGACGAGCTGAAGGTTGCTATCAAAGCAACCTGGGCTTCCATAACACATCAGCAGTTCCACAAGCTGATCGCCTCCATGCCACATCGCATTGATGCAGTAATTCATACAAAAGGAGCCCCGAACGAGTATTGAGTGCATTCTATAATGTACATGGACATACTTTACAGCAAGCCAACATTTCTGTATTAAAATCCTTTTTGTTTATTGGTCTTATGTAATATTCTAATTTTCTGAGATACTGAATTTTGGGTTTTCACTAGCTGTAAGCCATAATCATCAGAATTGCTTGAAATACATCACTCTGTGTGTAACGCATCTATATAAAATTTATGCGTTTCACTTTTTGAACTGAATTACTGAAATAAATTAACTTTTTGATGATATTCTAATTTTATGAGATGCACCTATTTAACAGAGGTGACATTTCTAAAATCTGGTTGGTATGCAAACCTGCAATTGATTCACAGTAGAATGTGTGTATGTGTTGTGGATGGGGGAAGGGGGGTTCATTTATGTGCCTCGTGCAACTAAATACAACAAGGAGTTGCCCATTATAGTTTGGGAGACTGCATTTGCTGAGTGCAACAACACTTTGCAAAGTGCACAGTCTATTTGCCTTTAGTAAATCAACCCTAGAGCATTGCCATCACATATAACAAAGGGGTTGATTTGCTAAAGGCAAATAGACTGTGCACTTTGCAAAGCTCTAGAGCTTAGTAAATGAGGTAAAGCTTCAGTTTGAAAAGAATACCCAATCACGTGCAAGGAAAAATAAAACAAAAAAAACAGCATTTTTGCTTGGACATGATTGGATGATGGAAGTCAGCAGAGCTTCCCCTCATTTTCTAAGCTCTGGAGCAACTGCTCTTGCAGAGTGCAACTGCACTTTGCAAAGTGCTCAGTCTATTTGCCTTTAGTAAATCAACACCACAGTGCCCAAACAAGGACCTTTATATCAGTATCACCACTTATCTAATGTTCATGAAAGCTTGTAATATAAAAAAGACTTTCCAAGTGATATTATCATGTTAGAGCTTTTTTTTTTGAGATTTTAGTGGTTGGGTTTACATCTATTTTAAAGAGGTTGTCAAGTCACCTCCTCAAAAAAAAAAACCTGCAAGAGAAATGTATAATGAGCTAGTATGCATTGCATACTAGCTCATTATGGAATACTTACCTTGAAACGAAGCTGTTCCAGCGGTCTCGGCACACCGCTGTGACTGGCGACGTGCCACTTCCTGGTCCGCGGCTCCAGCCAATCGCAGCGCGGGCTCCAGTGCTGTTGTTGGCGGGGCCACGCTGATGTCACTCCTGCACATGCGCGCAGGAGCCGCCAGTCACGGCACGATCACAGTGAAGAAACGGCTCGGAGGCCATTTCTTCACTGCGCATGTGCCGAAATGACGTCGGCATCAGCAGTACACTGCATATCTCCTGAACCGTGCAGGTTTGGGAGATACGCAGGGCACCTACTGGTAAGCCTTATTATAGGCTTACCTGTAGGTTAAAGTGGTTGTCACGAGTTGACAACCACTTTAATAAACTAAACTTGAGCTATTTGAATTGTAGTGCTGGAGTTTATTTCCTTATGTGCCCTGTCTGTATGCACAGATCTGTACACCCTTTTAAAGGACCAATATCTGTCAGCAGCACTTGGCTAATGGCTAGCTCTTCAGTGGTTAACACCTTAGCTACCTTTTCTATTAATTGTGAGGTTTTTCCTTTTTTTCCAGATTATAACTTTTAGCTTGGGGTGATTAGAGTGCATCAAGCAGTTGTTGCTGACAAGAGCTGCCTTTACCAGTACATTGACTAGTCAAGAAACTTTCGCAGCTTAACCGGTTCCACACCGCACACAGTATATTTACTGCGGCATTTTGGATGCATCACGCGAATCGCCGTAAATAGGTGGCAGGCGCAGCTAGGGGGCGAGTGCGTGCCGCCGCCGACACGCTCTCATGTCTGACACACTTCGGAGGAGTGTGCCCACGGCTCGGGCGGACCCAATGTCCGCCGGCGAGCCGCGATGAGCTACCAGAGTGAAAGAAAAGGGAACCACCGATGTAAACACGGCGGTTCCCTGCTCTGTCAATGGGGACATAAGAGGTCTACTGATCCCTGTCACTGGGATCAGTTAGATATCTTATGCCCATAACGGCCTAGCCCCCCCCCCTTCCACAGTTAGAACACGCCTAGGGAACACAGTTAACCCCTAGATCTCCCCCTGCAGGTTAACCCCATTCACTGCCAATGGCATTTACACAGTAATCAGTGCATTTTTATAGCACTGATCGCTGTATGAATTCCAATGGTCCCAAAAAAGTGTCAAAATGGTCCGACATGTCCGCCGCAATATCGCAGTACCGCTAAAAATCACAGCTCGCCGCCATTACTAGTAAAAAATTTAAAAAAATAAAAACCCCAGAAATTAATTCTCATCATCCGTAAACGCGGCAAATTTAGTGCAAACCAATCAATAAACGCTGATTGCAATTTTTTTTACCAAAAATATGAGGAAGAATATAAATTGGCCAAAACCAATGAAAAAAAATGTTTTTTTTATTAATTTTTTTTAATTAGAATTTCAGCAAAAAGTAAGAAATATTGTTTTTGTTGCTCTTTCTTTGTTTACAGTGGCCATCAGAAATGAGGCAGAGGTGATCAAATACCACCAAATCAAAGCACTATTTGTGGGGAAAAAAGGACGCAAATTTCGTTTGGGTACAATGTCGCAGGACCGCGCAATTGTCAGTTAAAGCGACGCAGTGCCGAATCGCAAAAAGTGCTCTGGTCCTAACCTGTGAAATCCTTCCGGGGCTGAAGTGGTTAAAGGCAATGATGCTCATATATCCTGAATGAGCTGTTTATTGCTTTGTGTGCGGGTGAGAGGTCCGAAATGCAGTGTGTGTGTAATTGGGGACACTCACTTGTACTCACACACCTGTCACATTAGGACCAGCAGCGGTGTCCGTGCAGCCACTGCGTCCTCATAGACTTCAATGGGATGCCTGCACGCAGCACCTAGAAGCTGAAATGCCAATAATAAACAGCCTGGTCACACTATATGGGCATCTTTACCCATGTGAACGAGGTGTAAAAGATCAATCACTTAAAGCGGTAGTAAACCCGCAAAAGAAAAATCCCTGCAAGACAATCTGATAATGTGCTAGTATGCATCGCATACTAGCACATTATGAAATACTTACCTTAGAACAAGGCCCTCGTAGCCCGACAAATCAGCGCTGAGGGAGTCGTCATGATGTCCCTGATGTTTCTTCCGGGTACACGGCACCAGCGCTGGCCGGCGCCGCGAGACGTCACTCCCACACGTGTGCCCGGAGCTCTTTGTTCCAGCAGCGAGTTTTGATTTTCCGGCAGCATCCACCGGATCATCATAGCACATGCGCCGCTGACGTCAGCGGCTGCATGCAGGGCGAATATACAAGTTTACAAGTACAAGTTTAGGAGATATTTGTTTTAGCAAAATTTTTGCAGAGTGTAACTTCCACTCCCCGCCCCCTGTTTTCTCGAAGCTGAGACAAGTTGTATAAATTCCGCACTTTAACCACTTGATGACCAGCCATCGTCATTATATGGTCAGCACATACCCGCAAACTGCCGCACAGGTACGTCTGCCCTTTAAATTGATGTAGCACGCATGCCCGCTGCACAGCGGGGAGCCCAATGCGCGTGGCCAGCAGCTGCGATGTCCTCCGGCCACCTGCGATCACGGGATAGAGAGAAAGAACGGGGATCTGTTAGTGTAAACAAACAAATCCCTGTTCTGTCATGGAAGTGGAGAGAGATTGTCTGATCCCAGTAATCGGGAGCAGCTTTCTCTCTCCTCTCACAGTAAACACAATCCTCCCACAGTTAGAAACACCTCCCAGGGAACACATTTAAACTCTTTGATCACCCCCTAGTGTTAACCCGTTCTCTGCCAATAACATTTACACAGTAATCAGTATATTTGTATATCTCTGATCTCTGTATAAATGTCAATGGTCCCAAACAAAATGTCAAAATTGTCCGATCTGTCCACCGCAATATCGCAGTCCACGCTATAACTTTTGCGCAAACCAATCTATATACGCTTATAGTGATTTTTTTTTTACCAAAAATATGTAGAATATGTATGGGCCTAAACTGAAGAAGAAATTTGTTTTATTATATTTTTTTGGGATATTTATTGTAGCAAAAAGTAAAAAAAAAAATTTTTTTTTCAAAATTGCCGCTCTTTTTTTGTTTATAGCACAAAAAATAAAAACCACATAGGTGATCAAATACCACCAAAAGAAAGATCTATTTGTGGAAAAAAAGGACACCAATTTTGTTTGGGTACAACGTCGCACGACTGTGCAATTGCCAGTTAAAGCGTCGCAGTGCCGAATTGCAAAAAGTGCTCTGGTCAGGAAGTGGGTAAATCCTTCCGGGGCTGAAGTGGTTAAACAGCTGTAGGGAAGAGAGGGCAGCAGATAAACAGGTATAACTTATGTAGAATAATGTATTTCATCTCTGTGTATCATGGGGTTATTTTGTGTGTGTTTCTACTGTCCTGGCAGTTCAGGGATGCCGAAAATGTAACAGGCAGTCAGGAAATTAAATTAACAATTTACAGTATGCCCCTTAAAAGTCTTAAGGTGCTTATTGAATTTTGGGCCCATCTATGTAGCTAGGCTGCAAAAAGTCTCTCACATGTGGTATCCCCATATTCAGAAAGAGTAGCAGAATGTGTTTTGGGATATAATTGCAAGTATGCTGCGCATGAGAAATATCTTATAAAAATGAAAATGTTGTGAAGACATATCAAATTTAATTTACATTTTTCAAAAAATTGTGGTAAAAATTGTGGTTTTCAAAAGACTCACCATGCCTCTTAGCAACTACCTCAGGGTATTCTTACTTTTCTATAGGGGGTAATTTTGGGGGTGTTTCTACTTTCCTGGCACTGGAGGGGTGGCGAAAAAGTAACAGGCAGTCAGGAAATCAAATGCGTAATTTATGTCCCTAAGGTTCTTATTACATTTTGGGTGACTAGGCTGCGGAAAAAATCTCACACATGTGGTATCCCCATACTCAGGAGGAGCAGCAGATTGTATTTTGGGTTGTAATTGCAAGTTGTAATTGCAAGTATTCCTATGCTGTGCTTGAAAAATATCTTATTAAAATTAAATGTTGGGGAAAATATATCAAATATAACTTACATTCTTCATTTTTCAAAAAATTGTGGCAAGTACAGAGGTTTTCAAAAGATTTGCCATGCTTCTTAACAACTACCTTGGGGTGTTTACTTTCCAAAATGGGGTCATTTTAGGGGTGTTTCTACATTCCTGCCACTTCAGGGACGAAGATGTAACAGGCAGTCAGGAAATCTAATGCCTAATTTATGTCCCTAAGGCGATATTGGGTTTTAGGCCCCTCATATTACATCGGTTGTAACACTAAAAAAAAAATGGATCCTGTTCCTTTAAAGCATGTTATACAGCACAGGGTTGTTCTGTGTAATTTGGCCCTTTCTATCACCTAAAATACCTGGTTGATCCTGCCTGGTGCTGCCCTCCCCTATGTAAAATGACCACATTTATCATGACTGCTGAGCCCTGACACTGTGGTCAGTTTATGTGCCGATGTCATCCTGCTGTCTCTCCTTGCTCCCTCTCTCCCCCTCCCTCCCTGCCTGTCAGCTGTATCAGTGCCGATCTGCTCCCCTCCCCTCCTGCTGCAAAATTAACTGTATTTTGTTACTATAATCCCCTGTGTTCGATCACATTATTTGCCCCAATGTACTGTACATTCTTTATAAAAAAAATTGTAGCTGTACACTTTATTTTAGAGCACCGCTCGGCGCTCACGTGACTACCCACTGCTCTCCTCCCCTCCACCTGGCTGACATCAGTGGAGGATTCTCAGCCCCTCCCACTGTAGTTGTCGAATCGGGGAAGACAGCGGCGGGCAGTCACGTGAGTGCCGAGGGGTGCTCTGAAATAAGGTATTTTTTATAAATAACATACAATGGGGCACATAATGTAATCTAACACAGGGGATTATAGCAAGAAAAAGTGGCTTTACAACCACTTTAAGTATGCCCATACTGTGTGTGAGAAATATTCTATTAAAAAGACAACTTTTTGGGGGAAAAAAATCTACTTAATTTACTCTCTTCATTTTCCCCCAACAATTGACAAGAAATGAAACATTCAAAAGACTCACTATGCCTCTTAACTACTCTTAAATACCTTGGGGTGTCTGCTTTCCCAAATGGGGTCACTTTTGGGTGGGTTTGTAGTCTCCTGGCATTTTAGGGGCTCAAGAAATGCGATATGCTGGACATCAGAGTTCATAAATTTGACATATATACAGTGTATCATAAATTGTAACTGTGGAATTGTAAGCTTCTAAAGCCCCTTTGGTAATTAGCTGTGATCCCTGCCAATCCTGTACCAGTTTCCTATACACTTCTTGTTTTACCAAAGAGATGTAGCAGAATGCATTTGTGAGAATAAGAATGGGGCCTTATAGTTTGTTTCCCTTAGGGCCAGTTCACACTAAAATGTGGTGTGGGAAACCCACGTTCTGTGCGCGTTTCCCACACCGCGGTTAAAAAGCACCACAGTTGCGATCTGCAGTGGGTGTCAATATTAAGTTAATGACACCTGCAAGCGCAGGTCACAAACACAGTGCGTTTGCTCTCACCAGTTTGCATAGTACAGACGTACCATGCGATCAGCTTGCAGTGAGTTGCCAAATGTAGTGTATACATGGCTTTTAATGTGGTGCACTGCGATTTCAGCCCATTCAAAATGAGTAGGCTGAAATCGCAGTGCACAGAACTGCATGTTAATCGCACAGGAACACATAGTGCATTCTTGTGCAATTCCCAGTGAGACCCAGCCCTTAGAAATAAGCCACAGCCTGAGTAGAAAAGCCTATCCCCTGACAGCATGCTGTGAAGGAGTCTTGTTCTCGGTGCGGGAGCAGGGTTCTCTCTACAGAGATCAGAAATCCTGTGTTAGCCTAATATTCTCAATTCACAAATCTAATCCACCAGCAGGGGAGGGCTGGGCCAGGGGGTAGGGTGGCAATTGCCCCCCAGGCCACCCTAACTTACATTCAAAATGGTTGATGGCCGCTGCCGCTCACACTTTTTTCTTCTTGGGGAGGAAGGAAGTAGGGGCCAGGCAAAGGGGGGGCACTGGCGAGGCTGCATTGGTGGGCACTGTTGAGGCTGCATTGGTGGGTGGTGAGCCTGCATTGATGGGCACTGGTGAGGCTGCATTGGTGGGTGGTGAGGCTGCATTGATGCATTATTCTTGTTAAAGCTACTTTGTTGCTATTAACATTAAATTATGTTACCACATTGTATCATAACCTCAATATCCGTTATAAAACCAGGTGGGCATGGATGGTGAGCTGATTCAGTGGTTCAATGGGCCACTTGACTGGACTTGCCCCCCAGGCCTAAGGCTGCCAGCCCTCCCCTGTCCACCAGGCAAAGGACAGCTGTTTATTAGAAAGTGATAACAAGGCCCCTTTCATACGGGGAGGGCTCCATTTAGATCAGCAGGGCAGACGGACACAACTCTTTTTAGGGCTCATGCACACAGGACCTTTTTACAGCTGCTGTTAGGGGCGACTGACATTTTGTTTTACTGCCGCTAAACGCCCCTCCATGTTAGTCAATGTGTCCGTGCACACATAAACTTTCAGAGGAGTTTGGAGGCATAAGCGTTTAGGGGGCAGTAGAAAAAAATGACAGCCTGTGTGCCCAGGAGCAGAGGCTGTTGAGCTGTAAAAACACCAAAAAACGCTGCTAGACACAGCTAAATGCTGTAACAAGGTTTTACCTGCGTTTAGCCACTTTTGGCGTTTTTACATTATAGGGAGCGGTGTTACTGTAAAAACACCCCAAAATGCTAACGCCAAAAAACGTGCATAAACGCTAGTCAAAAACGCAGCTAAAAGCAAGTTTTTACAGATGCTTTTTCCTGGCAGCAGCGCTGGCGTTGTTTAAATGTCCTGTGTGCCGGAGCCCTTACACTTGTGGGTTCATAGGAATACATGGATCATCCGATCAGATCATATATCATAGTTTGTAAACTGTCTGTGGAATTGTAAGCTTCTAAGCCCCTTTGGTAATTAGCAGCGATCCCTGCGAATTCTGTACCAGTTTCCAATTTTAAAAAACTGGTGTAAGTGGCACAGAGAAACGGAAAATAGTTCTGTCTCCTTAGATCATCAGCTGCATGCCACAAACACCAGATTCCTGAGCCATGAGAATGACGCAGGAGCCTTTGGTAATTCCCCTATAACTTTCACACAGATTAACCGCTTGCCGACCGCTGGTCGGCAATTGACGGCGACAGAATGGCTCTGTAACGCAAATCGCCGTCATACGACGGCGGGCGCGATACAGAGCCACTGTGAGCGCGCAGAGTACCGAGTCCTTAGACCACAAACACCGTACGTCGACTACTAGATTCCTCTGTCTTGATAAAAGGCAAAGAGACACGGTGAATGTGGTCAAAAAATTTTAACCTTTGACCATGTCTTAAGCGTCCCTAGCGACGATTAATGGTTTCCCCGAATCTTCGAATGTTAAGGTGTCTGTCAAATGTTTGATACTATATACTAGACTAGCCTACTAGGTACATAAGGATACTTGGGTGTTCACATTCCCGAGGCCGTGTGTCCTGTAAATTTGTTGCGGTCGCGACGACGGTCCTTTTTCGTAGACATTTTTGAACGAAAATCGACGCAAAAACTGATCG
>BLSH010149993.1:2210693-2236120 GCA_018402905.1 Glandirana rugosa | reverse complement strand
ATCTGGTCGAATTTGACAGTAGTAAGTGATCTCCTCCAGTACTGTGCCCTTCAAACACCCCAGCCCTTCTAACCCACCTGTTCCATGCTCTCCTGCCCCCCCCCCAGTACTGTGCCCTCTTGACCCTACAACAGTACTGTGCCCTCCAGACTCCCCAGACCTCCTGAAGCCCCGGTTCCATATCCTCCAGACCCCCCTGTATTGGGATCTTCTGACCCTCACTGTACCAGGCCTTCCTGATCCCTCTGTACTGTGCCTTCCTGATCCCCTCCCACTGCCTTGCTGACCCCTGTCTTTTGCCATGTTCTTTTCCCTAATAGCCCCTGTCCTGCTCACCCCTCTCATCTGCCCCACTGACCTCTGTACTCTGCTCTTCATATATACTACACAGAAAGAGTGGACTGATGGAATAACACACAATGAGATCACAGTGAAGTCATCTGTGGCGGACTGTAATAATTTACATGTTATATTTTTGAGCGCTGCATGTTATTTTTGTTTTAGGTCAGCTCCAGAAGATTTTACCCCCTTCATGACCAGGCCATTTTTTTGGCTATTTAGCAATGCGCTACTTTAACTGACGATTACACGGTCATACAACCCTGTACCCAAACAACATTTATAGAATTTTTTTCACACAAATGGAGATTTTTTGGTGGTATTTGATCACCACTGGGTTTTCTATTTCTTGCTATATATATATATATATATATATATATATATATATATATATATATACTGGAATTTTTATTTATTTAATTTTATACTACTAATGGTGATCAGCGACTCATAACGGGATTGCGATACTGTGGCAGGCAATATGACACTGGGGGGGAACTTACATCCCCAGTGACGTTAATACAGTGATCAGTGCTAATAATATGCAATATTACTGTACTAATGATACTGGGTAGGAAGGGGTTAACATCTAGGGTAATCAAGGAGTTAAATGTGTGCCTAACAATGTGTAATGTGTGTAACATGTGCTGCTTTTACTAAGGACCTTGTTTTTTACCTTCTTAGCAGGGAAAAAAACAGCAAGATCCCCTGTTAGTGAATAGAACTGTGTGCTGTTTACATTCACAGAGCTCTGTTCCGTGAATCACTGAGCAGATCAGCGGGTGCCGCCGTGGCCAATCATTGGCCGAGACCCACAGATCAGCTTGTGCTGTGATTAGGGTTGCCACCTTTTCCTCAAGTCAAGCCCGAACACTTTAGCGCTGCACAGTAATTTTTTTAATAGTATAAACTATACATATATTTTGCTATTAAATAACATTTCTAATCATATGAAGTAAATAAGAAGAGTCCCCCTTTACATCAGAATCCACAGACTTCCCCCTTTACAGCGGAATCTGCAGATTTCCCCTTTTACAGCGGAATCTGCAGAGTTCCCCTTTTACAGCGGAATCCGCAGAGTTCCCCTTTTACATCTGAATCCGCAGAGGCCCCTTTTACAGCGGAATCCGCAGAGTTCCCCTTATACAGCTGAATCCACAGAGTTCCCTTTTTACAGCTAAATCCCCAGAGCTCCCCTTTTACAGCAGAATCTGCAGAGTTCCCTTCTTACAGCGGAATCCGCAGAGTTCCCTTTTACAGCTGAATCCACAGAGTTCCCCTTTTACAGCTGAATCCGCAGAGTTTCCCTTTTACATCGGAATCAGCAGAGATCCCTTTTACAGCGGAATCCACAGAGTTCCCCTTTTACAGGGGAATCCGCAGAGTTCCCCTTTTTCAGCTGAATGTGCAGAGTTCCCCTCTTACAGCTGAATCCGCAGAGTTCCCCTTTTACAGCTGAATATGCAGAGTTCCCCTTTTACATCTGAATCCACAGAGTGCCCTTTTACATTTGAACTTGCAGAGCTCCCTTTCACTGTAGGGGGGACTCTGCAGACTCTGATGTAAGGGAGAACTCTGGGGACTCTAACATAAGGGATGCTCTGGGAACCCTGATTTAAGGGGGAACACTGAGAATGCTGATGTACGGAGAGGACTCTGCTGTAAGGGGGAACGCTGTGGCCTCTTGTGTAAAGGGGTGCTCTGATGTAAGGGGTGCTCTAAGAACCCTTATATACCTTAGTGTACTCACTCAGAGGCAGGAGAGAGAAGAGGGGGAGACTTCAGTCACAGACAGGGATGGATGGTGAGCTCACTCACCCCTTGGCAGTCAGCACCTCTCATCCAGATGTATCTGAGGCTGCTGGACTTCAAATTTCTGGCCTTCACTTTCCTATTCTGAGGCACAGCGCCAGGAATTGGAGTGAGGGTGGACACAGAGGGATAGGGGCGGAAGGAAGAGGAGCAGATGGAGCCCTCTCTTCCCTCCCATCTGTGTGTGTGTATGTGGGGGGATTGTTTGTGCTGGCTTTGGGCAGTGTGAAAGAGATTGTAACAACACTCTCAGCTCAGACAACTGCAGCCAGCAATCCTGCTGGGAAGCCATAGTCCAGTCTGAATAATGTGTCCGGGTTTCAGGCAGTTGGAAACCCGGATGCATGATTCCAAACCCGAACTGTCTGGGTGAATCCCGGGCAGGTGGCAACCCTAGCTGTGATGCCCGGGTGTGGGGTTTACATACTAGGTACATGATCCAGCGCAGGGAGGCTGCTTTGCCACTGCACATAATGTACATTAGGCGGTCGGCAAGCGGTTAAATAGGCTTCAATTTAACCACTTCCTTACCGTGCTATAGCCTAAAGATGGCTACAGCGTGGCCAGGAGGATGTCCATGGATGTCCTCCCAGAACCATGCCCTTTGCGTGCTCTGTGATTGCCTTGGGACACAGTGGGGTTAATAGAGTGGAGTATAGCGGGAAAGAAAGAGAGACTTGAAATTCAGTGGACTTTACTGTATGCCAAATTCTCAGTTAAGTGTCAGGACAACAGCTACTGTAGAAAGAAAATTCCCTCTAAGGGCTCTTTCACACAAGCGTTTTGACGGGCTCTGCTGCTCAGCGGGGATCCATCTGTTTAACCCCGCTGAGCCGGCGGATGACAGGACAGTCTTTCCACTCCGTGCAGAAATTGACCTGTTACAGCTCCATTCTTCTCTATGGAGGATCGGATGAACACGGACCGTCTGTCCGCGTTCATCCGATCCGCCAGACGGATGGAAAATAGGGTTTCCATCCGTCTGTTTTTGGCGGATCGGAGCGGATTGGATGTCAGCGGACATATCACTGCTGACATCCGTCGCTCCATAGAGGACAATGGAGCTTCCGTTCAGATCCGCCTGAAAAACTGACAGGCAGACCCGAACGATCCGCTCGTGTGAAAGGGCCCTAAAAATTGTCACCTGCTGGAAAAAGTACAGGAGAAGATGGAAAAAAATGGTAATTTAAATCAGTATTTTTTGCTAGAAATTACTTAGAACCCCCAAACATTATATATATATATATATATATATATATATATATATATATATATATATATATATTTTAGCAGAGACCCTAGAAAATAAAATGGCAATTGTTACAATTTTTTTATGTTACGCGGTATTTGCACAGCGTTTTTTCAAACACAATTTTTTTTTAAACAATACACTTTAATGAATTTCAATGCAATAAAAACACAATATATAACACAATTTTTTGGTAAAATATAAAAGATGACGTTACACCAAGTAAATAGATAACCTAACATGTCATGCTATTGCGCATGCTCGTGGAATGGCGACAAACTACGGTACTTAAAAATCTCCATAGACAACGCTTGAAAAATTTCAGCAGGTCATCTGTTTAAAATTATAGAAGAGGTCTAGCACTAGAATTATTGCTCTCGCTCTAACGTTTGCGACGATACCTCACATGTATGGTGCGAATACTGTTTACATATGTGTATGTGACTTACATATGTGTTCGCTTCTGTGCATGAGCATGGAGGGTTGGGGGCGCTTTACATTTTTTTTTCTTATTTATTTCATTTTTTATTTTCACACTGTCCCTTTGGTTGTTGTTTTATCACTTTTCCTCTTACAAGGAATGTAAACATCCCCTGTAATAGAAATAAGAGATGACAGGTGCTCTTTATGGAGAAATCTTGACCTCAAATCTCTTCTCTTTTGCTCAAAAAAAAAAAAAAAAGTTTACTTACGCCCTAGACAGCAAGTGACATCATGACGTCGCTCCGGTCCTCCAAGATAATAGAGGGGATTAGAGACGATCTGGTAACCTCTATGGCTACCTGCACGAACTGTCGGATGATTTCTCTGGTGAGCTGGTAAAAACGGTAAGCCCGAGAAACACCAGCAAGCGTCGGGGACCTCTCCCGCTGCTTCTGAAAGTGTTCCAGCGGCTTAGCCGCTCAGGCCATTTTCATGAGAAAGCCAATTGCTGGCTGAGAAAAAAAAATCCCAAGGTTAGGGCTGATAGCTGCAGCCATAACCCCAGTAAACCAACTACAAGCCACAACGTATAAATACGTATTGCGGTTGGCAAGTGGATATAGCTGAAAGGCGATAGTGAAGTGTTATATGTAACGTTGAGTGCTGTTAGGCTAGTGACACTACTGCCAGAGTATATAGCTTTGATCAAAAGAGAAGTATGGCCAAAGCTTTTTTGGCCATACTTCTCTTCTGGTTAACAGGAGTTCACTTACTTTTGATCTCTTACAGAATCCGCAAACAGCGGGCTCAGCCTCTCAGTACGGAGGTGAGAGCCTGAACCAATCACTCCCGTCCCCTCTCCTGCCTGGGGAGTTCATGCAGGAGAAGCAGAGCAGAGAGCGATGACTGACAGTCACCACTCTGCACAGAGCAGATCCAAGAACTGAACTGCTGACGTCACAGAGCCGCTCCACATTCTGGAAGGATCCTGACTATATTGTCAGGAACCACCCAGTTGCCCAATTGACAGCTGACTTTGGCTCTCAGCGCATGGCTGTGAGCCAAAACCAGCTGTGCCCACCCTCTCTCCTGCCTGGTACACAAAAGAATCATAATTACATGAAAGAGTACAACTGATTAAAATGGCAACAAAATAAAGAAATTCAACCTGGTGCTGTTGTTAGGTCTTGATTAAAGCTGAATTTAGGGATTTATTACAGGGGTGATGCTTGTAAGCTCATATTTCTTTTTCTTAGAAGTGGTGTTAAATCTACTCATTTTCTTATCTTTCTGAGGATTCAGATGACCAAATTCTTATCTAAAGATAACTCTACACCAGTCGAATTTCATTTCAAAATGTTAGTTTTCAGAATGTTCTAATGCTTAGTAGAGTTGAACTGAGGATCATTTTCAACTGTAGTGACGAGAAAATTCCAAGGAGCAGGATGGAAATTTTTTATTGAATTAACTAAGCTCTAAGGGCCTCTTCACACTACGACACAGTCGCTTTTACATAGCAACACTTCTAAAATGAACTATGCGTTTTTAAAAAATGACAGCTGGTTGTTATGGACGCCCTTGGGTGCTGGCTCCATGACAACCGACTATTTATTGGTCTTTAAGGGCACTGGAAGATGGGTAAGGAGCCGGAACCCACAGACGTTCTTAACAACCAGTGCTAATGCCTCCCCCAGTACCTCCTTCATGGTCAGCATGCTCCAGATCCTTTTGTGCAGGAGCAACGCTACCACCAGAGGTGTAAGGAGCCGAAAAGACACCAGGCGGGTCTTTGAGAATGTGATGGGAGGAGAGGGACCACCCGGAGGAGATGGATGGCGGCAGCACTCCTCCGCTACCCTGGCAGGGGATAGGTGGAGTGTGTGGGGGGTGGCATTGTTTACATATCCGCTGATTGTTGAGGAAAACGGCTCCTTAACAGTCAACTATTCACTGGTTGTTAAGAACACCAGCGGGTGCCTGCTGCGTAACAACCAACATCTTTGTGCCACCTGACCCCAAAAATGTTTTTTTTTTCCAATCCTGTAGCAGGTCTGGAAGAAATTTTAACAATATAGTTGACTCAATAGCAGGATGGAATGCATTGACAAATAATTTTTCAGGGATACAGCCAGCCTTAGTTTTCTAAACAACACACTCTGATTTAGACAATCATTCAACAAATCTATAAAAATGTGAAATCCCCTTGCAATGAATTTAAAAGATGATACTGCATTAATTAAGATGTGAGTGAAGAATAAAAATGAAAATATGCATACAAATATAATAATGTGTGATAGCTACTGTTTTTATGGTACACACAATCTCCTACATCCCCTTAAAACGTCCCTCTTAGTTTGTTATATAACCAATACTGCTCCCCTGGTGGCTATATACACAGTATCTCACAAAGGTGAGTACACCCCTCACATTTTTGTAAATATTTTATTATATCTTTTCATGTGACAACACTGAAGAAATTACACTTTGCTACAATGTAGAGTAGTGAGTGTACAGCTTGTATAACAGTGTAAATTTGCTGTCCCCTCAAAATAACTCAACACACAGCCATTAATGTCTAAACTGCTGGCAACAAAAGTGAGTACACCCCTAAGTGAAAATATCCAAATTGGACCCAATTAACCATTTTCCCTCCCTGATGTCATGTGACTCGTTAGTGTTACAAGGTCTCAGGTGTGAATGGGGAGCAGGAGTGTTAAATTTGGTGTTACCGCTCTCACTCTCTCATAATGGTCACTGGAAGTGACACCTCATGGCAAAGAACTCTCTGAGGATATTAAAAAAAAAAATTTTTGCTTTACATTAAGATGGCCTAGGCTATATGAAGATTGTCAAGACCCTGAAACTGAGCTGCAGCACGGTGGCCAAGACCATACAGCGGTTTAACAGGGCAGGTTCCACTCATAACAGGCCTTGCCATGGTCGACCAAAGAAGTTGAGTGCACATGCTCAGCGTCATATCCAATGGTTGTCTTTGGGAAATAGAGGTATGAGTGCTGTCAGCATTGCTGCAAAGGTTGAAGGTGTGGGGGATCAGCCTGTCAGTGCTCAGACCATACGCCGCACACTGCATCAAATTGGTCTGCATGTCTGTCGTCCCAGAAAGAAGCCTCTTCTAAAGATGATGCGCAAGAAAACCCGCAAACAGTTTGCTGAAGACAAGCAGACTAAGGGCATGGATCACTGGAACCATGTCCTGTTGTCTGAAGAGACCAAGATAAACGTATTTGGTTCAGATGGTGTCAAGTATGTGTGGTGACAACCAGGTGAGGAGAACAAAGACAAGTGTGTCTTGCCTACAGTCAAGCATGGTGGTGGGAGTGTCAAGATCTGGGGCTGCATGAGTGGGGGGAAGGGGGGCACTGGGGAGCTACAGTTCAATGAAGGAACCATGAATGCCAACATGTACTGTGACATACTGAAGCAGAGCATGATCCCCTCCCTCCAGAGACTGGGCCGCAGGGCAGTATTCCAACATGATTACAACCACAAAAACCCACCTAAAACACGACCATTGCCTTGGTAAAGAAGCTGAGGGTAAAGGTGATGGACTGGCCAAGCATGTCTCAGACCTAAACCCTATTGAGCATCTGGGGGGCATCCTCAAACGGAAGATGGAGGAGCGCAAGGTCTCTAACATCCACCAGCTCCATGATGTCATCATGAAGGAGTGGAAGAGGATTCCACTGGCAACTTATGAAGCTCTAGTGAATTCCATGGCTAAAAGGGTTAAGGCAGTGTTGGGAAATAATGGTGGCCACACCAAATACAGGCAGTCCCCTAGTTATGAACATCCGACTTATGAACGACTCCTACTTACAAACGGAGGGAGACAACAGGAAGTGAGAGGAAATCTCCCCCCAGGAAAGGAAATTCACTCCTGTAAGAGTTATTATGGGAAAAAGGTGTCTCCACTGAAGCTTTATCACCAAGGTTTGTTTCCACAACAAGCCAAATTTTTCAAAACCCAATTATCATTGGGACAGGAAGTGAGGTGAAATCTTCTGAACAGAAACATAGACAGCTAAACAAACATTACAGGGGTGTTACCCCTTACCTATGCTATCCAAAAAGCTTAAAAATATTTGTTTTGGCTGAAGCTACACTTAAAAAATGTACCTGTTCCGACTTACAAACAAATTCGACTTATGAACAAACCTACAGTCCCTATCTTGTTTGTAACCCGGGGACCGCCTGTATTGACCCTTTTGGCCCAATTGGGACATTTTCACTTGCTGTCCCCTCAAAATAACTCAACACACAGCCATTAATGTCTAAATTGGGCCCAATTGACCATTTTCCCTCCCCGATGTCACGTGGCTCATTAGTGTTACAAGGTCTCAGGTGTGAATGGAGAGCAGAGTGTTAAATGTGGTGTTATCGCTCTCACTCTCTCATACTGGTCACTGGAAGTTCAACATGGCAAAGAGCTTTCTGAGAATCTGAAAAAAAAAAGAATTGTTGCTCTACATAAAGATGGCATAGGCTATAGCAAGATTGCCAGGGCCCTGAAACTGAGCTGCAGCTCAGTGGCCAAGACCATACAGCGGTTAAACAGGACAGATTCCACTCAGAACCGGCCACGTCATGGTCGACCAATGGAGTTGAGTGCATGTCATATCCAGAGGTTGTCTTTGGGAAATTGACATATGAGTGCTGCCAGCATTGCTGCAGAGGTTGAAGGGGTGGGGGGTCAGCTTGTTAGTGCTTAGACCATATGCCACACACTGCATCAAATTGGTCTGCATGGCTGTCGTCCCAGAAGGAATCCTCTTCTAAAGATGATGCACAAGAAAGCCTGCAGTTTGCTGAAGACAAGCAGGCTAAGGACATGGATTACTGGAACCATGTCCTGTGGTCTGATGAGACCAAGATAAATGTATTTGGTTCAGATGGTGTTAAGCGTGTGTGGCGGCAACCAGGTGAGGAGTACAAAGACAAGTGTGTGTTGCCTACAGTCAAGCATGGTGGTGGGAGTGTCATGGTCTGGGGCAGCATGAGTGCTGCCGGCACTGGAGAGCTACAGTTCAATGAGGGAACCATGAATGCCAACATGTATTGTGACATACTGAAGCAGAAGATGATCCCCTCCCTTCAGAGACTGGGCCATAGGGCAGTTTTCCAACATGATAACGAAACCAAACTCACCTTCAAGACGACCACTGCCTTGCTAAAGAAGCTGAGGGTAAAGGTGACGGACTGGCCAAGCATGTCTCCAGACCTAAACCCTACTGAGCATCTGTGGGGCATCCTCAAAGGGAAGGTGGAGGCTCAATTTGGACATTTTCGCTTAGGGGGGTACTCACTTTTGTTGCCAGCGGTTTAGACATTAATGGTTGTGTGTTGAGTTATTTTGAGGAGACAGCAAATTTACGAGCTATACACTCACAACTTTACATTGTAGCAAAGTATCATTTATTCAGTGTTGTCACATGAAAAGATATAATAAAATATTTACAAAAATGTGAGGGGTGTACCCACTTTTGTGAGATACTATATATATATATATATATATATATATATATATATATATATATATATATATATATACAGTAAAACCTCAGATTGTGAGCAACACGGTTAACGAGCGTTTCGCAATACGTGCAGCTTTTTAAAAAAAATCCTTACTTGGTTTGCGAGTGCTGTCTCGCATATTGAGCAAAATTAGGCCTCTGTGCATGCAATACTGCATGTAGCCAGAGGTGTGGGGGCGCTGGTGAGCCTCAGACATGCCCAGAAGCATTCGGAAATACCGAAAATGTAGTTCCCGAGCATTTTCGAATGTTTCCGACATTCTCCGAGCCTCACCAGTGCCACCACACCTCTGGCCACATAGGGTATTGCATACACCAGCGCCCCCGGACCTCTGGTCACATCCAGTACTGCATTGACAAGCGGTGACTGGAACGAATTAACTGAGTTTCCATTGTTTCCTATGGGAAAACATACTTTGATATACGAGTGCTTTGGATTACAAGCATTCTCCTGGAACGGATTATGCTCGTAATCCAAGGTTCCACGGTATATATATAATGGGTTTATGATTCTGTACATATAAATTATCGATATAACTGATTATACATAAAAAATATATAAAATTGCACATAAAGCAGTCTTTTATTTCTCAAAAGTATATCAAAAACTCTTTTTTGCAGCACAAAATAAAAAAGACAATCCACACTTCTGGTATAAATCAAACTTGCGGCTCATCACCTGCACTTACTCACTTACCACAAGTCCTCACTAACCTCCCTACCCTGCCCTCACTTACCCCCTACTTCCTCCCCCATCCTCACTTACTCCCCTACTCACCCCCTCACCCTCCCTTACCCCCCTACTCCCCCCCCACCCTGTCCTCACTTACTCCTCCACTCCCCCCCCACCCTGCCCTCCCTTACCCCCCTACTCTCCCCCCCCCCCCCCCATCCTGCGCTCACCGCAGCCTCACTCAACTCTCTAACTCCTCTCTAACAAGTAAATATAATATACCTTCCCATCTCTTTACTAATGCTAGCAGCATAACGATTAAAAATAGTCACTGTTGATTGAGAGAGTGAAGTTCCACTAATAATATTTCAGTGTCTTCCACCTTAAAGTGGGAGTAAACTTCCATCTCTGACTTTTACCTATAGGTAAGCCAATAATAAGGCTTACCTATAGGTACTGTAAATATCTCCTAAATGTGCTCCGTTTAGGAGATATTTACTGTAAATGCAGCCAGTGACATCACCGGCGCATTCGCTTTGAAGGAACGGCCACATGGGCCATTCCTTCAGAGTCCTGTGCCGTAAAGCATTGGCTCCCACACGCATGCGCAGGAGTGACATCATTGCGGCTCCAGCAACTCACACACCTGGAGCAGGGCTGTCTTAATGCATGGGTACACCTGGGCAATGCCCAGGGGCCCCAGGTGCATGGGGGCCCCATTATAATCATTATTACATTACATCATACTTCCAACTGTCCTGGATCTGCCAGGACAGTCACGCTTTTTACTAAACTGTCCTGGGAAGCATCCAGGAACCTGTACTGTGCCCTCCTGATCCCAGTTTTGTGCCCTTCTGCCTTCCACTGTACTCTGTTCTATGTGTTGATTAGTCTTTAATTTATTGCATAATTTCTTATTGTTTAAAATCGACTTTACTGAAAGTACTAATAAATATATGTTTAAATCTATCAACTATTTATACTTTAATTCTTGAGAATAGGTGTGTAAATTGGGGCAGGCTGTCAGGGGCCCCAGTACATTACTTTGCCCATGGGCCCATAATGCTGTTAAGACGACTCTGGCCTAGAGTAGGTGAACCCGGAAGGAAGACCAGGTGAAGATGGAAGGCCTCTCAGTGATGATAGCGCGCCGCTGGAGGACTTTGTTCTAAGGTAAGTTTCACATAATGTGCTAGTATGTGATGCATACTAGCAAATTTTGGCTTTAGCTTGCAAGCGGAAAAAAGAAAACACACATCGGTTTACTACCGCTTTAATAAAGCGCAGATATACCATTGGTGCCACTACTCCTCCACCAATAAGAAATCACCAGACAATAAGCCGCAGAGACAGAACATGTGATAGGAATCATATCCAAGTGCTCAATGGCAAATTGCAATCACAAGCAGTTTTCACTCCTCACCACCAAGGGGCGACCATCTGAGTGGGACACTGTATAAAAAATAGCTCACCAATTGTGCGGTCGTGCAACATTGTACACAAACAAATTTTGCGTCCTTTTTTCCCCTACAAATAGAGCTTTCTTTTGGTGGTATTTGATCCCCTCTGCTGCATTTCTGATCGCCACTATAAACAAAAAAAGAGAGACAATTTTGCAAAAAAAAAACAAAACAATTTTTCTTACTTTTTCTAAAATACAAATCCAAAAAAAAAAAAAAAACTATAAAAACTTTTTTTTTTCATCGGTTTTGGCCGATTTATATTATTCCTCATATTTTTGGTAAAAAAAAAAAAAAATCGCAATCGATGATTATTGATTGGTTTGCACAAAAGCTGCCGCGTTTACGAATGATGAGAATTAATTTATGTTTTTTTTTCTTTACTAGTAATGGTGGCGATCTGCGATTTTTAGCGGTACTGCGATATTGTGGTGGACATGTCGGACCATTTTGACACTTTTTTGGGACCATTGGCATTTATACAGTGATCAGTGCAATGAAAATGCACTGATTACTGGGTAAATGCCATTGGCAGTGAAGGGGTTAACTTGGAGGGGGCAATCTAAGGGTTAACTGTGTTCCCTCAGTGTGTTCTAACTGTATGGGAGCTGGGCTGGTAGGGGGAGGGGAGTGATCACGGCTCCCATATACAGGAAGCCTGTACAGAACAGAGATCCATGTTTACATACACGGACCTCCATTCTCTCATTGTGGGGGAGCCACCGCAGGTAGCCGGCGAAGATCGAGTCTGCCCTACCCGCTCCCTGCCCCCCCCCGAACACAGTGAGCGTTCGAGCGCTCACAATACTCATTCTCGCGGCCGCTGTCAGGTGACAGCGTTTTGCGATAACGAACCATGTTGCCGCCGTCAAGCCACGGCAACTGGTTAAGCAAAATTGTTTATTCACAAAGTGGGGAACCACGATAGTGTCAATTTACGCAGCACTTTACATATACATTGTACATTCACATCAGTCCCTACCTTCAAGGAGCTTACAATCTAAGGTCCCTAAGACCCCTTTCACACTCAGGCGCTTTTCTAGCGTTTTTGTGCTAAAAATAATGCTTCCAAAACGCTTCTGAAACGCTGCCCATTAATTCCAATGTACCTTTTCACACTGGGGCCTCGCGCTGGCGCCGCGTTTTAAAAAATCCTGCAAGCATAATTTTTTTGTGCTTATTCTGAGCGCTAAAAATAGCGCATTAAAAATGCCCATACACTGTACAATTCCCTTCAGGAAAAAAGACACCTCTTTAAATCCACACCTCTCAAAGAATGGGAGAAAACCTGGAATATAACCCCAACTGAATATCAATGGTCCACAGCCCTCAGGTCTATATACAACTCCACTCAATGTACAGCCCTGTGGGAAACCACCCAAAAAATAACCTTAAGATGGTATCTCACTCCCCAAAAATTAAACCGGATATACCCCACCACCTCATCAAAATGCTGGAGAGAGTGCGATCAGATAGGCTCACTGTCACACATATTGTGGTCCTGCCCAAAATTAGCAAACACTTGGACTGAAGTATCCAACTTAATCTCCACCATTACACACGGTTCTACCCAGCTATCCCCCCAACTAGCTACTTTAAACTTAAACATAGAACTGGTTCCCTCAAAATATAGAACAATTGTCACTCACATCCTTCTAGCCACTAGATTGCTCATAATTAAAAACTGGAAAAAAACTTCTACACCCTCCCTAATAGACATTATTACAATGGTTCAGACACATCACACTCATGAACACATCATGTCTATGGACAAACCCAATCAGACAAGCTTCCTCAAAGCATGGGAACCTTGGAACCAATGGTACAAAACCCACTACAACATTACATAACCATCCAGAACCAGCAGAAGTTACGGTGCTCCTCACTCTTGTCCACTACCATTTTTCTTTTTTTTTTTTTTTTTTTTCCGGATTAAACGAAAGCTAATATAACCCAATCCTTTTGTTTACCTTTGCTTAACACAATTTATCGAAATATTGAAATGTATGTTCAGCCCAGGTTTATACTATCTAAAGTTTACGTTACCCATATTAAGTTCAAATGTATATTATACATTGCTGAGCCAGGGTATGCCCAAAGGCTTTGTTCTGTAACTTCATACTAAAAATCAATAAATACTATTTGAAAAAAAAAAAAAAAAACGCCCATACACATTGAAATTAATGTAAAGCACTTTAAAAGCGCGTTAAAAGTGCCAGCAAAACGCCCAGAGGTTGTGGAAAGGTCAAAATACCAGGAAGTAAACAGGATGTAATGTAGGGGGAATGTGATATTTATTT
Source organism: Glandirana rugosa (assembly GCA_018402905.1). Lineage (NCBI taxonomy): Eukaryota > Metazoa > Chordata > Amphibia > Anura > Ranidae > Glandirana > Glandirana rugosa. The sequence continues at coordinate 2,222,312 of BLSH010149993.1, read as the reverse complement.
AATGCTACTGCTTCAAAAGCGCTTGAAAAATGCCTGGGCGTTAGCGCTAATTATAGCGCTACCATGGGAAAAATGCGGTAATAACGCTTGATGTTTTGCACACGTTTTTCAAATGCTGCAGTGTGAAATTAGCCTACCTCTCATTCATACATATACTAGGGCCAATTTAGACAGGATCTAATTTACCTACCAGAATGTCTTTGGAGTGTGGGAGGAAACCGGAGTACCTGGAGGAAACCCACGCAGGCACAAGGAGAACATTCAAACTCCAGGCAGGTAGTGTCGTGGTTGGGATTCAAACCTGCGACCCCTTCACTGCCAGGTGAAAGTGCTATCCACTACACCACTGTGCCGCCCAACCAAAGACAGTGTACATGCCCTATCGATCCTGGCTCTTTAAATTCTTCAGTGCTCAGAGTCTTCTCTATGTTGTCTTGTCTATATTGTACCCCAGCTCTTCCATCAGCGAGACTGAACAGCACCCACCCCATTGTGTCCTGAAAAAGCTTTGTTTTAAAGCAAAACGCGTCGACAGATCAGGACAGAGTCATATTCGGGTCCATAATTACATCATTTATGATAGTTGTTTACCCTAGACTATACCAGACCACATTTCTCCTTTCCTTTCCTGGTCCTATGTATGTATATGTCAATTTTTAAGCCAATTTTGTAATAAAGTATATTTGTTTGAATTTTTTGTATCTCCATCCTTTGGTGTGCCCATACAGTCCAGTTATATTTTGGGAGCCTAGTTCCTCTCAATCCTTGGTATTGAGAAATTGGATGTTGGCATGGTGGGGGGTCCCCCTTTCCTACGCGTTCAAGAGTCGTTCTTCTGACCACAAAAAAAAACGTTGAAAGCTTAAAATTGCTCATAAACGCTCAAAAACGTCGCTCACCAGCTTTTTTGGTCATTTTTGATCCATTGAAAAAAAAAACACTTCTACATGCGAACGTGGCAAGACGCGGCTAAACCCGGCATGTAAAACGCGGCTAAAGGGCCATTTTAAGCGTCGGTTCCTAGCTGTCAAAAAAAAAACATTCAGGGGAGGTTGAAAAAGCATCCCGTGTGCATGGAGCCTAAATGTTAATGTGGTAAAGCTTCACTTTGTAAAGAATACCCAATCGTGTGCAAGGAAAAAAACAACAACATTTTCTCATGCACATGAACCCAGCCTTGTGACTGTGTCTACCAAGCTCTGGGGAAAATGAGTGCAACTGCACTTGCAAAGTGCACAGTCTAGTTGCCTTTAGTGAATCTCCCCCATCCTTTTCCACCACACTGCATATAAAAACTTGAACATGCATGTGCGTTTATCATGAATCTTCATGCATTATGTTATAGTGCTTTTTTATGTGCATTGGCCTGCATTTTCACGTTATCTATTGTGAACTGACAGCTCCCTGGAAGGGTCAATATGCTAACACCAATTTATTTTTTTTATCTTTAGCGCTCATTTACACAGACAGAAAAAAATGCACATAACGTATAGTTTTGTGTGCATCTTAACGCAGCACTATAGTAATCAATAAGCCACAGCTCTGTCTGCGTAAAATGTGCGCTGCGTTTAGCTGTGCACAGAAAAGTAGGGCACAGCTGCATCAAGGGCTGCAGATTTTACCCCTGTATGTGCAAAACACATATAAACGCATTAATGCATATTCCTGTACATGCATCCCATTCATTGAAATGAAGGAAGAATTGTACATGTCTAAATGCACCTAAACACAAGTACTTTAGACCTTATTTTTTCTAACATGCGTTCCATGTAGAAAATAAGCATATGCCCCTGTGAATGGGCTCTTACTTTGCAATGCGTTTACATGCATTCATGTGCATTGCATTGAAACGCAAACAGGTTTCATTTTAACCACTTCTGGACTGCCCATCCACAATGTAGTGCAGACGGGTGGCCCATGCAGGCACAGGGATATATCTTTATGTCGCTGGCCTCTTCTGGGTTTAGAGCAAAGCAGGGATAAGAAATAAAGAGATTTTTAGTAAAAACCAGCACACATTACACACATTAACACTTGTTGGCACACCATTAACTATTTGATCACTTTGATATATAGTATTAGCACTAATCACTGTATTAGTGTCACTGGTGATGTCAATGTCAGTTAGTCAGTCCCCCCCCGCCCCAGCATCAGTTAGCGTCAGATTGTCTGCCACACTATCACAGTCCCACTATAAGGCTACTATCACACTAGGGTGGAGCGATAGCAGTAAATCCCCGCTAGTCACAGCGGGGATTTATCGCTGTTAGAGCGGCGCTGCGGCAGCGGGAGTGGTGTGCTTTTAACCCCCCCACAAGGGGTTTCTGAGGCGGTGTGCAGCCGCTTCGGAAGCGCTGCCCCATTGTTTTCAATGGGCAGGGGCGGTAGAGGAGCAGTATATTGCCGCTCACCGCACCGCCCCAAAGATGCTGCTTGCAGGACTTTTTGTAACGTCCTGCAAGCGCACCGCCCCAGTGTGAAAGCACTCCTGCTTTCACATTGGGGTGGATGGGGAGTGTCTTTTGAGGTGCTTTACAGGCGCTATTTTTAATAAATAGCGCCTGTAAAGCGCCTCAGTGTGAAAGGGGTCTAAGTTGCTGATCATCACCATTGCAAGTATAAAAAAAAATGAAATAAAATAAAATAAATATTCCAGTGTATTTATACCATAGTTTGTAGACATAGACACTATGGGGGGAGATTTACTAAAACGAAGGCACTCAGAATATGGTGCAGCTGTGCATGGTAGCCAAACAGCTTCGAACACTACCTTATTCAATTAAGCTTTGAAAATAAGGTTGGGTTCACACCTATGCGAATTGGATGCGGCTTAAACCGCATCCAATTCGCAGGACACTTGAAAACACATTGTTTTCAATGTGTCCGGTTCACATATGTGCGGTGCATTCGCTTTAACTGACAATTGCGCGGTCGTGCAGCGTTATACCCAAATGAAATTGATGTCCTTTTTTTCCCCACAAATAGAGCTTTCTTTTGGTATTTGATCACCTCTGTGGTTTTTATTTTTTGCGCTATAAACAAAAAAAGAGCGACAATTTTGAAAAAAAAAAATTGTTTTACTTTTTTCTATAATACATGTCCAAAATAAAATATATTAAAAAAAATGTATTCATCAGTTTTGGCTGATATATATTCTTCTACATATTTTTGAAAAATAAAATCGCAAAAAGCGTTTATTGATTGGTTTGCGCAAAAGTTGCCACGTTTACAAACCATGAGAATTCATTTATGGCGTTTTTACAATTTTTCTTTACTGGTAATGGCAGCGACCTGCGATTTTTATCGGGACTGCAATATTGCGGCGGACAGATCTGACATTTTTGACACTTTTTTTGGAACCCTTGACGTTTATACAGTGATCACATCTAAAAATAGTCACTGATTACTGTATAAATGTCACTGGCAGGGAAGGGGTTAACCTGCAGGGGGCGATCAAGGGGCTAAGTGTGTTCCCTCAGCGTGTTCTAACTGTATGGGGGTTGGGCTGGCAGGGGCATGACAGATCTAACTGATCCCGATGACAGGGATCAGTAGATAACTGTCATGCCCACTGACAGAACGGGGAACCACTGTGTTTAAATCGGCGGTTCCCCGTTCTTCCTCTCTAGAAGGCAATCGCGGGTCGCGCCCACCCTCAACTGCGGCTGCACGGATAACCGTTTACAGGCGGCGATCTGCATAGTGGAGCCAACTTGCCACAGTAAATGTACATGAGGCGGTTGGCAAGCGGTTAAAGTACTGCAGTGCTGAATAGCAAAAAATGGCCAGGTCCTACAGGGGGTAAAACCTCCTGGAGCTGAAGTGTTTAATGTAACCCACTGTAAAGCACCTGTACACAGCATTGTAATGTGAACGAGACACATAGAAAACCATTGCAGTAATCTGCATTGATCTGGTGTGGAGTCCAAAACCATTATTTCTTTATTGCATCTCTGACTATTTTAGCCTCATACACACGGTTGCTTTTGGGCATCCAATGTAATTGTGGGTATACTTCTGCACCGAGAGACAGCTGCAGTGTACATCCAACTCATAGTAATGAATGGCTGTAGATTTGCTGTATGTGGGTATACACCATGCTTGTGTAGACTTGTAAATAGGCATAAATCCCTGGATACACAAAAGCCATGTTCAGAGATTTACGCCTGTGCGCAAAGTATAGCATATACCTACCTACAGCTAACATACAGCCATTCATTACTATGGGAGGTTGTACGTATCAGCTGTCTCTCCAGCAGTAGAAATAAGCCTACAGTTTATATTGGATGCCTTAAAGTGTCCATGTGCATGCCTTAGCCATGCAGAAAATATTCTCATAAAAAAAGACAAGTTAAAGGCTAAGTCCACCTTAGTGGCTGTATTTCATGTTAGGGCTTGTTTACACTAGTGTCAACTTCAGAAGAGAGCTCCATGGGGGATTGCTTTTCAGAGGGTATTTTACAGGCCATGAGGAGTCGTTACATTGCCTCCCTACTGCCTGTTTTAACCCCCAAAAGCCTGCATCACTGTACCGCAAGTGAATGCATTGCACACATTTGTGGTGTGGCTCCATTCACTTGAATTCAACAGGGGGGTAGTTTTTGCTGTGGCATGTGTATACTTTGCCGCTTGGGGGGGCGGGGTTGGTAAAAATGTGGCTCAGCCTCCTTGTTTTTACTGCTAATTGCAAGTGTAAACTTGGCCTTACTAGGCATGTAAACAAGTGAAAATTATGCCTTACTAGGCATGTAAACAAGTGCAAACTAGGCCTTACTAGGCATGTAAACAAGTGCAAACTAGGCCTTACTAGGCATATAAACAAGCAAATCAGGGTGGATAAAAATCAATGATTTTTTTTTAAAAAATCAGATTTTTTTATTTAAATCAGATTTTTTTTATTTAAATCGATTTTTTTGATTTTTATCAAATTTATTTTAACCACTTGCCGACCGCCAACCGCAGTTTGACGGCGACAGGGTGGTTCGATATCGCAAATCGCCGTCATCTGATGGCGGCTGCGATATCGCGCACTGTGAGCGCGCGCATGCCGCCGGAGGCGCGCCCGCACGCTCACTGTGTTCGGGGAGGGCCAGGGAGCGGGTGTGGCTGCTTCGATTGCCACCGGCTACACGCGATGCCCCCCCCGGAGTGAAAGAACGGAGGTCCGTGTGATCACTTCCCTTCCCCTGCTAGGGCAGTCCCCCCACAGTTAGAAAACGCCCAGGGAACACAGTTAACCCTTAGAGCGCCCCCTGCAGGCTAACCCCTTCACTGCCAATGGCATTTACACAGTAATCAGTGCATTTTCATAGCACTGATCGCTGTATAAATGCCAATGGTCCCAAAAAAGTGTCAAAATGGCCCGACATGTCCGCCCCAATATCGCAGTACCGCTAAAAATCGCAGATCGCCGCCATTACTAATAAAAAATAAAAAAAAAATAAAAACCCCAAAAATGAATTCTCATCATCCGTAAACGCGGCCACTTTTGCGCAAACCAATCAATAAACGCTGATTGCTATTTTTTTTATCGCAAATATGAGGAAGAATATAAATCGGCCAAAAACTGTGAAAAAAAATGTTTTTTTGTATTTTTTTTTTGGGATTTGTATTTTAGCAAAAAGTAAGAAATTTGGGTTTTTTTGCAAAATTGTCGCTCTTCTTTTGTTTATAGCGGCGATCAGAAATGACGCAGCGTTGATCAAATACCACCAAAAGAAAGCTCTATTTGTGGGGAAAAAAGGACGCAAATTTCGTTTGGGTACAACGTCGCACGACCGCGCAATTGTCAGTTAAAGCGACGCAGCGCCGAATCGCAAAAAGGGCTCCGGTCCTAAAGTTGGAAATCCTTCCGGTCCTTAAGGGGTTAATAAAATGCTTTTGAAGTAAAAATCTATCCAAAGATAGTTTTCTATTTAGGATACATTAATAATTTTGTTTATTCATCATGAAATTGAGCTTAGTTATGTAGCAAGAGGCTGTATATTCTGCAATATTTACATTTTTGGTAAACTCATTCAATGAATCCAAGCTCTGCAAGCTGAGATAACATGCACTGCATTGATGCATTCACACAATTTCACAGTAACCGTGAGATAAAACAAAGTTCAGGAATATTCCTTTATCCCATTGTTTTGCAAATCTATGTACACTACAAACTGTATGATTGAATCGCTTCTGATATTGCTGTTTTACTAACTTGACAGCTTATTATTCTAAATAGGAAACCTTCATTTTGTTTGCAAATATTAAAGATTCTAACTACCAGCAAGAATAAGTCCTTACATTTAAAGAGCACCTGTCATTTCAGATCCATCATGGCAGCGCCTGTTAGCGGGCATCCACTCACCTGCTGCCGCCACGTCCTTCACCTTGTTGTGTCACTGCCGCAGCACCAGCCGTCCCATTAAAGTGAATGGGACTGTCGGTGAGTGAACAGCGGGTCAGAGGAGGAGCCGCTGCGGGTCAGAGATGACAGTTGCTCTTTAAAAATTGTGATTTAAATCAAGTTGATTTAAATCAAGCCTTTTTACTAGTGATTTAAATCATGATTTAAATCTTGATTTAAATCGACTTGATTTAAATCAAATCCACCTTGGTGCAAATTATGCCGTACTAGGCATGTAAACAAGTGCAAACTAGGCCTTACTAGGCATGTAAACAAGTGCAAATGATGCCATAGTAGGCATGTAAACAAGTGCAAACTAGGCCTTACTAGGCATTTAATCAAGTGCAAATTATGCCGTACTAGGCATGTAAACAAGTGCAAACTAGGCCTTACTAGGCATGTAAACAAGTGCAAATTATGCCGTACTAGGCATGTAAACAAGTGCAAACTAGGCCTTACTAGGCATGTAAACAAGTGCAAATTAGTCCTTACTAGGCATGTAAACAAGTGTAAACTAGGCTTTGCTAGGCCTGCAATTGATCGTAAACTAGGCCTTACTATTGGGCCTTTCACCCATATCTCGGGTGTAACATGAATCATGATCACCTGAGAATGAATGAATAAATGCACCTTTTTTTTTTTTTTTTTTTTTTATTGATGTGGGAACATTTATACATTTTTCCAGGTGGACAATGCCTTTAAAAGGGAATATAGTATATTTACAATCTTACCTTGGAACTTTTTGGAATTTTGATCCAGTTACCAGGTCATTACTAGAATTGGTTTCCTCAGGTTGGTTTCCATAGCAGTGGCGAAAACTGGTTTCCATAGCAGCGGCGAATATTGGTTTCCATAGCAGTGGTGAACATTCGTTTCCATTGCAGTGGTGTACATTGGTTTCCATAGCAGTGGCAAACACTGGTTTCCATAGCAGTGGTGTACATTGGTTTCCATAGCAGTGGTGTACATTGGTTTCCATAGCAGTGGCAAACACTGGTTTCCATAGCAGTGGTGTACATTGGTTTCCATAGCATTGGCGAACATTGGTTTCCATATCAGTGGCAAACATTGGTTTCCATAGCATTGGCGAATATTGGTTTCCATAGTAGTGGCAAACATTGGTTTCCATAGCATTAGTGAACACTGGTTTCCATAGCATTAGCGAACATTGGTTTCCCTATCAGTGGCAAACATTGGTTTCCATGGCATTGGCGAACATTGGTTTCCATAGTAGTGGCAAACATTGGTTTCCATAGCATTAGTGAACATTGGTTTCCATGGCAGTGGCGAACATTGGTTTCCATAGCAGTGGCGAACATTGGTTTCCATAGCATTAGTAAACATTGGTTTCCATAGCATTAGCGAACATTGGTTTCCATATCAGTGGCAAACATTGGTTTCCATAGCAAAGGCGAACATTGGTTTCCATAGTAGTGGCAAACATTGGTTTCCATAGCATTAGTGAACATTGGTTTCCATAGCAGTGGCGAACATTGGTTTCCATAGCAGTGACGAACATTGGTTTCCATAGCATTGGCGAACATTGGTTTCCATAGCATTGGCGAACATTGGTTTCCATAGCATTAGCGAACATTGGTTTCCATAGCAGTGGTGAACATTGGTTTCCATATCAGTGGCAAACATTGGTTTCCATAGCAGTGGCGAACATTGGTTTCCATAGCATTAGGGAACATTGGTTTCCATAGCAGTGGCGAACATTGGTTTCCATAGCAGCGGTGAACAATGGTTTCCATAGCAGTGGTGAACATTGGTTTCCATAGCAGTGGTGAACAATGGTTTCCATAGCAGTGGCGAATATTGGTTTCCATAGCAGTGGTGAATATTGGTTTCCATAGCATTGGCGTAAATTAGTTTCCATAGCATTGGCGGACATTGGTTTCCATAGCAGTGGCGAACATTGGTTTCCATAGCATTGGCGGACATTGGTTTCCATAGCAGTGGTGAATATTGGTTTCCATAGCAGTGGCGAGCATTGATTTCCATAGCATTGGCGAACACTGGTTTCCATAGCATTGGCGAACTTTGGTTTCCATAGCAGTGGTGAGCAATGGTTTCCATAGCAGTGGCGAACATTGGTTTCCATAGAAGTGGCAAACATTGGTTTTCATAGCAGTGGTGAATATTGGTTTCCATAGCAGTGGCAAACATTGATCTTCATAGCAGTGGTGAACGTTGGTTTTCATAGCAGCGGCGGACACCTTGCTATGTGGAGGGTGGCCCCACTATCCTGGGAGGAGGGCACTGTAGGGTGTCATCTGAGGAGGAGAGGAGTCTCAGCGACCCCTTTCAGTCATTGCGGCACAGCCTACTCGAGATTTTCCTTCAGCAAACCACCCCCCTCGCCATGGATACCACTGGCATGCTGGGCTGGAGTTCAGCTTAGTGTACGTAGGCCTGTGCTTGTGCATTTCCAGCTGACGTCCTGCATGGTCTCTGAAGATACTGGCGGGTGAGAGAAGCAGTCTGAGGTAATTTATCGGCCTTTCTCTGAAACTGTATAGTATGTGGTCTGAGGACATGTAAACAAATAGGTGCTGATAATGAGAGATTGCAGAGCTTAGCAGGCATTGATGCTTCACAATCGCCTTCATTCACTTCTATTGAAACGCACCACAGTTGCACTTTAAACACAATATAAACGCACCTATGCCGTTTGCAGTGCACTTAGGCTGGGTTTACCGCATCCAATTCGCAATAGCAGGAGATTTTGACAGGCTCTCTATGGAGCCGGTTCATATATCTTTGCTGCAGCTCCAGTGTGAATTTGCATAGGAGCCCTGTGCGTCTTTTGGTCTGATTCAGGTCCAAGTTCAGCCAAAAATTCGGGCTGAAATCGGACCTGAAATGGTGAACCAGGACGCACCGGACCCCTGCTGGGAGCCGCATGGGAACATAGTGTGAACCCAGCCTAAGGCTGCATTCACATCTCAGCGACACGTTTTTAAGCATGTTCCGGGGTTTTGTAGTACGTCGCGTGACTTTCGATTGTTTTTGCGCGTTTGTCTGCGGCGTTTGGCATTTTTGTATTAGCCAATAGGGAATACTTTATCTATTGCATCATTTTTTGCTAGGTAGTTCAGCTTTTTTAGCTTTTATTTAAGCTGAAACAAAATGCGCAAAACCACCGGAATCGCGCGTTTCCAATCATTTCTATGAGTTAGAAACGCCAGAATATGCCCGATTCATGTGACAAAAATACCTTTTGGTATTTGGCTTCAGGCGTTTTTCAGTGGAGATGTGAACCATCTCCATAGAGCAGGGGTTGGCAACCTCGGCACTCCAGCTGTGGTGAAACTACAAATCCCATCATGCCTCTGCCTCTAGGAGTCATGCCTGTGATTGTCAGGGTCTTGCAATGTCTCATGGGACTTGTAGTTTCACCACAGCTGGAGGGCCGAGTTTGCCTGCCCCTGCCATAGAGAATCACTATTTTTTTCCCCTCCAGCATTTTGTAGCTTCAGGCTTCAGGCATATTCAAGCTACAAAACGCTGATGTGTGAATGGGCCCTAAGGGCCAGTTCACACTTAGGCGATCCTTGGCGATTTGCGATCCGACTTGTGTCACCCCAATTCGCCTCAAATCGCCTGACATCAGAAATCCCATTGGAATGAATGGAGCCGTCTTAATATGCACTACTCAAGTCGCTCCGACTCCAAGGCGATTTCAAAAAAGGTTCCTGTACTATTTCAAAGCGACTTCTAGGTGATTTGAGCCCATAGAAGTCAATGGAAGTCGCTTCCAAGTTGGATCACTGTCTATGAAGAAGCGACTTTACAGGAAAAAGAAAATATTTTTTTTAAGGCAACTCCCTCTCTTCTCTGATTGGCCACAGGCAAAGGCGCCTGGCATGGAGATCGCTTCAGGTCGCGTTGTAATGCCCAAAATAGCTCTGAAGTCTCTTTCAAATCGCTTTCAAATCGCCTAGCAAAGTCCGATCGACTAGGTGTGAACCGAGCCTTAAGGTGTGGTTGCAAAGCATTGAAAGTGATTTTCCATTTTAGCCTTAAATTAAAAAAAATAAATCTCACTCGGTGATTAAGGAGCGTTGCCTGAAGCAACATAAATGCCCATGCAACACAACCAAAACGCTTGTTATTGCTAAACGTGCATTAATGCGTTTTAGGTCTGCTGTAGAATTATATGCCTGTATGAAAGAGGACTTAAAAGGATAATTCACCTTTACAAAAAAAGCTGCCTATGCAGGTAAGGGATGTTTGTAGATGAAAACAAACTGTGCAGCTCTGACTAAAGATGAATAAAGCCCTTGCTATAGGTGTAGGCCATTTACATACCTTATGAAGCCTGACTGGAATACTCCCAGGACGTTGCTAAGAGTACTCCCAGGACGTTGCCAAGTGAGGCCTAGTCATCGCTGCTCACCTCCACCATCACAGGATTGAGCTCTTTCTCTGATTCAGACCCCCTCACATACTCTTCCTCTCCCCTGATGCAGTAGCAGCATTTGATAGCTCACTCCTGTGATGGTGGAGGTGAGCAGTGATGACAAGGCCTCACTTAGCAATGTTCTGGGAGTATTCCAGTCAGGCTTCATAAGATATATAAATGGCCTACACCTATAGCAAGGGCTTTATTAAACTTTAGTCAGAGCTGCACAGTTTGTTTTCATCTACAGATTCCCCTTATCTGCATAGGCAGTTTTGTGGTAAAGATGAATGATTCCTTTAACCGCTTCCCGACCGCGCGCCGTCTTTTCACGGCGGCAGTCGGGGAGCTGGGCGCGAATCGACGTAAATAGGCGGCGATTCGCATTTTGCCCACCAGAGGAGTGTGCCCGCGGCTCGGGCGGACCCGATGTCCGCCGGCGAGCCGCGATGAGCGGCTACAGGGCAAAGAACGGGGAACCGCCGATGTAAACACGGCGGTTCTGTCCCTAGTCATCTAGAGAGTACGGGGTGACTGTCCCGCCCCTTGGCGGCACAAATGTAGCCGCCAAGGGGCAAGAAACGGGACATCGGCGAGTAGCGCCGAGCGGCCGCCTGTAGCCCAGGCGGGCTCGGCGCCCGTGTGAGGAGACCACCCGTTTTACGCTTAGCGGCGGATAAATGCAGCTAAGCGCGGGTCGAGGGGCTGACGGCGGCACTTTTCTGCCGCGCGCCAGCCCTTCGCCAATTTCCTTAGTAAGTAGAAATGGTGTTTTGACGGATACGTCTATTCCCCTTAGACATCTACTTTTGTTTGACACGTCGAG
>BLSH010149993.1:2156096-2167300 GCA_018402905.1 Glandirana rugosa | reverse complement strand
CATGGATCCTCAGTCACTATCACCTGCCACCGGATGCAGCGTGCCAACATTGCCTGCCACCAGATGCAGCGTGCCACCATCGCCTGCCACCAGATGCAGCATGCCAACATCGCCTGCCACCAGGTGCAGCGTGCCACCATCGCCTGCCACCAGATGCAGCGTGCCACCATCGCCTGCCACCAGATGCAGCGTGCCACCATCGCCTGCCACCAGATGCAGTGTGCCACCGTTGCCTGCCACCAGATGCAGTGCGCCACCGTCGCCTGCCACCAGATGCAGCGTGCCATCTTCACCTGCCACCAGATGCAGTGTGCCAACATCGCCTGCCACCAGATGCAGCGTGCCACCATCGCCTGCCACCAGATGCAGCATGCCAACATCGCCTGCCACCAGATGCAGCGTGCCACCATCGCCTGCCACCAGATGCAGCGTGCCACAGTCGCCTGCCACCAGATGCAGCGTGCCACCATCGCCTGCCACCAGATGCAGTGTGCCACCATCGCCTGCCACCAGATGCAGCGTGCCACCATCACCTGCCACCAGATGCAGCGTGCCACTGTCGCCTGCCACCAGATGCAGCATGCCACCATCGCCTGCCACCAGATGCAGCATGCCACCGTCGCCTGCCACCAGATGCAGCGTGCCACCATCGCCTGCCACCAGATGCAGCGTGCCACCATCGCCTGCCACCAGATGCAGCGTGTCCAATTTGTCCACTGCAATGTTGCAGTCCTGCTATAAGTCGCTGATCGCCAAGATTACTAGTAGACAAAATAATTTTAAAATCCCATAGTTTCTAGACATGATAATGTTTGTACAAACCATTCAATATACTCTTATTGGGATTTTTTTTACCAGAAATATGTAGAACACACAGTGGCCTAAATTTATGAAGAAATTTGATATTTTTTTTAACATTTTTTAGTGGATGTTTTATAGCAGAAATATAAATAAAAGAAAGCTCTATTTGTGGGGAAAAAAAGGACATCAATTTCATTTAGGTACAACGCCACACGACCGAGTAATTGTCAGTTAAGTAACGCAGTGCCGAATCTCAAAAAATGGCCTGGTCATTAAGGGGGTAAATCTTTCTGGGGCTGGAGTTGTTAACAAGGACCGTCTCTATAATGGACTATAACAGTATATAACATGCACTTCCTCTATACATCAGGGACTGTCCTTACCAAAAAGGGATTAGAACTATGATAGTTCCATTTAGAGGGATGGAAAACAATAAAAGACAGTACCTATTAATAAGGGATGGTGCCATACATAAGAGTAGTGGGTGAAGGAGAGGGACTGCTCTCCAGGTCAGGGACTCTCTCTCTACCAGGGACTGCTCTCCAGGTCATGGACTGTCTCTCTACCAGGGACTGCTCTCCAGGTCAGGGACTGCTCTCCAGGTCAGGGACTCTCTCTCTACCAGGGACTGCTCTACAGGTCAGGGACTGTCTCTCTACCAGGGACTGCCCTCCAGGTCAGGGACTGCTCTCCAGGTCAGAAACTGCTCTCCAGGTCAGGGACTGCTCTCTGGCATAGGCAGTAGACATGACAGTTCTACACCCCCCTCCCCCTCCCTCCTGAGTGCTCCTTCACCTCCCCTCCCCCAGAGATTTATGATTCTTCCAGCACTGCCACTGCGGAGCTTTCCAAGCTGGCAAGTTAAAGAGGGGGAGGTGAGGAAAGTGACCGACAAGAAGGCAGTGGCTCATCCATCAGACAGCTCTATAGAACTCCCTGTGACAGTCCAGGGTGTCCCACTTCCTGGCAGTTATGGAGAAGACAGAGGCTGGGGCTCCCCCTACTAATAGAACACTCACTGTGATGCAATCTCTGGTGCCGACTGCTCCATGCTGTGAAGGGTCAAATCCCCACCGAGGTGAAGTAGCAGAGAGTCCAGACGCTTCTTTGGGATCCTGGGAGTGGGGCTCCCTACTGTCATTTGCCAGAGGTGTGGGGATGTCTGTAGTGGAGAGGATTAGGTGCGGACTTTGAATGATGAGCAGGAAGTTGAGTACTTGTTGAGAGACACCTGGGTTTGGTGCTCCCCCTGGCCAGGCGCCGTAAGGCGCCCGCCTAAGTTGCCTTATGCTAGCGCCGGCCCTGGGCTCATGGTTTCAGCCTTCGAGGCGATACCTTACGCTCAGAGTCATACTCGGCTCCTACAGCGAGCGATTCTGTCATGGTGGGACAAGTGTCCGCTGTCCCTGGACCAGCTAATCAGATTGGATCATCAGACCAGAGGATTGTTGACCTGGTGGCTTCGGGCCCCGGCTCTAACGTTGGGGAAGTCTTTCCTCCCCCTGAATTGGTCAATAGTCACGATGGACGCCAACCTATCGGGCTGGGGGGTTCCTGGGGCAGCCATCTGCTCAGGGCCATTGGTCGGCGTAGGAATCCCGCCTTCCGATAAATGTGCTGGAGTTGAGGGCGATCAGGCTCTGCCTCTCCCACTGGACGGTAAGGCTGCGCGGCCTCCCGGTTCGGGTTCAGTCGGACAACGCCACGGCTGTGGCATACGTGAACCACCAGGGCGGAACGAGGAGCTCGGCAGCTGCTGCGGAAGTGGCCCACATTCTGAGGTGGGCAGAACTTCATGTGCCAGCAATCTCCGCCATTTACATGCCGGGCGTAGAAAATTGGCAGGCGGATTTTCTAAGTCGCCAGACGCTGGATCAGGGGGAATGGTCCCTACATCCAGAGGTGTTCCGCCAGATTTGACACAAATGGGGCACGCCAGACGTGGACCTCATGGCGTCCAGACCTTCATGTGCAGAACAAGGGAGCCGTTGGCGGCTGCCACGGACGTGTTGGTGGCGCCTTGGGGTCGGTATCGGCTCCTGTACGCCTTCCATCCCATCAAGCTTCTACCGCAACTACTGCGCAGGATAGAAGTGGAGGGGATCCCGACAATCCTGGTAGCCCCGGATTGGCCTCGGCGCCCTTGGTACGCTGACGTGGTGCGGATGGTGACAGATGTTCCCTGGCGTCTTTCGCTGCGCGAAGATCTGCTGTCGCAGGGACCCATCCTGCACCCTGCTTTACCCTCGCTGGCTTTGAGGGCTTGGCTATTGAGTCCCAGGTGATGAGGGATAGGGGTGTCTCTGACCGTGATCCCTACCATGCTTAAGGCGCACAAGTGTACTGCACGTAAAATTTATCATCGCATCTGGAAGGCCTATATTGCCTGGTGTGAGGCAGGGGGGTTGGAACCCCCGCTCTTACGTTGTGTCCCGGGTGCTGGCCTTTTTGCAGCAGGGCCTGGATAACAAATTGGCATTGAGTACTCTCAAGGGTCAGATTTTGGCTCTGGCGATTCTCTTTCAACGGCCTTTGGCGTTACATTCGTTGATACGTACATTTGTACAGGGTATACGCCATGTGGCTCCTCAGATACGGTCGCCTTTGGCGCTGTGGGATTTGAATTTGGTACTTTCTGTACTGCAGAAACCGCCATATAAGAAGATCAGGGATATTCCCTTACAATTGCTGTCACAAAAAGTAGCTTTCTTGGTGGCCGTTACATCTGCTAGGTGGGTGTCTGACATTCACCGTTCAGCTGCTTTAGGTAGATCCAACACTCAAAGTGGTCTATACACCATCTCCTGGGTGCACGCCCTGCTGCTGCTGCAGATATACGTACGAACCTTAGAATGAGGATGGCTGCACTCCAGGCATGGATGCAATTAAAATGTATTCGTATTCAAGAAGATCATGTTCAAGGTACAAACATAGAGCTGGATACAGACAAAAAAAGGTAACGCGTTTCACACGTCTAGCGTGCTTCGTCACAACCATAGTGGAATTCACAACCACCCATACTTTTATATTCATAAACCTTGTTGTTCTTAAAAAAGTCACAGGTGTTATCGTTTTGAGTAATTGTGGTTCCTTTTCGGGAGCTTCATTCAGCTGTGCAAATAGCCCTAATTCATGGCTGGCTCTCACCTGTTCACAAAGGGCCAATTTAATGTTAAAAAGACAAACTCATTATCCCACACTGACCCATCACATTTAGAAACAGAGAAAACCCACAATGTATAATATCTTAGTCCATCTGTTATGGGATAATGTCCCTATACATTGTATCGTGCACTACCAAAATAAAAACTAACTGTTTTAAAAAGACAGAGCATGATACAAATAACCTATCCCTTAAAAAGGGGAAGAGGCTAAGCATGAACCAAAAAAAGGGGAGCGGAAAGAAGAGATGGTGCTCATGTTCATATGCAATCTTACTTGCTATATACACAGTGGACATCGGCATGCATGTGTGTGGGCGCATAAACTTGCATAAACCCACACCACCTGTTTACATATATTCGTCCACCATGATCTCAATGTTCTATCTGCGTTTATATGCGTCATCTCTCATCCCTTTTTTTAGTGGACCACAGACATACCTAAGAATAAAAGTGTGTTAAATCCCATTCAAAATTCATGCCTTCTGGAATTCTCGTTTGCAATGAGAAAATCCAGAAGACATCACGTCTACATAACTTTATGAAGGCATCCCCCCCTCTCCTGGATGTGTATATCTTTTCTATTCTCTGGATTTGTAGGAGGGTTGTGTCCCCAGCATGTATTTCATATTTCATGAAAATGTTTTGCTACATTTGTATTATGTTTTTGTTTAATATCATATACATGGTCCTGTAATCTATCTCGCAATCTTCGCGTGGTGCGACCTGTGATGACGCTCACTTGACGAGCGAAACGCGTTGACGTCACTTCCGGTCCGTCACAGCCGACACGCGTCACTTCCGGTTTTCGCGGTGGTCTACAGTGGAACGCACGCCATCACCGTTACCTCATGCTATTGACAGGATTTTATACTCACAATGCTGAAGACCTAGTTTGATTCTGTATGTAGGACTTTTATATTTGCGCAATAAAACACCTGCTGTACAGTACACACTATGGTTTTCTTTATATTTATTCTCTGAGTGCCCCTGGATATTACATCAGTGGAAGGATACACACTCTAGGGATTTCAGTGACATCCGGGATTCTGAGCCCCCACCAGAACCTTGCCTTTATGACTCACTGACTGAAAAGCAGTGAGTCCACGACCTCTGGTGAG
This sequence comes from Glandirana rugosa, assembly GCA_018402905.1. Taxonomy (NCBI): domain Eukaryota; kingdom Metazoa; phylum Chordata; class Amphibia; order Anura; family Ranidae; genus Glandirana; species Glandirana rugosa. The sequence goes on along the minus strand of BLSH010149993.1, from coordinate 2,162,217 downwards.
TGCGGGCACATAGGGGGTCACCAATCAATGTGTGTTACCTCACTGCACTTGAAAGTTTGATTGGAGCACGGATTTGCACTTTATTTGAAGCACGCATCACTTTAATTATGGACTAGTTTTTATTGTCACATCATCTCTGGGACTGGCGCTTACCTTTTTGTTTGTATAAAATCCTTTTCTCTGAGTTCACTGACAGACACAGCACCCACCCCTCTGTGTTGCGTTTGTGCTGGGGGATTATATGCTGGAGTGAGGACGGCCCCCTGGGAGGGGTCAGCTTGCTTTTTTTCTATTTGCCTAGTCTACTCCTAGTAGGATGTGCATAAAACCCACTTGTCAATGAAGGGCTGCGTCTGTCAGTGAACTCAGAGAAAAGGATTTTACGGTAAGTTCTTAATAAAATCCCTTTTTATTAGTTTGCTTGAAAGTTATAGCTCTACAAACTAGGGTACATTTTCTATAGATTATGCAAATTTTATTTTATGACTGCCTATCTCATTTCCTGAGGTGCTATAATGGAGGAGCAGTACAACCCCCCCCCCCCCCAGAATGACCCCATTTTGGAAAGTAGACACCCCAAGGAATTTGCTGAGAGGCATGTTGAGCCCATTGAATATTTAATTTTTTGACACAAGTGATTGAAAAATGACAAAACAAAAATGACACAAAGTTGTTACTGAAATTATATATTGCTCACGCATGCCATGGGTATATGTGGAATTATGCCCCAAAATATATTCTGCTGCTTCTCCTGAGTACGAGGATACCACGTGTGAGACTCTTTGGGAGCCTAGCTGCATACAGGACCCCAAAAAACAATTACCACCTTCATGTTTTCTAAGGGCGTAAATTTTTGATTTCACTTTTCACAACCTATCACAGTTTCAGAGGCCATAAAATGCCCAGATAGCACAAAACCCACCCATTTTGGAAAGTAAACACCCCAAGCTATTTGTGGAGAGGCGTGTTGAGTATTTTGCAGATCTTGCTTTTTGTCACAAAGTTTTGAAAATTGAAAAAAGAAAAAAAAAATTTTCTTTTCTTTCTTCATTTTTCAAAACAAATGAGAGCCACAAAATACTCACCATGCCTCTTAGCAAATACCTTGGGGTGTCTACTTTCCAAAATAGGGTCATTGGGGGGGGGGGGGTGTTGTGCTATCTTGACATGTCAGAGCCTCCAGAACTGTGATAGGTAGTGAGCAGTAAAATCACTATTTTACGCCATTAGAAAGCCAGAAAGTGGTGATTGGATTTTGGGCTTCCGTACGCGGCAAGGCTCCCAAAAAGTCTAACACATATGGTATCCCCGTACTCAGGAGAAGCAGCAGAATGTATTTTGGGGTGTAATTCCACATATACCCATGGCATGTTTGAGCAATATATCATTTAGTGATAACTTTGTGCAAAAGAAAAAAAAGTCACTTTTCCTGAAACTTGGGACAAAATATAAAATATTCCATGGACTCAACATACCTCTCAGAAAATAGCTTGGGGTGTCTACTTTCCAAAAATTGGTCATTTGGGGGGTTTTTAACTGTCCTGGCATTTTATGCCTAACATCACCCACTCTTCTAACCACTTGAACCACCAAGTCCTTTCTGACACTTTTTGTTTACTTGAAAAAATATTTTTTTTGTTAGAAAGTTACTTTGAACCCCCAAACATTATATATATTTTTAAAGCAGAGGCCTTCAAGATTAAAATGGTGGGTGTTGCAATTTTTTTTTTTATTTGCTCGGCGATTTTTTAAACGCAATTTATTTTTTGGGAAAATAAAACACTTTTTTGAATTTTAATGCACAAAAGCACACTATATTGCACAAATGTTTGGTGAAATATAAAAGATAATTTTATGCTGAGTACATAGATACCAAACACGACATGCTTTAAAATTACGCACACCCATGCAGAGGCAGCAAACTATATAAATATTTAAAAGCTTTAAAGGGTACCACTTTAGTTTTACAGAGGAGGTCTACTGCTAGAATTACTGCCCTCGATCTGACGTTTGCGGTTATACCTCACATGCATGGTGTAATTGCTGTATACATACGACACAAAACACCTTTGCGCGCGTGCACAGGGGGACAGGGGTGCATTTTTTTTTTAAATCATTCATTTTACTTTTTTATTTTTACACTGTCCCTTTCATTTTTTTTTCTTTTTATCATTTTTATCGTTATTACAGGGGATTTAAATATCCCCTATGATAAAAATAGGTAGTGACGGATATTTTCTTTTTTAAATTTGGTGTCTATTAGACTCTAGATCTCTCCTCAGCCCTTAAAGCATCTGACCACACCAAGATCGGTGTGATAAGATGCTTTCCAAATTTTCCAATGGCACTGTTTATATCCGGCGAAAGCAAAGTCATAAAATGCTCGTAGGTTCCGGTTTCTTGGGCCATAGAGATGATTGGAGCCATTCTAATCTTCGATCAGCTCTATGGTCAGCTGACGGAACAACCGGCTGCATTCTCGCATTCCCCGGTGGGACAGGAGAGCCTGAGAAAACCACTCAAAGACCAGCAACATATTAGTACGTCTCTGGTCCTTGTTGGGCATATGTTGTAATGTTCTTTTTTTTCATGCAGCCTGTGGGTTAAATTAAAAAAAAAAGAATCAATCAATCGGTGGGTACGCTCACCATTAGAAAACCGCTCTGCATCCACTCACTTCTAATGATGTGCATAGCACCCTATGCTCCGGCATATATTCTTTTTTTAACTATGGTGGTGAAATCACCTCCTACAGTGCTGGAGTCGCTGATTTATGTACCGTGGGAGCAAATGCTGTTGCTGTCAAGAGAAATAAATCCGCAGCAGAGTGGCGTACACGAAAAAGCAAAAAATGATTAATAAAACACAGTAAACAGTAACGTATAAAAAATGACATACCTGTAAAGAAAACATTATAAAACACAGTAACAATAAAATATTACAGGTAAGCAGTAACATATAATAAAAATTACATGCCTGCAAAGAAAACATGATAAAAAAACATTAACAATAGAGAGAGAGAACAATGGAGAGAGAATAGAGAGAATAAAATAGAGAGAGAACAAAAAACTGACAACTGTTTTTGGCTTTTTTACTTTAGTTTTTATAAAATTTTTTAGTTTTTTTGTGGTTTTAAAATGATTTATTTATTTATTTTTGGTACGTTTTTTTTTTAAAACAATAACAGTAATAGTTCCAGGTTAGGGTGTTTCAAAATGCAGTGACATCTTTGGAGACCCTGTAACAGTGTGCCCTAAGCCTTTGTAGTGCTGTACCCTACGCTAATACTCAACTGTGTGTGGTAGCGACGGAAACATTCACTGATGCAGAGACCAGGCTGGTCAGGACAGGAGGGACAACAATAGCAGGTGTCACACCTATATCCGCGTCATCTGCAGACACAACATCTTTTTTGGGGTGCTTGGTTGGTAGGGATACCAGGAACAACATCCGGAAAATACCTCTCATGCAGCCAGCTCACTGCATTTAAATTGGGATGTTGGTGCACCACCATCTGGAAACAGAAGGGCTGTGACAAGCTCTTCCTGGAATTTAAGGAAGGATCCAGTCCGTCCTTACGCTTTGTATCGCACATAAGCATTTAGCAAAGCCAATTGGAATAGGTATACAGACACTTTTTAGTACCAGCGTCTGGCCTTACTGGCAATTGACCAGTTCCCGACCGCGCGTACATTTACTGCTGCAATGGGGCAGTGTCCCGCGAATAGCCGGGCATGGCGGTCCAATTCGCTAGAGGACCATTCAATCTGCAGGAATAGACCAATGATTTTTGGTCTATACCTGCTGATCGGTCCTGGCGAATGGAATGCCTCCCCTGTCTGTGTAATGTAAACATAGACAGGGGAAGTGATGTCACTCTCCCTCTTTCTTTCCATTTCCGATCGAGAGAGGAGAGAGGACATCAGAAAAGTGAGTTGCACCAACAGTACACTGACACAGTACACATAGGCACACTTTCCACCCCCCTGATCGCCCCCCCAGTTAACCCCTTCACTCCTGTCACCCCCCTGTCACTGTGTCACTGAGTGCAGAGATAAGATCGTTCACTGATCGCTGTACTGGTGTCACTTGTGACACTAATCAGTGTTAGGGTAGGTAGTAGTAGGCCTAGGAAGGTATAAATACCCCCCTTACCCCCCTAACAAAGTTTTTAACCCCTTGATTGCCCCATCACCTGTGATCACTGTATAAGTGTCACAGGTGGCTCTACCTAGATAGTTCGTTTTTTTTCCCATCAGGTTACCCACCATATATATAGGGCCAGTTAGTTAGTTACTCTGACACGCAAACACACACATTAGATAGGCATTAGATACCATTGCAGTATCTGATCAGATCGATATCTGTTCTGATCAGATCTATACTAGCGTCCCCACTAGATTAGTGTTCTAAAAAATGCAGCGTTGGCGGGATCAGCCCAGATACCTGCTAGCACCTGCGTTTTGCCCCTCCGCCCAGCCCAGCCCAGCCCACATAAGTGCATTATCAAATAGATCACTGACACTTACTGTCAAGAAGCTGGTGGTGGAGTCTGTCTTGTGCAGGGAACAACCGCTCTTGCGCACCCGATTCAAGGACCCCTGGTAGATTCGACAGAGGTCCAAGAGTGCAGGATGGCACGAGGGCTGGATGGTCATTGATGATGTTGTGATGCTCCAGAAGGACGTGCAGATAGAAGGATGGTCGTGCAGGCTGGGTTGGCAACAGGCAGGCAGGAAGGTACAAAAGGATCAGGCAAATGGGTAGTCAAGTTCAAGCAAGGTTCGTTAACGAGCGGGCAGCAGAAATACACGGGAGCAGACAATCGGATGGTCGTGGATAGCCGGGGTCGGTGCAGGCAGCGGAACAGCAGATCAGGACAAGCCGGGTCAAGAGGAAGAAGAACAAACACAGGAACTGGTAGTAGGAGCTGAGGGGGTCGGCAACCCATCGATTGCGATCTACCTGTCGACTGCCGGCAGGTGACAGGTAGATCGTGAAACTGTCCGTACTTTGCCGACACCTGCTTCCCCCCTGCCCCTATCGCCCTCATCCTCATGGCAGAGCGGAAGACAACACAGCTCAGGGCGGAGGGCGGGATTGGCCAAGTTAACTTTTTGTTAATATGCATGGGCGTGTCCTAGATAGAGCCGGAGCCGGTCCTGCAATTGCCAAGCTCCACTTCAGTGATGGGCATCTTCCCTGCACGTCCCGCCCTCCAGTTACCCTTCCACAAACTTCTGAAACCCCCTCTGACTCTATGGGTGCCTTAGGATGCTCCTCCAGCGATATCTCTCGGTAAGCAGAGGAGGGGGGTCGCGCACGTTCCTCAATGCAGAGCCGACAGGGTGGCTCTTCCCCTTATACCTGTCTCTCTGAAGGCATCCTGAGCTCTTCCTACTGCCTTCCCAGTTCCCACTAACTGCTGCTCCCAGTCTGTCAGCATCAAAAAGGGGCATAGGACACTACTATTGGGGGAATAATATTGTAAAAAAAAAAACTACTGACATCGCCCACTGCCCTACTGACACCATCCACTGCCCTACTGACACCGTCCTCTGCCTTACTGACACCATCCTCTGCCCTACTGACACCGTCCACTGCTCTATTGACACTGTCCACTGCCCTACTGACACCACCCACTGCTCTACTGACGCCATCCACTGCCCTACTGACACCACCCACTGCTCTTCTGACACCATCAACTGCCCTTCTGACACCGTCCACTGCCCTACTGACACCACCCACTCCCCTACTGACACCACCCACTGCCCTACTGATACCATCCACTGCCCTACTGACACCATCCACTGCCCTACTGGCACGGTCCATTGCCCAAATGACACCACCCACTGCCCTACTGACACCGTCCACTGCACTACTGACATCGCCCACTGCCCTACTGACATCGTCCAGTGCCCTACTGACATCGTCCACTGCCCTATTGACACCATCCACTGCCCAACTGACACCGTCCTCTGCCTTACTGACACCATCCTCTGCCCTACTGACACCGTCCACTGCTCTACTGACACTGTCCACTGCCCTACTGACACCACCACCACAGTCATCCCGTCACCTGTCACAGTCATCTCGTCACCTGCCACAGTCATCCCGTCTC
>BLSH010149993.1:2142252-2152527 GCA_018402905.1 Glandirana rugosa | reverse complement strand
TTCTAACATTGCCCCCCCCCCCCAAGGCGCAGCCTCCGGATGCCCAGTTGTGCCTTTAGATCCGGGTGAGTCCTCCAGAATAGCTGAATCAACTCTTTGGCATGGATGTGTTCTTCGGGCTCCCATGAATTCTCTTCAGGGCCAAACCCCTTCTACTTGATTAAGTACTGTGTCCTCCCAGCTCTCCGGCAACAGTTCAAGATGGCTTCCACCTCGAACTCCTCCTCTCCGTTAACCAAGATTGGGTCCGGTGGGCCTACCTCCCGACACAAGAAAGAGTCGAGGACCATGGGTTTCAACAGTGACACGTGAAAAACTGGGTGGTTCCGCAGGGACGGAGGGAGGTCCAGTTCAAATGCCACCCGGTTAATCTTTCTCTTAACTGGGAATGGTCCCAGAAATCTTGGACCCAACTTCTTTGAGGGGCAGGCTAGCTTCAGGTTTCTGGTAGATAGCCAGACACGATCGCCTGGTTGGAGCTCCAGCTCCCCCCGCCTCCTCTTATCATAGGCCTTCTTGTTTAGCTCCCGAGACCTGGATAGCGTCTCCTGTAAAAGTTTACAGTTAGCTTGGAGGAAGCTGGTAATATCCTGTGCAGCTGGGACGCTACTTTCCGGATTTAGGTCAGGTAGAAATGTGGGGTGAAATCCGTAATTGGCCCAGAATGGGGACTGCTGCGTGGCCGAGTGAATGGTGTTGTTGTAAGCAAATTCGGCCACCGGCAGCAGTGCAACCCAATCATTCTGCGAGAACGATGAAAAGCACCGCAAGTATTGCTCAAGAGTCTGATTCGTTCTCTCGGTCTGGCCGTTTGTCTGCGGGTGGTAGGTGGATGAAAATGCGAGCTCTATCTCCAGTCCTGCACACAGAGCTCTCCAAAACCTGGACGTGAATTGGATCCCCCAGTCCGACACGATATTACTGGGCACTCCATGAAGCCAGATGACCTCTTTTATAAACGTGTTGGCTGTTTCGGCCGCTGAGGGGGTCCCCTTCATGGGAATAAAGTGCGCCATCTTCGTCATTCAGTCCACTACTACAAAGATGGTAGTAAAGCCTTCGGGCGGGGGAAGTTCCACAATAAAATCCATCGCCAGTTGCGACCACGGGCACTCGGGTATGGGAAGAGGGTTTAGGAGACCCCAGGCCTTGGCTTTGTCTGTTTTATTCCTGGTACAGACAGGACAGGCCCCAGCATATTTCCTGCAGTCCTCAGTGATGTTTGGCCACCAGAATGACCGTAAGATGAGCTAAGCGGTCTTTCGAGAACCGAAATGTCCGGCCAATTTATGGTCATGGCACCGACCCAAGATCTTGAGGCGCAGACTTGCCGGGATGAATATTTTCTGCCCAAACCACCATAGACCATCTCTGATGGTCAGTCGGGCGTCCCTGTTGACAGTTCCGTGCCGGGAGTATGGTGTCAGGTGGGGCAGTATTTCCTGGCTCCAAGAACATCCGAGAGAGGGCATCGGGCTTGCTATTTTTTGATCCTGGGCGATAGGTTAAATGGAAGTGGAACCTGGAGAAGAACAGTGCCCAGCGGGCCTGCCGAGGTCTCAGCCTCTTCGCTGTTCGGAGGTACTCCAGGTTCTTGTGGTCCGTGAAGATGAGGATAGGATGAGAAGCCCCTTCCAGCAAGTACTGCCACTCCTCTAGAGCCGATTTGATAGCCAGTAGTTCCCTATCTCCCACATCATAGTTTCGCTTCCTGGAGAAGAAGGCTACTGGATGGAGCAGGGCCTTGATACCTTGGCGCTGAGACAGGATAGCCCCTACTGCCGTTTCTGAAGCGTCCACCTCAAGGACGTACGGTAAGGCTGGGTCCGGGTGTTTTAGAATGGGGGCGGAAGTGAAAAGGGACTTGAGTCTCTGAAAGGCGGCTTGAGCCTCAGGGGACCACTGGTATCGGGTGTTCTGCTTGGTCAGTTGTGTGATAGGCTCCATGATGGCAGAGAATCCTTTTATTAATTTCCTATAAAAATTTGCGAAGCCCACAAGTCTTTGAACCCCTTTTCTGTCTGCTGGTGCGGGCCACTCCAAGATAGTGGAGACTTTTTGGGGATCCATATGAATGCCCGTTGTGGAGATGATCAGCCCTAGAAAGTGCATGCTAGGCTGTTCAAAAGAGCACTTCTCAGCTTTGGCGTACAAGCCATGCTGCCGTAGTCGCCCCAGAACCTTGGTGACATGCCTGCGATGTTCTTCCAAGGAAGCAGAGAAAATCAGGATGTCATCCAAGTATATAATTACAAAAAGGTCCAGGAAATCTCGGAACACGTCATTGACGAAGTGTTGGAATGTCGCTGGGGCATTACATAGGCCGAAGGGCATCACCAAACATTCATAGTGCCCAAAACGAGTGCGGAATGCTGTCTTCCATTCGTCTCCTTCCCTGATACGAATGAGGTTATATGCCCCCCCGTAGGTCAAGCTTTGTAAAGATGGTTGCCGCCCCCAGCCGCTGGAAAAGTTCCTGAACCAAGGGTAGAGGGTACCGATTTTTAATAGTCACCCGGTTAAGCTCCCTATAGTCTATGCACGGCCGGAGCGAGTGATCCTTCTTCTCCACAAAGAAGATACCGGCTCCAGCCGAAGACGTAGATGGTCGGATGAACCCCTTCTTGGTGTTTTCGTCCAGGTAAGACTTGAGGGCCGCTAGTTCAGGCTCGGAGAGGGGGTAAATCCTCCCAAAAGGCACTTCTGCCCCGGGCTGTAATTCAATGGGGCAATCGTAGGGCCTATGCGGTGGGAGTTTATCAGCCCCCTTTTTGCTAAAAACGTCCAGGAACGAATGATAAGCCTGAAGAAGGAGAGTCCGAATGTCGGGTTCTGTTTCGGAATCCAAGCTGAGGAGTGAGGGAACAGTTCCACCTCTGGGGTTCAGGCAATGCTGGCGGCAATAGGGCGACTGGAAGCGGACGGTTCCGGTGGTCCAGTCTATACTCGGGTTATGTGCCTGGAACCAGGGCAGTCCCAAGATGATGGGACAAAGAGGAGATGCAATGGCGTTCTTTGTGACCGTCAAGAGTGATGGAAGGGAGAGGGCCTGTCTCGTGCGTAACAGTCCCGGACTTAATGTGTGACCCGTCGGCCAAGCGGATCACCAACTTATGTGTCTTGGGTTGCAGGGGAATATGGTGCTGTGCAGCAAAGTCTAAGTCAATAAAACAGATGCACGCCCCGGAATCAAGGATTGCTGGAACCGTGATAATCCCTCCGAGAAGCTGTAGAGAGAGGAGAATGGTGAGATGAGCAGGAGAACTTGGAGACTTAGTTAGGTCATTAGAAACGGTGGTCAAGCACTTCCTGACCATGTGACCGGGCTCCCCGCAGTAGAGGCAGAGGTTCAGCGGGAACCGGCGTTGTCTTTCCTCGGTGCTGAGAGAAGGTTGAAGCAACCCAATCTGCATGGGCTCAGAGGTGTCCTGCGGAGAGGAGGAGGAGGATGTCGGGTGGAAGGCAGGTGGAGTTGGGTAGCTGGGAACCCGAGGAAGCATCCAGGTAGGGCGTAACTGCCCAGAGGACCTTTCGGCGCAGCGCTCTCTGAGGCACCGATCGATGGAGATGGCCAAGGTGATCAGCTCCTCCAAGTTCTTAGGGATCCCCACTCGCGCCAGCTCATCCTTCAGAGGTTCCGAAAGTTCCTTGCGGAACTGAAACAGGAGAGCCGCGCTGCCCCAGGCGGTATCCGAACTCCAACGCGAAATTCGGTGGCATAGTCCTCCACTGGGCGGCGGCCCTGCTGGAGGTTGTGCAGAGTAGCCTCTGCAGTGGCAGCCAAGGGGTCTTCATACAACTGCGCCATGGCCTGGAAGAAGGTTGCAGCAGTGGCGACTTCAGGGGCATTCTGCTCCCACAGTCTGAGGGCCCATGCCTGGGGTTCACCCTGCAGCAGGGAAATAATGAATCCTACTTTGGTGCTCTCCAGAGAAAACGTGCATTGCTGCAGTCCCAGATACAGATCACATGCACTCCGGAAGACCGGGAACTTGCGCCGGTCCCCAGAGAACATATCCGGCGGCGGGACCTTAGGTTCCGAGGGCAGGGCCACAATGGTACGGGAAGCTGTAGCACCGGAGGCCGGGGCGGTGGACAGTTCCTGTACCCGCTCTTCTAATCGGGTGTATCCCTCTTGTAGGTTTTTGACGGCTTGGGTAAGGCCAGCAAGGTGTGCGCACAAGTCGTCCATGGCGAAGCAGGTTCCCTGCGCAGATTCAGTCATGGCTGCTTGTTTCTGTCACGAATCTGGTGGTGGAGTCTGTCTTGTGCAGGGAACAACCGCTCTTGCGCACCCGATTCAAGGACCCCTGGTAGAGTGGACAGAGGTCCAAGAGTGCGGGATGGCACGAGGGCTGGATGGTCACTGATGATGTTGTGATGCTCCAGAAGGACGTGCAGATAGAAGGATGGTCGTGCAGGCTGGGTTGGCAACAGGCAGGCAGGAAGGTACAAAAGGATCAGGCAAAGTCAAGTTCAAGCAAGGTTCGTTGACGGGCGGGCAGCAGAAGTACACGGGAGCAGACAATCGGATGGTCGTGGATAGCCGGGGTCGGTGCAGGCAGTGGAACAGCAGGTCAGGACAAGCCGGGTCAACAGGAAGCAGAACAAACACAGGAACAGGTAGTAGGAGCTGAGGCTCACAGGTCATGGACGCTGTAGAACAAGCAGCACTTGTTACAGGAAGCAGGAAATTTAAATAGAACTGCTCCTCCAGGGGCTAGAGGAAACAACAGTAAAGTGAAATTAACCCTCAGCACAGTCTTCTAACACTTACAAAACACAGCACATGTAACTGCAGCATTTGCAGAGATCATGCCCAATCCCTGCGAAATCTGACAGTGATTTTGGTAGCGACTTGAAACAGGCTCTGACAACCAGGTGCACTTTTTTGCCTGTGAGTCACCTTAGTGTACCTATAAATTTAGAGCCCAACATGTCAAATCCGAGGTACACTAATGAAGAGGCCTTCGAGTTGCTGAGCATGACACATGAGAGCGATGGGGAAGCTCCAATATTAGAATCAGGCTCAGTATACGAACCAGTAGACAGCAGCGGCACCCTGTCAGATAGCTCTGAGGACAGAGTTGTGGTCCCTGCTAAAATCAGGCGCACCAGATCCCGTTCTGCTGTCGCTGAGGTGCAAGAACCGCAGGGCTCACGTATGGAGCAGAGAGCCAGTACTAGTGCCGCTACTACTTCTGGTGACCTGGTAAGCACCAGCGGCCTAGTTTATCCTGGTCATAGACAAACCAGCACTGCAGTAACACTTGGTAACGTGGCGAGTCCCATAAGTGCAGTTCAAACTGGTGTGGCTAGTACAAGTAGTCTTACGCAGCCACGAAGACGAAGACAAACACAGGCCCGCAGAGCCCATAGTGCTCTTCCTGCTGTGCTTGCAAACCCTGATTGGCAACCCACCACAGATGCAGCGCCCGTACTTCCCTCATTCAGTGGCCAACCCGGAATTCAGGTGAATACAGTTCACTTTAGGGCCATTGATTTTTATTTGCTGTTTTTCACCAAAGATCTGTATAGATCTATTGTGGACCAAAGCAATTTATATGCTGGTCAATTCATCGCCACTAATCCCCATTTGTCTCTTGCCAGAGACTGGAAACCAATTACGGTTCCATAATTTAAGACCTTTCTGGGCCTTACCTTCCTCATGGGCATACATAAAGAACCTGAATTGCGGTTATATTGGTTCACTGACCCAATTCACCATATGTCCGTGTTCTCTGCTTGCATGTCCAGGACACGATACAAGCAGATCCTGCGGTTTATGCATTTCAACGTCAATAAACGGGGTGACCCTGGATATGATCGGCTCCACAAAATTCAGCCCCTCATAAATCACTTCAACCAGCAGTTCACAGCACTTTTTATTCCCAACCAAGTTATGTGCATGGACGAGTCCCTGATTAAATTATTACATTTTCTGGCCATCTTGCTTTCAAACAGTTTCTCCCCAGCAAGCGTGCCAGATATGGGGTCAAGTTGTATAAGCTCTGTGTAAAAACGTGACAAGAGACTCTGTGACAGGGCCACAGGCTATACATGTAGCTTTATGGTTTATGAGGGCAAAGATAGTTACGTGGAGCCGGAATGATGCCCAGACTACATAGGGAGTGCTGGCAAAATTGTGTGGAGCTTGGTGTCACCCTTATCCGGAAAGGGGTACCATTTGTACATGGACAATTACTACAAAAGCGTGCCACTTTTTAGTCACTTGTTTGATCACCAAATTGGCGCATGTGGCACCGTGCGATCTAATCGCCGGGGCTTCCCCCAATGGCTGGTAGAATCCTGACTTAGTCAGAGGGGGAGAGCCTGCTTGAGAAGTAGTAATTTGCTTGCGGTGAAATGGAGGGATACAAAGAATGTTTTCGTTCTTTCCTCCCTTCAAGCAGACACGGCTGTCCAAATTACAATGGCGACTGGTGTTGTGGAGAAACTCCTCTGTGTCCCCGAATATAACCAAAATATGGGAGGAGTGGACCTCAATGACCAGTTATTGGCGCCATACTTAATTGCCCTTAAACCAGACACTGGTACAAAAAAGTGTCTGTTTACTTATTCCAATTGGCTATGCTGAACGCTTATATGCTATACAAAGCGTCAGGACAGACTAGATCTCGCCTTCAATTTCAGGAAGAGATCGTCAGAGCCCTTCTGTATCCAGTTGGCTCTGCACCCCATGTTCCCAATCCTAATGCAGTGGGCCGGCTGCATGGACGACATTTTCCACATGTCATCCCTGATACCCCTACTAACCTAGATGTTGTGTCTGCCGACGACGTGGATACAGGCATGACACCCGTTTTTATTGCCACTGTTTTGACCAGCCTGGTCTCTGCATCAGTGAATGTTTCGAACGCTACCATACACTAGTTGAGTATTTGCATAGGGAACAGCACTACACAGGAATAGGGCACACTATCACAGGGTCTCCAAGATGTCACCGCATTTTGAGAGACCCCAACCTGGAACTACTTTTTAAAAAAAAGCATACCAAAAAAACAAAAAAAAAAAAAATAAAAAAAGTTATAAAAACCAAAACAAATATAAAATAATAAAAGCCAAAATCAGTTGTTGGTTTCTTATTTTTCTATCTCTATTTTCTCTCTATTCTCCTTCTATTGCTCTCTCTGTTGTTTTTTATGCATACCTGTAATGTTTTGTTATTGTTTTTTATCATTTTTTTTTTGCAGGTATGTAATGTTTTTATAATGTTTTCTTGTAATGTTTTATTATTTTTTCTTCTTAGCAGGAATGTTATTTTTTACATGTTACTGTGTTTTATTAATCTTTATTTGGTTCTCAGGTACGCCGGCTGCAGCACTGATTTATTTGGGATGACAGCAACAGCGTTTGCTCCCACCATACATAAAGCACCGACTCCAGCACTGTTGGAGATGATTTCACCACCACAGTTAAAAATAGAGCATATATACCGGAGCATAGGGGCAGGGGTGAAAATTGAGGCGGTTTGCCCCTATGCTCCGGTATATATTTTTAAAAAGGGGCTATGCCCACCATTAGAAGTGGGTGTATGAAGGGAGGTTTTCTTATGGTGGGCATATCCACCGATTGATTATTTTTTTTCATTTAACCCACAGGCTGCATGAAAAAAAAGAACATTACAACATATGCCCAACAAGGGCCAGCGACACAGCATGTTGCTGGTCTTAGAGTGGAATGATGCCTGCAGGTATAGGTATCATCTAGGTATCATTCTTTTCAGCCGACGGTTGGCTTTCAAGTAAAAGCAATCCTAGCAGCTGATTAGCTGCTAGACTTCTTGTACCACCAGCGGGAGGGAACGCCCCCCCCCCCGGTCGTCTTCCATGGTTTTCTCAGGCTCTCCTGTCCCACCGGGGAACCCGAGACTGCAGCCAGTGGTTCCGACAGCTGACCATAGAGCTGATCGAAGATTAGAATGGCTCCAATCATCTCTATGACCTAAGATACCGGAGGCTACGAACATTTCATGACTTTGGTTTCACTGGATATAACCACGCCATTGGGAAATTGGGGAAGCATCTTATCACACTGATTTTGGTGTGGTCAGATGCTCTAAGGGCTGAGGGGAGATCAAGAGTCTAATAGACCCCAAATTAAATAAAAAAAAAAAATTGTGACACTACCTATTTTTATCATAGAGGATATTTAAATTTCCTGTGATAACAATAAAAATGATAGAAAAAAAAGATGAAAGGGACAGTGTAAAAATAAAATAAAAAGGAAAAAAAATGCACTCCTGTCCCCCCGTGCACGTGCGGCTCTGCAGATCTAAAGCGGTAACCTGTAAAGGCTAAAGGCTTTTAAAGATGTATATAGTTTATCACCGCTGTGCATTATTTTTAAAGCCTGTCATGTTTGGTGTACTATGCTTGTATAGTAATTGTCCATGTACAAGAAGTATCCCTTTTCAGATAAGGGTGACACCAAGTTCCAAACAATCTTGCCATCGCTCCATATGTAGTCCGGGCAGTTGGGGGACTCCACGTGACTATCTTTTCCCTCGTAAAATATAAAACTACATGTATAGCCTGTGGCCCTGTTACAGAGCTTTTACATCTTGACCCCATATCTGGCACGCTTGCTGGGGAGGTACTATTTGAAAGCAAGACGGCCAGAAAATTTAATCAGGGACTCGTCTACACAGACAACTTGATTGGAGATATACAAGGCTGCAAATTTTTGGTTGAAGTGGTTTATGAGGGGCCAAATTTTGTGGAGCCGATCAAATCCAAGGTCACCCTGAGGACGACAGAGTTCATTGTTATTAAAATGCATGAACTGCAAGACCTGCTCGTAGCATGCCCTGGTCATGGAAGCACAGAACACGGGCATATGGTGAATTGGGTCAGTGGACCAATATGACCGCAACTCAGATTTTCTAAACTATGCCCATGAGGAGGGAAAGGCCCAGAAAGGTCTTAAATTCTGGAACCGTAATAGGTTTCCAGTCTTTGGCAAGTGACAAATGGGGATTAGCGTGTATTGACCAGCATACAAATTGCTTTGGTCTACAATAGATCTAAAGAGATCTTCTGTGAAAAACAGTGAATAAAAATCAAGTGATATCAAATCAACTGTTTCCACCTGAATTCAGGGTTGAGCAATGAATGGAGGAAGTACGGGTGCTTCATCAGTGGTGGGCTGCCAATTAGGGCTTGCAAGTGCGTCAGGAAGGGCACTATGGGCTCTGAGGGCCTGTCTTTGTCTTCTTGGTGGCTGCGGGACATAACTTGTGCTAGCCACCGCACCTGCTTGAACTGCACTTATGGGACTCGCCACATCACCAAGTGTTACTGCAGTGGTGGTTGTATGACCAGGGTGTACTAGGCCGCTGGTGCTTGCCAGTTCACCATAAGGATGAGTGGCGCTAGTTCTGGCTCTCTGCTCCATACGAGAGCCCTGTGGTTCTTGCACCCCAACAACAGCAGAACGGGCTCTGGTACGCCTGACCTTAGCAAGGACCACAACCCCATCGTCAGAGTTATCTGACAGGGTGCTGCTGCTGTCTACGGGTTCGTATGCTGAGCCTGAAAATGACAGTGAGGCTTCCCCATCGCTCTCATCTGTCATGCTCAGCAATGTGTAGGCCTCATCACTAGTGTACCTCGAATTTGACATTTTGGCCTCTAAATTTATAGGTACACTAGTGTGACTCAAAGGCAAAAGAACGCACCTGGTTGCCCCAAATGGGGTGATAAAGGCTGAATTTTCCCGAGCTTCAGGGGCCAGAGGAATTTGCCAGTACCCTCTACTCAGATTCATGATCGTGATATGGCGGGCAACTGCCAGCCTATCCAACAACTCATCAATCCGGGGCATGGGGTAGGCATCTGCAGTGGTGATAGCTTTCAGCTTTTGGTAGTCCACACAGAACCTGGTCGTCTGATCCTTTTTGGGGACCAGGACCATGGGGACGCCCAGGCACTGTGAGACTTCTGAATCACCCCCAGCTGCAGCATTTACCCGCAGGGGTACCAGGACCAGGGGTTTTTCCTAGTCTGCTGGTCCAAGACACACCTGATGGTTTTCGACTTTCGATAGTGGTGACGTCTACGGATGGGGTACGGGGCCTAACTACTCAACAACCTATCCGACCGTCAACGGGCGGTATAGTGCTAGTACTTAGACTCATCTCCCATGACCGTTTAAGGAGACCGGGGACTTCGAGCCCTTTTAAGTCGGAAATAGTGGGGTAAACCCCGTTGGTCCACGCAAGAAAACGGAAACTCAGTGTGATCACATGGATAT
>BLSH010149993.1:2071581-2089740 GCA_018402905.1 Glandirana rugosa | reverse complement strand
TAAGTCATATCAACTACCACCTATACTGGAGTCCCCCCGTACTATATGTATGCTAACGGTGGAGATAAATGTATAGTTACGGCGGCCGGCGGTGATAAATGTATGATTACGGCCAATAAATGTACATTTGTATCCCAGACGTCCACTCAGTAGACATGTGTTGTTATCCCGTCTCGAACCGTCGTAATCATCGTCGTACAGTGTGACTCTATAGCCCTGTGTCGTGGTCATTTCTTCAGTGTTGTCACATGAAAAGATATAATAAAGTTTTACAAAAATGTGAGGGGTGTACTCACTTTTGTGAAATACTGTGTATGTATATATATATATATATATACTGTATATAAAGTACCCTGACTCTTTTATATGATTTAGGTCTAGGCAGGGCCGTCTTTAAGGCAGGGCAAAAGGGGCAGCTGCCCTGGGCCCTGTCATTTTTGTGGGGCCTAAAGTAGCTGCCTCATACTTGCCAACTATCTGGTTTAAATTCCCTTGTCCCTTGAAGTTTCAGTCCCGTGCTGTGTCCCGATATCTCAGTGTGACATGCTGCTACTAATGCTGCCAAGCTCTGCCCTATTGTTGTGTACAGATGACTCACCTGCAGACCCTATGTTTACATGTAAATAACCGGCATTAGTATGTAAATAGTGGCGGCCGGCGGCATTGATATGTAAATAGAGGTGGCAATCGTATGTATATCATGCCCCCCTGAGGTCATATCCACCATCAACTATACTGAATGCTGCCCACTGGGGAGACAAAGGGGCATGCTTGAAAGTCCTGCCTGCAACTGTGGTCATTAAGCCTAACATCAGCCTGTTCTGCAAAGGTAAGTAAATTAGTGGGGGGAGGGCAGTGTAAAGTGTGCAGAGGTAGGCAGAGAAGAAATTACAGGTTGGGGTGCACAGGTGAGCAAGGAGGGGATATATAAAGGGAAATAAGGTGGGTGCAAAGATGAGCAGAGGAGGCAGGTAGAGTTAAAAGGGGGGAGGGTTGGAGTGGAGAGGATGGGGGAGATTTGGGTTGCAGAGGTTAGCAGGGGGTTTTAGGAGACAAAGGTGTACTGACAGGGTGGATAAATATGTAGGTCACGTGTATGGCAGCCCATTCATTTCAATGGGTTGCTCTATGCGCTAGAAATGCAGAAGAAAGTCCCTAACCCTTTTTCAAAATCGCACGGTGCCACAGCACATGCCAGCAGATGCGTGAGGGTGTCATTAACAACTGATGGCACTGCTGTGTATCTGCTAAAGGGCAGCACATCTCTTTGGCGTCAGGAAAGTGACTTTGTGTTCCCCAGTCCATAGTGTGCAGGTAGTGAGGAGATGATTTGCTGTAACCTCTAGCAACCAATCAGTGAGCAGAAATCATGTGCTTTAACCTCTAGCAACTAATCAGTGAGCCGTAATGTGTGCTGTAACTTCCAGCAACAGTAAGCGGTAATGATATGCTTTAAAGTGGTTGTAAATGTGCCCCCCCCCCCCAAAAAAGAAACCCTGCAAAGCAAAACGCATAATGAGCTAGTATGCAGCGCGGTCCCCAGCGCTGTGATTGGTGTAGCTGCGCTGACATCACTCCCGCGCATGCACACGGGAGCCATCATTTACGGCACGAATACAGAAGAAACGGCACCCGGGGTATTCTTCAGCGCGCATGTGCCAATGACATTGGCACATGCAGATACAGGGAATATATCCTAAACCGTACAGGTTTAGGAGATATCTCCTGGACCTACAGGTATGCCTTATTGTAGGCTTACTTGTAGTTTAAAGTGGTTGTCATGACTTGACTTTAGCCTCTGGCATCCAAGCGCAGTCGATGCCTGATCTGATTCAGTAAACTGATTTTGAGTCTAGCTGCTATTTATTGTATGTCTCAGAGCAGGTGGAGAGCGAAATTGAATGGGGGGTGGGGGGCAAGCAAATGTTTGCCTAGTTTCCAATCAATATTAACCACTTGCCGACTGGCGTCTGATGGTGACAAAGTGGCTCGATATCGCAAACCGCCGTCATATGACTGCGGCTGCAATATCTCTCACTGTGAGCGCGCGCCACCGGAGGCGCGCTCACTGTGTTTGGGGGTAGGGCAGGGAGCGGGTAGGGCGGACTCGATCGCCGCCGGCTACCCGCAAGGCCCCCCCCCAGTGAAAGAACGTAGGTCCGTGTATGTAAACACAGATCTCCATTCTGTTAGAGGGGGAAGGGCGGTGATCACAGGCTTCCTCTATATGGAAGCCATGATCACCTCCTTCCCCCAGCCAGGGCAGCTACACACAGTTAGAACATGCCCAGGGAACACTGTTAACCCTTAAAACGCCCCCTGCAGGTTAACCCCTTCACTACCAATGACATTTACACAGTAATCAGTGCATTTTCATATCACTAATCGCTGTATAAATGCCAATTGTCCCAAAAAAGTGTCAAAATGGTCCAACATGTCCGCTGCAATATCGCAGTACCGCTAAGAATCACAGATTGCCGCTATTACTAGTAAAAAAAAAAAAAAACAGTAAAAATCCCAGAAATTAATTCTCATCATCCGTAAACTTTTGCGCAAACCAATCAAACGCAGATTGCATTTTTTTTTTTTACCAAAAATATGAGGAAGAATATAAATCGTCCAAAACCAATGGAAAAAAATGTTTTTTTTATATATTTTTTTTTTTTTTGATTTGTATTTTAGCAAAAAGTAAGAAATTTGTTTTTTTTTGCAAAATTATCGCTCTTCTTTTGTTTATAGCGGCAATCAGAAATGACGCAGAGGTGATCAAATACCACCAAAAGAAAGCGCTATTTGTGGGAAAAAAAGGACGCAAATTTAGTTTAGGTACAACGTCGCACGACCGTGCAATTGTCAGTTAAAGCGACGCAGTGCTGAATCGCAAAAAGTGCTCTGGTCCTAAAGTGTGAAATCCTTCCGGGGCTGAAGTAGTTAAAAACGGCCCTGGGTCTAGGAAATGAACTGTAAAGGTTAACAATTAAACTCAGTATTTTGATTGCTTATGCAATCCTGGAGACCTTACAACGGGGCTATATAGTTTTATATACTACTACTACTACTATAATACTTACTATCTCTACTTGTAAGCATATACAGAAGGCATTCGTGGTGGAATGTGGTGGTGGGGGACAGCAATCTCTTGCCTAGTAAATGTGCAAGCCTCCCTCTGAGAATTACAGAGGGTGTTGGCACCTGTGACCATAAAGCTGGTAGTTTTTCAAGCTTTGCAAGGCTAATTTGGCTGGCAGGACTTATTTGATGGCTAGGTAGAAAAGGCAGGCAAATTGTGTGTTTCAACACATTTTGTAGCTGCTGACTCTTAATAAACACAAAAATGACAAACTCGGCTTTATGTGGCCTCCCACCCCAAGAACATTACATGGTGGGAGGCCACTTTTCTATCATCACTCATGCATGTCCCCTAGTGAGCACAACAGCAAAGTCCTGTACCACTGAACAGTGCAGACCATAAAAAATATTGGTACAGAACCAATGAGAGTGGCTCTGTACCACACAATCGCTATAGCCAATTACATATTCACATGTAAACAATGGCTGCAGATTGTTGATCAGTGTATGAGAGAAAAGAAAGCTTCAGCCAGTAGCAGTGCAATTCACTACCGGTGCCATCAGTACCAGAAACAGTGTTACCCACCCCTCTACTGTCATCCACCCCTCTGCAGTATATGTCAGCTCCATCCGCTGATCTGACATGCATATTAAACCCTCCCTTAGGCTGGGTTCACACTAGAACATGCAGCAGCTCACAGCAGGGGTCCGATGTGTCCTGGTTCACCGTTTCGTGAATTCGGACCTGAAACAGACCAAAAGGCACACATCGTTTTTGTGCAAAATGCACTGGACCTGCTGCGTAGATATGTGAACCGGCTCCACAGAGAGCCGGTAAAAATCTCCTGCTATTGCAAATTGGATGCGGAGAACCCAAATCCAATTCGCAATGGTTACTGTGCACAATTGTCCATTAACCCCATTATCTTCACCTTCTCACTATATGTGACCAGTACATTAACCACTTCACCTCATCCTCTCACTGGGTAAGACCTGTATGCACTGTATCTAGTGCTCCATTACCTAGCTCAATATTTAACCCCCTGAATGCCAGCATGTTTCTTCATTTCAAAAAACTGTGGCAAAAAATCAGGTCACTTTGGGGTGTATGCTTTCTAAAAAGGGGTCATTTAGGGGTTTTTGTTCTGCCCTGTCATTTGTTTTTTTGTTTTATAACAGATTTTTTTTTAAAAAATGTTCCCCCTTTGTTTAGGATCCTTTCACATGAACGGAGCCTGTTTTGATGGGTTCCGCTGCTCAGTGGGGATCCATCCATTAATCCCCGCTGAGCCGGCGGATGACAGGTGCATCTCTTCACTCCATGCAGAAACAGACCTGTCAGACCTCCACTCTCCTCTATGGGGGATCGGATGAACATGGACCGTTTGTCCGTGTTCATCTGATCCAGAGCTGTACGATTCTGGCCAAAATGAGAATCACAATTTTTTTGCTTAGAATAAAGTTCACGATTCTCTTACGATTCTTGCGGCGTAACATCTTACATATACAAAAAATTGGGCTAACAGCACTGTTTAGTTTTTTTTTTGACAGTGTAATTTTTCCCAAAAAATTGCATTTGAAAGACCACTGAGCAAATACCACATGGCATAAAGTATTGCAACAACCGCCATCTTATTCTCTAGGGTCTCTGCTAAAAAAATATATATAATGTTTGGGGGTCTAGCAGAAAAGACTGGATTTTTATTTGTGAGCAGCAAATGTCAGAAAAGATTTAGACTTTAAATGGTTAAACTAAACTCTTCTATACATGGGAGTTCATCCCTTTGATCATTTGAAATATAGTATCTTTTTACTTCTTTTATCAACTTGACTTGGCTCTCTGCCCAGACTTAGCAGTTTGCCCAGATAGGAGAGACTCAAGTCGCTCCAACTTTAGAAAAAGATTCCTGGGGAGACTTCAGGTGACTTGCATTGACTTCTATTAGACCCCTTTCACACCAAGGTGTTTTTCAGGCACTTTTGCAATAAAAATAGCGACTAAAAAGCGCCTGAAAAACGCCCCCCAATACACCCCAGTGTGAAAGCCAGAGTACTTTCACACTGGGGCGGTGCGCTTGTGGGATGGTAAAAAAAGTCCTGCAAACTGCATCTTTGCAGCGGTGTGGGAGCGGTGTATTCACCGCTTCTATACCGCCCCTGCCCATTGAAAACAATGGGGCAGCGCTCCCGAATCGCCTGAACACCGCTTTGGGACCGCCACAAACCGGCACTTTTAACCATTGTTTAATTCCTTGGTGGGGGGGGGGTTAAAAGCGAATAGCCGCTGCCCAAATAGAAGCGCAATAGTGCCGCTATAACGAGCAGTGTTTTACCGCTAACACTCGGGCGGCTCCGGTGTGAAAGGAGCCTTACAGTCAAGTCACGCTGAGTCGCCCCACAAGTAGGACTCCATTAACTGCACTGAAAATCGAGGTAATATGTGATGGAGATCGCGGGGGGTGAATCGAGATTGCGATTTTAATACAGTTAATTGTGCAGCTCTAATCCGATCTGATCCGCCAGACGAATGGAAAATAGGGTTTCCACCCATCTGTATTTAACGGATCGGAGCTGATCGGATGTCAGTGGACATGTCACCACTGTCATCCGTCGCTCCATAGGAGTACATGGAGTGTCCGTTCAGGTCTGCCTGAAAAACTGACAGGCAGCTCTGGGTCCGTACATGTGAAAGGACCCTTAGTAGTAAAATAAAAAGAAGAAAAAAAAGGTGGTTGCTAAATGTGTGCAAAAGAAAGCATTATCTGTCTCAAAAGATTATATAAAATTAATTTGGCCACACTATTGCAAGGTTGAGTGATTGTCAGTCAAACTATCATTGCAATAAACTGGTAATCGGCCTGGACAGGAAGGGAGTGTAGCATGCCGGTCCTCAAGAGGTTAAAGCATATGTTCAACCAAAACTTTTCTTCTTAGCTTTGGATAAAGTGTGGAAGAAGATTCCCTACTAACTGTCAGAGCAGGGGAGTGGGGGCTTGTTCTTTCACAAAATGTTACATGTTACACCCTGAATATGGGTGTAACATGTTATGAAAGGTGAACTTATCCTTTAACCACTTAAGGACCACCCTACGTACATATACTGCGGCAGGGCGGCCCTTAAGCGCGAAATCACGTACCTGTATGTGATTTCTTCTCCTGGGTCTGAGTCTGGGGTGCACGCGCATGCCGCCAGCAACCCGTTCCCGCTGTGATTGTACATCGGATCCCCCAGGACCTGACGATCATTCCTAAGGCAGACAGAATGGCAGTATGTAAACAAGGCAGATCGTCGTTCTGTGATAGGAGAAGACAGAAATCTCCCCACACAGCTAGAAAGCACCCCCTAGGGACACATTTAACCCTTTGATCGCTCCTGATCTTAACCACTTCCCTGCTAGTGTCATTAATACAGTGACGGTGTATATTTTTAGCACTGATCACTGTATTGGTGTCACTGGTCCTCAAAAAAGTGTCACTTAAGCCTCGTACACGCGGTGTGACAGTCGTATGACTGAACGGCACAAATCATATGTTGGCTGGTGTGTCTCGCATACTGACATGCACTTAGCGATCGTACGACCAAGCCGAACGTGGTAACGTGTTACAAGCATATAAAGAGGAAGCTCAGGTGCATGTGATTTGTGAATTCGGAATGTAGGTTTACACGAACGGACACTTCCGAGCATTCCTGACTTCTGTGCATGCGTGTTTTGCACGTACAACTCGTTGGACCAACTTCTCTGTACACACGATACAACGGCCGTACTACGCCTTGTTGTACAACAAAAGTTTTCTAGTCTGCTCATCCAACTCCTGTTGTATGACCGTCGTACATTGGCTGTTCTAATCGCACGTACTAACGGTCGGATGATCGTACAACAAGCGGTTGTGTGACCGTTTTCATACGACCGTCGCACCGTGTGTACGGGCCTTTAGTGTCCGATTTGTCCGCCGAAATGTCTCACTCCTGCTATAAGTCGCTGATCGCCGCCATTACTAGTAAAAGAAAAATAATCAATAAAAATTCCATAGTTTGTAGACGTGATAACTTTTGCGCAAACCAATCAATATACACTTATTGGGATTTTTTTAACCAAAAATATGTAGCAAAATACATATTGGCCTAAATTTATGAAGAAATTTGATCATGTACATTTTTTATTGGGTATTATTTATAGCGCAAAAAAATAAAAATGCAGAGGTGATCAAATACCACCAAAAGAAAGCTTCAATTGTGGGAAAAAGGGACGTCAATTTTATTTGGGTATGTTGTCGCAGGAGTGCGCAATTTTCAGTTAAAATAACACAGTGCCGTATTCTAAAAAAATGGCGTGGTCAGGAAGGGGGTAAAACATTCCAGGGCTGAAGTGGTTAAAGAATATTGTAAACCCAACATTTCATATTCCTGATATGTGCCTGCTGTACCATATACTTGTATGAAAAAATATCCTGCTCTTTTTGTATTACTTTCTTTGTTTGAAATCCCTGGTGTTCCTGCCAGCCCTTCTGCTTTCCTATTAAAAACTGACAATGACCCTTCAAGGGAGTAAAACCACAGGGTGGTCAGTTTGCTGGCTGAGCCTGCTCTCCTCCAATGATCAAACTTGACGTGCCCCCCACTTCATGGCCATTCACTGGGAAGACCAGTGTGCTGCTGTTTTTCCTTCAGCAGCTCCCTGAGCTCCTTAGGCTACACTACAGCTCCTAAACTTGAGTTTAGGACAGTGGTTCTCAACTCCTGTCCTCGGGACCCACTAACAAGCCAGGTTTGCAGGATAACTGAAATGCATCACAGGTGATATCATTTGCTGCTCAGTGATTGCAGTATTCTAGTCTGCATCTACCTAAGGTAATACTTAAAATCTGGCCTGTTAGTGGGTCCCGAGGACTGGAGTTGAGAACCACTGGTTTAGGAGCTTTTGCTGTTTTTTTTTTTTTTTCCCAAAGCTCCTAAACTCAACTCCATAAAGCCTATGTGTCCATGTACATATAGGATTTTAGCATTATTACGGAGCTGCTGTGGTTAGGGGAGGTTCAGCCTCCCTCAACTGCCCTCTCCTGAACACAGAAGAATCGCGTTCAGGATAGAAATGTTTTGATTGCTGGTTGCAGGAAACTGCAAACTCGTCAAAATCACAATGCGATTTTGCTGCATTTTGCGTTTTCCCGGGCCAGTTGTTCAGCATGGCCAAGTGTACATGAAGCTTTATGCAGCTGAGAACAGAGGGTATGTGATCACTTAAAAAAAAAGGGAAAAAAACTGTATTTATAATGTTTTATATATCTATACACAAATGTTCTTCCTCTCATTTCTTTTTAGGCTCCATTCACACCTGAGCGTAGCACAGTGACAGCTGCTGCAGCGCCTTCTTTTTGTACTTTTGCTTTTTTCATTTGAATGGGCCTCCTTCTGCTCCAAAGAAGCTCATTTACCAAATCTAGGCACAGAGCCAGGAGCGTTTGGCTTTGTCATTTTAGTGCGTTTTGGCGCTCGACAATCGCGGCAAGATTGCAACCACCTTTGTGGTGCCATTAAGGCTCCATTTACACTGAGGCTGTTAAACGGATGTTCAGGGGCATTTGGACGTTTTTTCCAGCTGCCCCCTAACTAATTTAATGATATCTTATGTGTATATTTACACAGCATAGTTTATAGTCGTTTTAACGCAAAAAAATGGGTTCAGGCATCGAGTTTAATGTAGTTTGAAACACCGCTAAATGCCGGTAGCCGCGTTTAGGAGCGTTTGTGTCTAAAAGCGTTTTTAGAGGGGAATATTTTTTTTGGATGGATGGATGGAGAGAGAGAGGAATGGAGAAAGATGTTGGTGGAGAGAGATCAATATATACACATACCTGAGAGTAGGGTTGCCACCTCATCCCTTTAAACCCGAACACATATGAATTACACAGGTTCTGTGACTGATTAAGGTGGTAATTAAACTCACTTGGTGCCTCATCTGCATTAAATTAGCCTCAGACCCTGTGTAATTAGGGTTGCCCCCTCATCCCTTTAAACCCAAACACATATGAATTGCACAGGTTCTGAGGCTAATGTAATGCAGATAAGGCACCAAGTGAGTTTAATTACCACCTTAATCAGCCACAGAGCCTGTGTAATTCATATGTGTTCGGGTTTAAAGGGATGAGGTGGCAACCCTACCTGAGAGTGATCAAAAGACGTTCCTCTGGTTGCACACTCTTCCTCATGTTTGTGTCCATGCGAGCAAGACGCGGCCAAATCTTTTCTAGGAGAAGGTCAAAGGTGGTAATAGACATGCGTGTGAAATTGAAAAATTTCTTTGGGTAATTCTGCAGCTGGACATAAATATTAGAAAAGTAGCCAGTTGACATGCGTTGGTCCATCAACGGATGAGTCCAGTAGCGACGAACTCTGGTCCTCACACGCATGTTTAGCCGTGATTCAACCCTCCGCAGCAGCAACAAGAGGAGCATTTCCTGACACATGCTCATCATGGGATCCATATTGGGAACATAAGATATAACAACACTCTCTCTCGAAGGACACTGCTCTCTCTACTGCTGCAGCTACTGACTCTACTCTCACAGAAAGGCTTAAATAGTTAACAAATACTGTTTATTTTGGATTTTGGAGGGTCTCCTGAGGTTATCTTCAAAAATGCCTCTGAACGCAAATTCCTCTAAATGCTGCTAAACGCCGCATGTAAATGCGTTTAACTGGGCGTTTTTAACCATTCCAGATCTGCGCTATTGCCGAAGTACGGCTCCAGCGCGGATCTGAAATGCCCGGAGGACGTCCATGGACGTCCTCCACTGCGCACGCTCCAGGCGCGCCCCCTGGCGGCAGCGGCGGCGCGAGCGTGCCCGTGGATCGGGCGGACTCGATGTCCGCCCGAGACCCGCCGATCTCTTTTAGGAGCCTCAGAACGGGGAACCGCCGTTGTAAACACGGCGGTTCCCCATTCTGTGACAGGGGACATAGCAGATCTACTGATCCCTGTCACTGGGATCAGTTAGATCTGTTATGTCCCGGCCAGCCCTGCCCCCACACAGTTAGAACACACCCAGGGAACATTTGTTAACCCCTTCACTGCCCCCTGCTGGTTAACCCCTTCACTGCCAATGACATTTATACAGTAATCAGTGGACATTTAAATTTCTGATCGCTGAATAAATGTCATTGGTCCCAAAAATGTGTAAAAAATGTCCGAAATGTCCGCCCCAATATCGCAGTCCCGATAAAAATCGCAGATCGCCGCCATTACTAGTAAAAAAAAAAAATAAATAAAAACGCCATAAATCAATTCCCAGTTTGTAGACGCGATAACTTTTGCGCAAACCAATCAATATACGCCGATTGCGATTTTTTTTTTTACCAAAAATATGTAGAAGAATATATATCGGCCAAAACTGATGAATATTTTTTTTTTATGGATTTGTACTTTAGCAAAAAGTAAAAAATATTGTTCTTTTTTGCAAAATTGTCGCTCATTTTTTGTTTATAGCGGCGATCAGAAATGATGCAGAGGGGATCAAATACCACCAAAAGAAAGCTCTATTTGTGGGAAAAAAAGGACGCAAATTTTATTTGGGTACAACGTCGCACGACCACGCAATTGTCATTCAAAATGCGACAGCGCTGAAATAATGGCATTGCAAATACATCCTGCATTTTGCCACAATTTTGGAATTGTGGCCAGAATCGCGGTGATTCCACCCGCTATTCAAATCGCCTGGGTGTGAAAGGAGCCTTAGGCCCCTTTCACACGGGGCAGATCCACTCAGCGGACTCCTCTAGCTCAGTGGGGGATCGCTCCGTTGATCTCTGCTGTGCCGGCGGATTACAGGTCCATCTCTGCTCACTGTGCAGGGAAGGACCTGTCAGAGCCCAGCTGTTCTCTAGGGGGGATCGGAAACGGACTGCATGTCCTTTTTATCCGATCCCATCCGATCCGCTGGATGGATGGCCAACGTATCGCTCATACGTCTATTTTGAGTGGATCTTGTTGGATCGGATGGCAGACGTCTGTTAGTGGACACTTTTTCGCTGACATCCGCCTGCCATAGAGGTCTATGGGTGGCCCGCTCGGATCCGCCTGAAAAACGGACAGCCGCATCCCAGTGGGCTTATAATGTGAAAGGGGCCTTAACCAGTTGCCAACCGCCCGCCGTGGCTTGACGGTGGCAACATGGCTCTCCTGGGCGAACGGCCGTCATCTGACGGCGGCCACAGGAGCGAGTATTGTGCTGAGGAGTCGATGTCCGTTGGCCCTCCGCCCCGTTCGATCCCTGGCAGTAACAGAACAGGGATCCATGAATGTAAACAAGCGGATCCCCGTTCTGACAGGGGAGAGGAGAGTGATAGTCTGTTCCCAGTATATGGGCGCAGCGATCTCTCTCCTCCCTCAGTCATCCCAGCCCCCACACAGTTAGTACACAAGGACAGGGAACACATTTAACCCCTTAATCACCCCCTAGTGTTAACCCCTTCCCTGCCAGTGACATTTATACAGCAATCGGTGCATTTTCATAGCACTGATCGCTGTATAAATGCCAATGGTCCCAAAAAAGTGTCAAAAGTGTCCGATATATCCACCGCAATGCTGCAGTCTCCGCTAAAAATCGCAGATCGCCGCCATTACCAGTAAAAATAAGTAAATAAAAACGTCATACATTAATTCTCATTGTGTGTAAATGCTATAACTTTTGCGCAAACCAATCAACATACGCTCATTGCGATTTTTTCCCCCCAAAATATATGGAAGAAACTGATGAATAAGTTATTTTTTTTTGATATGTATTATAGAAAAAAGTAATAAATATTGCATTTTTTTCTAAATTGTCGCTCTTTTTTTTGTTTATAGCGCAAAAAATAAAAACCGCAGAGGTGATCAGATAATACCAAAAGAAAGCTCTATTTGTGGGGGAAAAAAGGACGTCAATTTAATTTGGGTACAACGTTGCATGACCGCGCAATTGTCAGTTAAAGCGACGCAGTGCCGAATCGCAAAAAGTGCTCTGGTCAGGAAGGGGGCAAATCCTAAACTGAATGGGTTCTTTTACAAGGTGAGGGTTCACATATACGTTAAGGATATTTCTATTCTCTTCTTCATGTCATTATTATAAAGAATAAAATCTATGGCTCAATGGTTTCTTCAGGCAGCAAAGGAGTTAAAATGTGCTGGGATTTGGAGGCTGTGGAAGGAAGCCATTGCCAGCAATGATTCAGTTCCACCTTAAGGGGAGGAAGCTCTGGGTGTAACCTGAAGCTGGGTTTGGTTCCTTGCTGCTGTCACTGACGCTCATCAGTGCTATGGGAGGGACAGACAGACAGACAACAAGGAAGTCCTCCTCTCTATAGATTGCCTTATCACTCATAAGAAGAGGCTGCAGCAAGCCTTCATTCCAGCATGACAGGTCAGTGACCACAGACCCTCTGTCTATCATGTATGGCTGTGTGCGCAGGTCATGTGACATGGTGACACTGGCTTGTCACTGCAGACAGTGACTTTGGATAACTTTGTGCAGAGTCCTGTGCATGTGTCCTACTCTCTGATATTACACTGCACACCATGCTTGCTATGAAAATCCTCAGCTTTTTCCTTATAAGTGGGGTGATCTGAGGACTCAGAACGCCGCCTCTTTCTTTATGACTTGTGAACATCTCTTGCAGCACTTTGGAGGCAAAGTAGAAAGCAGTAAGGATGTGTAGATCTCATTAACCCTTAGTAACCAATCAGATTTCACCTTTTTTCATATAAGTGCAGTCATAGCAATGACAAATACATTCTGATTGGTGGATTTGTACATTGCTTTGTGTCTGCACAAATAAACCTGTTAGGGCTCATTCAGACCGGCGCTGACACCCATCTTCCTTACTGGGGTTCTGTCTCCTGCGTGTACGTTCAGTTCGGAGAGAAGGCAGCCCATGGAAGTGAATGCAGCACATCCTCTGTGCCGAGACTAAAGCTGGATACACACTGTACAATTTTCTTTAGATTTTTTTTCCTGATTTACCAAAACCACATAATATGAGATCAAACCTAAAAGTTTCAATTTTTATGCAATCAGGCAGGCCCTTCTACTACATGGTTTTGGTAAATCCAAAGGAAATCCTGACAACAAAAGTTGTATAGTGTGTATGGGGTCTAGACCCCACACACACTATACAACTTTTGTTGTCTGATGTAGTAGAAGGGCCTGCCTGATTGCATACAAATTGTCGAATCGTACGTTGGCTGTTGTATGTAGCATACTGACGTGCACCCGACTGTCGTACATACAACTTGCGGCCGGCCGAACGTGATGACGCGAACGAGCGTATAAAGAGGAAGTGCTGGTATTGTAGCGTCACCCTTTGGGCTCCTTCATCTAATTTCGTGTTAGTTGAAGTGGACTTGGCGCATGCGTGTTTAGCACAATACAACTTGTTGTACCCAACTGCTCTACACACGATACAATGGTCGTATGCGAGTTTGTTGGTACGATGAAGTTTTGTCGTCTGCTCATACAACTCCAATGTACGACCGTCGTATGTTCGACTGTTGAAATCGCACATACGAACGATCGATTTTGCATACAACGGTCGTGAGTACGACGTGTTGAATGCGATCGTCGTCCCGTGTGTACGAGGCTTTAAGCCCCATATACACGGTGCGCCGGTCGTACGACCGCTTGTTGTACGATCATCCGACCGTTAGTACGCGCGATTAGAAAAGCTGACGGTCATACAACAGAAGTTGGATGAGCAGAGTAGAAAACTTTGGTTGTACAACAAGCAGTCATACAACCGTTGTATCGTGTGTACAGAGAAGTTGGTCCAACAAGTTGTACTGTGCAAAACACGCATGCTCAGAAGTCAGGAATGCTTGGAAGTGTCCGTTCATGTAAACCTACGTTCCTAATTCACAAATCATATTCACCTGAACTTCCTCTTTATATGCTCGTAACACGTCACTATGTTAGGCTTGGTTTGTACGATCGCTTAGTGCACGTCAGTATGCGAGACACAACAGCCAACACACGATTTTGGACGTCCGGTCGTCGCACCGTGTGTACGAGGCTTTAGAGCCGGTTCACACAGGGGCGACTCTGAGCTACCCCGCACAGCGCGACTTGCAAGCGACTTCTGTAATGGAAGTCGATGCAAGTCGCTTGAAGTCGCCCCCAAAGTAGTACAAGAACTTGAGTCGCTCCTATTAGAATGCTTCCATTGAACTGCATGGAGCGTGACTTGTCAGGCGACTAAGTCGCCCCTGTGTGAACCGGCTCTGTAGGTTTGACCTCATATTGTATGGTTTTGGTAAATTTGAAGGAAAAAATCTACAGAAAATTGTATAGTGTGTATCCAGATGTTTCAGTACACCTCTTACTGTGCCCTAATTTTTCATAGGGGGAATTCTGAACAGCTAATTTTTTTGGGGGTTACATTTTTTTGGATTTCAACTTCTGTTTTTTTTAAGTCGGCCATACTTTAAGTTGAATTTCGGCCGGTTCAGCAGAGACCAGCCACATTTCAGTCTATCAATCAACTTGTGTACAACCAGCCTGTAAGGCTCTCACAGAGTGAATTTCTTTCCTGCAACCACGGGTTGCAGGAAAGAAATTAGCTTGATTCCCCCCATCAGCACAGGCAGCGTTAATGCAGGAATCCCTCCTGCTGGACCATTGTATTTTCCCAGCAGGGGAAGCCATCCCTGTCAAGAGAAGATAGTTAGCTGCAGAAGCCGCTAGCAATAATCGCAGTAAAACCCAGCATGCTCAGCTTGGTACATTCAGCCTGCCCTTACACGGTTCAGCAAGAACTGGCTGGGATTCGAACCCTGTATGGCCTGCCTAAGGTTTTTCCCAAATGATCAGTGCTGCCAGCTACAGCCAGCAACACTGATCATTATATTCTGCCAGGGGGAAGGCTTCCCACTATCAGATTACAATAGCTCAGTGGGAGTGATTCTCCCATCAACCTCAAGTGTCTGGATAGGGGAATCAGCTAATTTTTTTTTTTTTTTTTTGTTCAACGCACATGTGCAGCACATCGTGTATTCCTGTGCCAGAATGACTGACTCCCATGCGCATGCACAGAATGACGTCAAAAGTTCAAACAAGAGGCCGAAAACTCAGCACCTGGGGGGAAGATGAAAGCACCCATTGAGGGATGTAAGACCTGATTCATACCTATGCATCTTAGTGCTTTTTGCAGATTTGCACTACAGAACGTGTTCCATAGGAAACCATGTTAAATTGACTGTAGTGCAAATCTGCAAAATGAAAAAAGCACAAAAAATACATAGGTGTGAATCAGGCCTTACTGCCACATCGGTGGAAGGTTGACGTGAGTATATTCCAGGGTTTAGTTTTGCTGTAAGCTGACCATACACTTATCGAAGTTCAACAGGGACCGGCTGAATTTGGTTCAGTAAGTGGCCTTCCCTGCTCAACAAAGGTCGAACATTTGAGCGATTTTTGTCAAAGGGACAAGTTGTAAAAAATTTTCTTGATCAGCGGCTGCAGCCAATCTGCTGCAAACGCCAATCATATATTTTGATAGTGGCAGGTCCTGCTGACAGAATGGTGGAGGGATTCCTCCAGCCATCTCATTTTTTAGATGGAGAAATCTGTTTTTTTTTTTTTGGTTTTTTTTTTCAGGCTGAACAAAAACAAACTGACTATCTGTGGCCAACTTTAGGCTACTATGAAATGGATCACTGCCGCTAGCAAAAAAAAATGCCATCAGCAGAATCACTAAGATGCTGCCTGTGTGTCCCTATGGAATCGATCCCTTGCTAGCTGAGGCAGTGAGATGTCGCTCCCATTGCTAGTGATTCAGATTCAGCAGCATTCAGGCCATCAATGGCGTGACATCTCACTGCTTGCAGCTAGCAGGGAATTAATTCAATAGGAAGAGGCAGGCAGCCTCTTGGCAATCTGGCAACTGGGGATTTGCCACTAGTGGCAGACTCGCCCATGTGACATTGGCCTTAAAGTCTATTTACTATAGAGCCAAAACCTTTTTTTCTCTTACATTCATTGACAGACGCAGCCTCCATACTTGACAAGTGGGGTTTATGCACATCCTACTAGGAGTAGACTAGGCAGAACGAAGTTCAGAAAAAAAGCAAGCTGACCCCTCCCAGAGGGCCATCCTCACTCAGCATATAACCCCCAGCTCTGCATAGCATATCAGTTCATAACAAGCCGTACAAACGCAACACAGAGGGACGGGTGCTGCGTCTGTCAATGAACTCAGAGAAAAGGATTTTACGGTAAGTTAAAAAATCCTTTTTTTTCTTACGCTCATTGACAGACGCAGCCTCCATACTTGACAAGTGGGGATGTCCCAAAGCAGTGTCATTCAAGAGGGGTGGGTCAAACAATAACTACTGTACCCAACAGAATCCTCTCAAGCGGCGCCAGCAGCGCCTACAACGCCGCCTGCAAAACTTTGCAGCCAAAAGCAGCATCTGCGGATGCTGACACATTAACTTTGTAAAATTTAACAAAAGTGTGCACCGAGGCCCATGTAGCCGCCTTGCACATCAGAGGCACTGAGGCTTGGTGTTTGAAGGCCCAGGAAGTGCTAATCACCCTGGTGGAGTGAGCCGTGAGCGGGAAAGGGGGTTCTTGGCCCCGAACCATATACGCATGGGGTCACCATCTGTCTGAACCAATGGGAAACAGTAGCAGACGAGGCCGCCAAACCCTTTTGCGGCCCTTCCATCAGCACAAACAAAGCATCAGACTTCCGAAAAGAAGCTGTAGCCGTCAAATACACCCGCAAATCCCTCACGACATCCAACGAATGTAAAGCAATCTCCTTGGGATGTGACGGGTGCGGACACAATGAAGGGAGAACAATGTCCTCATTAATGTGAAAAGAGGAAACCACCTTCAGTAGAAACGAAGGAGAAGGGTGCAGCACCGCCTTATCCTCATGAAGGACCAAGTAGGGAGACCTACATGACAAAGCCGCCAACTCAGACACCCGCCTAGTGGATGTAATGTCCACCAAAAAGAGCCACCTTTTGTGACAGCAATTGTAAGGGAATATGATCTTCTCATATGGCAGTTTCTGCAGTACAGAAAGCACTAAATTTAAATCCCACGGTGCCAAAGGCGACCGTACCTGAGGAGACCACATGACGTACACCCTGTACAAATGTACGGATCAAAGAATGTGTCGCTGAAGGACGTTGAAAAAGATTAGCCAGAGCCGAAATCTGACCTTTGAGTGTACTCAAAGCCAATTTGTTATCCAGGCCTTGCTGCAAGAAAGCCAGCACCCGAGATATAGAGAAAGAGCAGGAGTTCCAATCCCCCGCCTCACACCAGTCAATATAAGTCTTCCAGGTGCGATGATATATATTGCGCAAAGTACACTTACGCGCCTTAAGCATGGTAGGGATCACGGAGTCAGAGACGCCCCTATCCCTCAGCACCTGGGACTCAATAGCCAAGCCGTCAAAGCCAGCGAGGGTAAAGCAGGGTGCAGGAGGGGTCCCTGCGACAGCAGATCTTCGCGAAGCGGGAGCCACCACGGAACGTCTGTCACCATCCGCACCACGTCAGCGTACCAAGGGCACAGAGGCCAATCCGGAGCCACCAGGATTGTCAGCATTCCCTCCGCTTCTATCCTGCGCAGGAGCCGCAGTAGAAGCTTGGAGAGGGGGGAAGGCGTAAAGAAGCCGGTACCGAAACCAAGGTGCTACTAGTGCGTCCGTGGCGGCCGCCAACGGATCCCTTGTCCTGCACACGAAGGTCTGCACCTTGTGATTGAACCTGGACACCATTAGGTCTACGTCTGGCGTGCCCCACCGTTTGCAAATCTGTGGAACACGTCTGGATGCAGAGACCATTCCTCCTGATCCAGTGCCTGGCGACTGAGAAAGTCCGCCTGCCAGTTTTCTATGCCCGGGATGTAGATGGCGGAGATTGCTGGCACGTGAAGTTCTGCCCACCTCAGAATGTGGGCTGCTTCCACAGCTGCTGCCGAGCTCCTTGTTTCATCCTGATGGTTCACGTATGCCAAGGCTGTGGCGTTGTCCGACTGAACCTGAACCGGGAGGCCGCGCAGCCTTGCCGACCAGTGGGAGAGACAGAGCCTGATCGCCCTTA
>BLSH010149993.1:2032036-2046812 GCA_018402905.1 Glandirana rugosa | reverse complement strand
ACTGTAATTTAGGGGTTACCCCCAGTGTCTTTTTTTATTGGAAAGTCTTTATTGAGAAGGGTTGACATAGTTTTCGGTCTTTTTTTATCGACGTCAGTCCGAACATTTCATATAGTACGTAAAATGTTAGTATAATTGAATTTGTACAAAACGTTAGTAGGACGGCATAAGTGGACATGTCGTCTTGAGTCTGTCTCTCCCTCCCCGTCGTGAGACGGGGTGGTACCAACCTGTCGAAAAGTGACACTACAGTCCTTGTACTATTGTCGACCCCTTTCGTCTAGTGTGTTGCATGACTGAGTAATTGTCATTCAAAGTGTGAGAGCACTGAAAGCTGAAAATTGGTCTGGTTGTTAAGGGGGTTTAAGTGCCCAGTTGTCAAGTGGTTAAAGGGGTGACCGTATGTATAATTTAATCTTTTTCTGCATTTCCCCCACCCTATCCTGTGATTAGTTTGTGAAGTAGCAGCAGTACTTTGATGAAATAACTGATCTGCTTTCCCCAGCTGTTATCATGTTCCTGACATCACAGTGAAAAGCTGTCCAACCATGGTGGGGCAGAGTGCTGCCCCTCCCTCTCTGTCTGAGTTCTGCTGTACAGGTGAATACGGCAGGATGATTGCAAAACATGTTTAAGTTAATATGATTGTAAAATGCATGATATACTTTACAAGCCTGACTGCAGCTATTTTTTTCTGGCTTTTGATACAGTTGGGAAGAGTTATTTCTGAAAGGTTATTTTTTTCTGTGACCCCCATTGGGGATTTAATGTCAATATTCTCATTGCACATGTTCTTGGATTGGGATGAGAGTAAAGGGTGCTGTAATCACAGCCAGGTGGACATTGAAAACCTCATAGATCAGTATTCTAATTTGCCAACACGCCACGTATCTTCAAATAATGCCCAAAAAAATGCAACGTTTCAGAGCCGCACAGGACCCCTTCATCGGGCATGTGGCTGACAAAGGTGTTCTGTGCAGCTCTGAAATTTTGCATTTTTCCACTGTGATGTGATCATTTTTCAATAAAACCTTTGGACATCATTTTGAAGATCCATGTTCTTCTGGCAAATATGTACACTGGCCCATTGGGGATGTTTTTCCTCACTTCCTGTCCCTGTGACACTCGTACAAGAGGAAGTGGGTGCTGTTACCAAGTGGACAGGAAGGCATAGGAAGCTATAAAACATTGAAGCCAATACTAAGAACGGGTTGCAAAGTGAAATCTCCCCAATAGGTACACAAGCAACAATAACAATCTTGCAGAAGCTCTGATACTTCCCTGCCATATCCAAAATAAAGCACGTAGCTGAGGTTTACAGTTTTTCTGCATAGTATAGCTTAAAGCAAACCTGTGCTTTGCCCAGTGAAGGGCAAAGCAATACGTTCCCTTTTAAGGATCGTTCCCCAGCAGCACATATTCCCCTTTTCATTGTTTCCCCATTCAGCTGTCATGTGCAAAAAATATACCCAGTACGTCTGGGTATGAAGGAGCACGTGACTCACTCCTCTTCCTGTCATGTGACTATACTGTTGTTTGTGATTGGCCCAGTGCTGCGCGCATGGAGACTGCTCAACTAGAGTGCTTCGGAGCTTACCTAGACTCTTTCCTCATTCCCATAGGCTAAATGGAGTGGGCAGGGAGCAATAGAAAGGTGGTGAGTATGTGCTCCTGGGGAGGGAGGCAATACCATCTCCAGGCCAGAGTCACACACATATGTGGCACCATATAAGTGGGTCTTCGTCAGAGGCTTTGCAGCTCTATTAGCGCCGCAGATACAGTTATCGAGCAGTCACGGTTTCAAGTCAAGGCGGACTCCTGATCATGTGATCACTGTGACAGCCGATCACATGATCAGAAAACCTATTTATGGCTCCCAGTATGACCAAACCCCTTAAACGGCCAGCAGCAAGGAGTCATAGGGAACTTGCCGCTTTGCCCTATTTATTATTTTTATTTATTCATTTCAGGTACTTGTATAGCGCTATCAATTTACGCAGCGCATTATACATTCACATCAGTCCCTACCCTCAAGGAGCTTACAATCTAAGGTCCCTAACTCACATTCATACATTTACTAGGGCCAATTTAGGCAGGATCTAATTTTCCTACCAGCATGTCTTTGGAATGTGGGAGGAAACTGGAGTACCCAGAGGAAACCCACACAGGCACAGGGCTTCCTTAGCGCACTCACAGTGGATGAACGGAGCAGTGGGGACCGGAATAAAGGTTTGTTCTGCTGCGGAGGAAGGCGTTGAAGTGGAATTCCAGGCTATATCTAATATTAAAAATGCCCACTCCCCCCTCCTAACACCTTTGATGGCTAACCTGTGTAAGAAAGATGTATATGCAGTACTTACCTATTTACAGATCACTTCGGTCCGCTCACGTGATCCAGCTGCCCCCAGTGTCAGCCAATGGTGGCTGCAGGGGAGAGCAGGGAACCCTAATAAGGGATGGCCCATAGGAGCCTATGGATGACCTCTCCACTCCCAGGCACTCCAGCCTTGTACGCTCCCCTGCAGCCGCTGCTGGCTTACACAGGAAAATAGGCAAGTATATCAGGTACATCTTTCTGTACGCAGGTTAGTCGCATTGGTGTAAAAAGGGGAAGGGAGCATTTTTAAGATTTAGATTTCCACCTTAAATCGATCCTGTTACTTTACATGGGCAACCATTGGATTGCTTTAAAAATCCCTGGTAGATACTTCTCTAAAAAGAGCGGTTACTTTAATAAAACACATTCGCTAAACACACAGACAAATGAAGTTATGCTATTATGGTGTAAGAACCTAGTAATTGATTCCTGTCATCTCTCAGGAGCATTGGGAATGGATTTTCAATGACAGGAAAATATTCCCTTTTGGGATTGTTGAAAGAGAATGGATGATAATGATGGATCTCATGCATCTCCAAGCTGATACTTTTATATGTCTCAGCTGCCTTTTATAAATCTCCATTCTCAACTTATGCAATCTTCTAGTACACAATGGACCGGGTTTTCTTGGCATTTGGGAATAACTGTTTACTTAGCATGTCATTTATGGAACATTTACTGTTCTTTTCTATATGTTCTCCCTAAGTAGTGCTGGATTGGAAAATTGCTGTTGCTCTCTGAGTGTTGAGGAACCTGATATTATCTTTGAGCTTTGCAGCTAGCCCCTTTCATGTAATGCTAAGCCCCTGCAGCTGATAAACGTCACTAAGAAATACAATGTATCACTTTGAAATGGAAGAATATCTCTAATATGATGTTCATTTGTGCTTAGTTCTAGTATCATGGCCCATTCTCACTTTACTTTTGAAAGCTATGAATCATAAGAGACAAATGGTTTTCAAATAAAGTTTTTTGATCACACCTTCATGTCTGAAATCCGTGGGTTAAGGAAGTTCCATGTTTTTCTACAGCTCTGGCAGAGCAGCACAGAATGACTTCTCTACAACATAGCAAAGCTTGTGTCAATGCAGCACTTAAATGCCCACTCCGGGCATCATATAAAAAATGGTCCCGTGCCCTAGAGCTGCATGGCTCTTGATAAAATGAGAATCACAATTTTTTTTGCTTAGAATAAAGATCACAATTCTCGGCGTAACATCTTTCACATTATACAAAAAATTGGGCTAATTTTACGGTTTCGTTTTTTTCTTAATTCATTGAAGTGTATTTTTCCCAAAAAAATTGTGTTTGAAAGACTGCTGGGCAAATACAGTGTGACATAAAATATTGCAACAACTGCCATTTCATTCTCTAGGGTCTCTGCTTAAAATAAATGTGTGTGTGTGTGTGCGTATATGTGTGTAATGAAAATATATATATATATATATATATATATATATATATATATATGTGTATATAAAATGTATGTGTGTGTGTGTTTGGGGGTTCTAAGTAATTTTCTAGCAAAAAAACACTGATTTTAACTTGTAAGCAACAAGTGTTAGAGAAAGGCTTAGTCTTTACCCCCTGACCTGCCACAATTGGCATGTCCTCTTTTTTGGAGGGAGGAACCCTGTTTTCACAGGGCCCCAGCTCCCACTTCCTCTCCTGGTGCCACGGACCTGGAAGGAAGTTCACCTGTTCCCCCCTCCCTCCCAGCGATCTTCTGGAACACATCACAGGTCCCAAAAGATACACCGGCCATTCACAGCGCACGGCTCGTGCATGTGCAGAGCGCGCCCGGCTTTGAAGCCAAAGCTGGACTCCCACACTTGCTATGCTGGAGCCACATGGAGGAGGGGAGAAGAGCGAGGCAGCGGGCAGCCGCATCGCTGGAGCGTGGGACAGGTAAGTGTCTGATTATTAAAAAAGTCAGCAGCTACACTTTTTGTAGCTGCTGACTTTTGAAAGCGTGGAACTCTGCTTTAAGGGGTTTAACTGACCTCACTTGCAGACCAAAGTTAATCCCTTTGATCTGTAAATGAACAGAAAGATACAATGTTTCCTTTTATCTCTCTTTCAGTACTATGTTGATGATAAACATTTCTGGCTGCTTTTTTTTTTTTTTTTTTGACAGCTGTGAGCAGGGAACTGCTCTGCACTTGTTACACGATTCGTGGAACTGCTGGATTAAGACTGTGTGTGTGGAGGGGGGTTGATGCGAGATTTTTTAATTAATTGTGCAGCTCTACTGTGCCCACACTGCAAGGATTAATGCTCGTTTATGTCTAGGAGAACAATAAAGAGAAATTTACTAACCGGATTCTCCGCTCCTCCCCACAGCTAGACCGGTCCCTGCAGTGTCTGCACCCCCTCGCTCCACTGTCTGGGGTCCTGACATTATCAAGATGAGAGCAGCGTCCATAGCCTTGCACTGGGTGCGATGGCGCTGAGGGATCATTAAGGAGTGCTGCCTGCTGGAGGAGCGGAGGATCAGGTAAATAAAACTTGTTTCTCCTCTCCCCTAGACATAACGGCTATTAACCCTTGCACTGCAGCTACAGCCACACTTCTAAGGATCACTTTTTATTTGCCCAGAGTGGGGCTTTAACCAAGTTATGCATTTATTTTCAAACATCCGTACATTTATTTTAAAGAGAACCTTGGTGTTGTCTTTTTTATGTAATAAATTGGTATTAGAAAAAAGGCAGTTTCATTGTACACGTTATACATACAGTCATTCAATGGGAGTAATAGACAATGGACGTCATAGGTAGGAAACAATAAAAATAAACTAAAATGTCTGATAGGCTACTACAACCAGTGTATACTTCTCGAAGGTGAGTGGC
This sequence comes from Glandirana rugosa, assembly GCA_018402905.1. Taxonomy (NCBI): domain Eukaryota; kingdom Metazoa; phylum Chordata; class Amphibia; order Anura; family Ranidae; genus Glandirana; species Glandirana rugosa. Next base: position 2,041,586 of record BLSH010149993.1, on the reverse strand, counting down.
GGAATGTAAGACTAAAAAGCTAGGAAAGGTAAGAGAGTAGGTCAAAGGTACAGGAATAAGCTAAAGGTAGGGGTAGAGGAGGGGGAAAGAGGGAGGGATATTGGATATCTGGTCTCGGCTTGAATCAAAAAGAAAATAAATGTAGCATTGTATATGTGCTGCTTGGCCCGTCAAGTTTGGGAAGTTTCAAAAGCCATGGTTTCCAGGTAGGAGAGAGTGGTTTTGGAAACCAACCAACATGCCTATATTTTATTGAAGGTAGAAGGTTGACACTGGTCGTAGGTGAGTTCTTCCATTAAACATATCTGATCTATACTTTGAAACCATTATTTCATAGAAGGAATGGTCTGCTGTTTCCAATAAAATTAGGTATTAGTGATTCAGCCGCATCTAATAAATGAGGTGTGATATGATCTTTTATAGGGGCCTGTGGGTTCATTTAAACGGTGAAATAGAACGACCCAGGGGGCACTAGGTACCAGGCTTGGCCTCAGGATGTTGCTGTTCCTATACTATCCAATCATTGTCTGGAGCAGTCCTTGACCAAGCTGTATTACTTTATTTGCAGTAGAGAAATTGAGATTGGAACACAAATGTGCTCTCTGGCAGGGATGTCTGGATTATTACTCTAGCAGCATTGCACATTTTTTGGCCATTGAGACAGTTCACACACCCTGGTATTTCAACTGTGTGCCAACACTTACATTTTAAAATGTGCACTCATGAAGAATATACTGGGAAATTCAGCCTGTGCATCTTTTACTGTGAGGCCTCATTTACACGGCTAAACGCGGCATGCAAAACGCGGAGAGGAGGGGGAGAGGAGGGAGCCCTCGGGCGACCACAATGCTGGAGCGAGGGACAGGTGAGTGTCCGATTATTAAGTCAGCAGCTACACTTTTTGTAGCTGCTGACTTTTACATGGGTGGAACTCTGCTTTAAATAGGAGGAAACTGGCTTTTAAGTTTCCTCATTATTTAGAAAAATCTGTTTTGTTACCTGGAGCCCGGAGGTTTCTACGAGATCTGGATGGGATGAAATTAAATCTCCAGTCCTGGGTCCAGAGTTTGTCAACAACCAGCACACTGATTGCACAGGTGTGTGCAGGTCTTTTTGTAGAGACCTGACCATGGTTCTGGGCTCCACCCCAGCAGACAGAGAAGGTCTTTTCCCAGGTGTCAGGAGGGCTCCACCTGGGAGAGAGGTAGGAGCCAGAGCAGCAAGGGTCTACCAAATCCTAAAAATATGTCTGATTCTACAATGAACACAAAGCAACTAGGTCACCAAGATCATGTCCAGCACACCGGTGGACCTTCCAGATGGCTAATGCATTTCTAGGGGAGATCCCCTCTTCCTCAGAGCCAATCCTTGGGGTCCATTGTGGACTCAAATCTTTTTATGATTGATTTTGTTTGAGTATATCTCTTTTTTTCTTTTTATACAAATAAAAATTACTTGGGTAATAAGCAAGGTTTTTTTTTTCTACAGTGATTCCATTGGGTTCCCCCCTGACCCTGGAGGGCAGTAGGGACTGGGCAGTCAGGGCCGGCTCTACCACTAGGCGGAGTAGGCGGCCGCCTAGGGTGCACTGGCACCTAGGGCGCCTGGCCACTGTTGATCTGTCACTGGCTGCTCTGCATTGATTTATGTAAAAACTGACACTGTCTGACTGAGATAATGAGGTTGTATTATCACATGCCCTTTACAAATGTGTATAGAAATAGTGACTGATCTGCCAATTACCCCCCTGCCCCCGTCCCCCTGTGAGGCTGTATTTAATGGGCACAGTTGAAGCTGTATTTGATGGGCACAGGTAAGACTGTATTTGATAGGACAGATGAGGCTGTATTGATTGGCGCTGGTGAAGCTGTATTTGATGGGCACAGATGAGGCTGTATTGATTGGCGCTGGTGAAGCTGTATTTGATGGGCACAGGTGAGGCTGTATTTGATGGGCACAGATGAGGCTGTAATGATTGGCGCTGGTGAAGCTGTATTTGATGGGCACAGGTGAGGCTGTATTGATTGGCACTGTTGAAGCTGTATTTGATGGGCACAGGTGAGGCTGTATTGATTGGAACTGTTGAAACTGTATTTGATGGGCACAGGTGAGGCTGTAATGATTGGCGCTGGTGAAGCCGTATTTGATGGGCACAGGTGAGGCTGTATTGATTGGCGCTGGTGAAGCTGTATTTGATGGGTGCATGTAAAGCTGTAATTGATGGGTGCTGGTGAGGCTGCATTGGATTGGCGCTGATCAGGCTGGTCAGGGGAAAGGGGGTGGAGCCAGGGGTGGAGCCAATGGGGGCGCAAAATGAGGTTTCGCCTAGGGTGTCAAAAATCCTTGCACCAGCCCTGTGTGCAGTTACCTGGAGCCATAGAGATCCTGGGCAACATTCACCGCCATCACATCACCTTTGAGTGAGAGATGTTTTTGTTTAATGGTCTGTGGGACCAGAGTAAAGGCCAGGAAGCTGAATGTTCTTTTGTTTTGATGGAAGATAAATGCTGAATACCCCTGCAAGGGAAAATCATGTTATGTTTTTTATGAACTTAAAGCATCCTTAAAGCTGTACCCTTGATACTAGTTCTCACAGCCATCTGAGGTGGGGGGGGGGGGGGGGGGACCTGGATCACAAACCTGTATGAACAGAATAAAAAATCCTTTTGGTAGGAAAGACATTTGAAATATAAGCATTTCATCTGTGCATTTGACATATTTAAATGCCCCGATATACAGAATTCCAGCTCATTCACATTTTGGAAGAAACTGGAGACTGGACTACTAATACTAAATATAATGTTTACTTTCAGACATCTCATATTCTGACCGGCTACATCAGGACACACCATTTTTGACGAGCAACAGGCAACTGACTGAGCGGATTGTGGACAGGATTATTTTGCAGCTTAATCGTGTCTATCCTCAGGTTCTGTCAAACAAAGAAGCTGAAAAGGTACTATTGCCCCTTTTTATCAGTTCTCTTTTTTTTCCCGCAAAAATATTATCCTCAAACTTTTTAAATCATCGAAATACATTCTAAGAGTCAAAACAAAATGTGTGCAATTTTTTTCTTCATAAAGCCGTAGGAAGTAGAAAAGCCTATCCTTGCCAGCATGCTGCAGAGATGGGCCTTTGCTCTCTATGTCAATGCACTGATCTCTCTGCAGAGTCCTTCTCTGCAGCATGCTGGAAAGCTTTCTAAGAAAGACAAACTTTACAGCCCCTTTCACACAGGCGATCTGATCAGGTCTCCCTATCAGTTTTGCAGGCAGACCTATATGGAAGATCTATTCATCCCTATGAACAGGTTTGTGTCAGTTTACACTAGCCTACCTCTGGGTCTGATCAGGTCTTCTAAAAAAACTGGAAGGGGATCCATCATCTTCTGTTTAGGCGGAGCAGGTTGGAGTGTAGTCTGGTATAAACAGACCGAGGAATCCATTGACTCCCAGCTGCTGATAGAGCAGAGTGTGCTGGGTCCATGTCCAGTCTAGGCGTTAGGCGTTGTACCCCTTTTAGTTTTGATGCGTCTTAATTGATTTAAAAGAAAACGTCACTTATTCCAGTTATGGATGTTATATACAGTGCCTTGCGAAAGTATTTGGCCCCCTTGAACTTTGTGACCTTTTGCCACATTTCAGGCTTCAAACATAAAGATATAAAACTGTAATTTTTTGTGAAGAATCAACAACAAGTGGGACACAATCATGAAGTGGAACAAAATTTATTGGATATTTCAAACTTTTTTAACAAATAAAAAACTGAAAAATTGGGCGTGCAAAATTATTCAGCCCCCTTAAGTTAATACTTTGTAGCGCCACCTTTTGCTGTGATTACAGCTTTAAGTCGCTTGGGGAAGTCTCTATCAGTTTTGCACATCGAGAGACTGAAATTTTTGCCCATTCCTCCTTGCAAAACAGCTCGAGCTCAGTGAGGTTGGATGGAGAGCGTTTGTGAACAGCAGTTTTCAGTTCTTTCCACAGATTCTCGATTGGATTCAGGTCTGGACTTTGACTTGGCCATTCTAACACCTGGATATGTTTATTTGTGAACCATTCCATTGTAGATTTTGCTTTATGTTTTGGATCATTGTCTTGTTGGAAGACAAATCTCCGTCCCAGTCTCAGGTCTTTTGCAGACTCCATCAGGTTTCCTTCCAGAATGGTCCTGTATGTGGCTCCATCCATCTTCCCATCAATTTTAACCATCTTCCCTGTCCCTGTTGAAGAAAAGCAGGCCCAAACCATGATGCTGCCACCACCATGTTTCACAGTGGGGATGGTGTGTTCAGGGTGATGAGCTGTGTTGCTTTTACGCCAAACATAACGTTTTGCATTGTTGCCAAAAAGTTTGATTTTGGTTTCATCTGACCAGAGCACCTTCTTCCACATGTTTGGTGTGTCTCCCAGGTGGCTTGTGGCAAACTTTAAATGACACTTTTTATGGATATCTTTAAGAAATGGCTTTCTTCTTGCCACTCTTCCATAAAGGCCAGATTTGTGCAGTATACAACTGATTGTTGTCCTATGGACAGAGTCTCCCACCTCAGCTGTAGATCTCTGCAGTTCATCCAGAGTGATCATGGGCCTCTTGGCTGCATCTCTGATCAGTCTTCTCCTGTATGAGCTGAAAGTTTAGAGGGACGGCCAGGTCTTGGTAGATTTGCAGTGGTCTGATACTCCTTCCATTTCAATATTATCGCTTGCACAGTGCTCCTTGGGATGTTTAAAGCTTGGGGAATCTTTTTGTATCCAAATCCGGCTTTAAACTTCTCCACAACAGTATCTCGGACCTGCCTGGTGTGTTCCTTGTTCTTCATGATGCTCTCTGCGCTTTTAACGGACCTCTGAGACTATCACAGTGCAGGTGCATTTATACGGAGACTTGATTACACACAAGTGGATTCTATTTATCATCATTAGTCATTGAGGTCAACATTGGATCATTCAGAGATCCTCACTGAACTTCTGGAGAGAGTTTGCGGCACTGAAAGTAAAGGGGCTGAATAATTTTGCACGCCCAATTTTTCAGTTTTTTATTTGTTAAAAAAGTTTGAAATATCCAATAAATTTCGTTCCACTTCATGATTGTGTCCCACTTGTTGTTGATTCTTCACAAAAAATGACAGTTTTATATCTTTATGTTTGAAGCCTGAAATGTGGCAAAAGGTCGCAAAGTTCAAAGGGGGCCAAATACTTTCGCAAGGCACTGTATACAAAAACACTGGTCTAGCTTGGACCAATGTAACTATGCACAGTATACAGTATATCCTACCTGGCCTATTCCCCTTGTAAGCTGGAAATCACTGAAGTAGACTCTACTCCAGTGATCTCCTACTTGCTTTCAGGTCCCACTCCGAGCAGCTGTCCTTATGCATTGTGAACACAGGAGGTCGGCTGCTTGGCACGGACACCATTTAGGGAATGCTTTGCATTTTCTGATCAAATGCAAAGTATTCTCTAATTCGAGTAGGTGGGACAGTGACATCACACTTCCCACCTCGGCCAACCAGAGAGTGGGTCTACTTCAGTGATTTCCATCTTCCAGGGGCATCAGCTTCTCTCTCCTCCTTGAGCTGGAAGGAGCTTCACTGAGATATGGGCACATGCCGGTATAATAGATCAGTATGTGAAGAGGCGTAATCCTTAAAGCTGTAATGCCAACGATACACTTGGCATTCTTGCTGCTTGCAATCTGCTTTTGGACTAATGCTTTTCTTGGTATCATGTAAACAACTGAAACGAAAAAGGAAAGCTTGAAAATTAATTGGAAAAGGAGTAGGACTTAGGTGATTTCAGCAATTTCTCCACTAATTTTGACCTTCGAGGCTTTGTTTACATTTGCCTGCGTGGTTAACACTCAGTTCTTTAGGCACAGGCTAATTTTAGTGTTGGTTCTGGCAGGAAGCTGTGCGATGAGATCATTGCTTGTTTTTGTTGTTTTTTCATATTTTATTTAGCCTAGGTTCACATTGGAGCGATTTGGCTTGCCATTTGACATGTCAAATGGCATGCCAGATCGGCAGCAATTGCTGGCAATGGCACCGCCTGAATCGGTGGGACGTTGCACCGATTACCAAAAGTAGTTTTTGTGCTACTTTTTGGCGACTTTGGGGTGCGATTTCCATAGACCTCTTTGCAGCAACTCACACAGATATCTCTGAAATCGCTCCCAAAGTCAGGACTGACATGCAGTGTGAACCTAGGCTAAAAGTGTTAAATGGTGACACTTCAGGGTTGATTTACTAAAACTGGAGAGTGCAAAATCTGGTGCAGCTGTGCATAGAAATCAGCTTCCTTTTTTTTTTTTTTTTGTTAAAGCTTAATTGAACAAGCTAAAGTTAGAAGCTGAGCGGATACCATGCATAGCTGCAACAGATTTTGTACTCTCTAGTTTTAATAAATCATCCCCTTCATGTCACTGCACAGCAGTGCCATCCTGTGCACTGCGAAAAAATGCAGACATCAACCAAGAACACATCACATCAGTGTTGTGGTGTGAATGGGGCACATAGAGAACAATTGTTTTCTATGTGCTCTAGCAATGCTATAAGTGGTGACCTGCCTCCACTTATTGGCAGGTCCCTGCATATAATATGAAGAAGCCATTAGGTGTTAGGAACCAGGAAGCAGTCGTGGTTGCAAATTTCCAAACTGTCACAGATTTGTGAAGTGTATGACCAGCTTTACAGTCAAGGGGTGCCCACAATTCCCTGCCCAGGTTCAACCACTAATATAAGATGTTGGTATACAGACCACCCTACCAAGCTTGAAGAATATTTTAGTTCTACATCAGTGTGTCTGCAAGTTAAGCTGGGCATACACCGTTAGTTTTGTATTGCTCAGCCAAGGGGCTAACCACAAAAAAAAAAAAAAAAAAAAAAAAATCTTCCATTGACACAAATGAGGTGAATGGAGGTGAAATGTGGCTGGACCAGCAAAATTTCTGTCAGTGTAAGGGCAGCTTTATGAATTACAACAGTGCCCACTTCAACTACCTAAGCATTCATATATTATCACCTAGAGTGATAATTATCCCCAATGTGCTTTAAACTACAGGTATATGATCAGTGCAATAATGCAAAGTTTAAAAAGCATCTTTTAAAATCTTAGAAAACTAAAACTATAACGTGTCATCATTGCCAAAAGTAAAGGGTTAGTATGTATATGAATGACCGAATGTTGTCTAATTTTATATTTACAGTTCAGGAGTCTGAAAATTCCTGTGCGGACCCGGCTGGTTGACCTGTTGAAGCATCTCCAGAAAAAAGGGGAACGAGAATGTCAGGAATTCTACAGGGCTGTCCAGAACAATGCAGACAAGGTTTACACCACGTTGCCAAGTAGAAGCAGCCTGAGTACGTTTATGAGGATTTCTCTGTATATAAGTTGACCTATGTCAAGTTGTTCTGGGTCTTTGTAAATAAGAAATAAGGAAGAGTGAAAGAAGGGTTAAACCAAAGCTGGGTTTACATACTTACATGGATTTTGGTTCAGCTGGTAGGTCAAATGAAAAGTAAACCCCATACACACAAGCGAGGTGGATGGAGGAATGCTCCCCACTGTGCTTTTGTATTGTGACTACTGCTGTCAGAATATACTGATTAGCACTGCAGCCGTTGATTGAATGAAAGTTTTCCAACAGCCCTGTTCTACAGAAGTTGATATGATCAACTTCCGTCGAACAAGCAGGACCACACACAGATCACAATTCAGCCAGTGCCTGCTGAATTGGTGACATTTTGACCTGAGTGTACCCACCTTAAAATTATTGTAAAGGCTCAAGGTTTTTTACCTTAATGCATTCTATGCATGGAGGTAAAAAAAACACCTTTGTGCAGCAGCCCCCTCCCCAATACTTACTTGAGCCCCATCTCGATTCAACAATGAGCATGAAAGCAGCGTCTCTCCCGGGTCTCTTCCTCCTCATTAGCTGAGAGTGTCAATCACAGCCAGTGATCCAATAAGGAGAGAGCAGGGCGAGAGCGAGCCACATGGAGCAGCGGCTCAGGAGCGAGCCTGCTCAGGTGCCCCAATAACAAGCTGCTTGATATGGGGGCACTCAGCAGGGGCCAGGAGTGTTGTTGGGGGAAGGGGGGGGGGCATTGAAGAAAAGGATCGGGGCTGCTCTGTGCAAAACCACTGCACAAAGCAGGCAAGTATAACATGTTTATTATTTTTTAATATCACTTTAAGCTGTAGGTTTGTGTGTGTTAAACTTAAGAACCTGTCATAAAAGAGCCTCCCCTTACGTGTAGTTCGAATACTCTTTCATCCTTCTCTTGCTTTAACTCACTGTTATCACTCATGCCTATAGCCCCAATTTCTAAGACACTTGGAAAAAATGTTATCCTCTTGCACGCTGTTACACAAGTCTCAGAGCTATCATTGCCCTCCTCCTACTGAACAGAGCTATCACTGCCCTCCTCCTACTGAGCAGAGCTATCACTGCCCTCCTCCTACTGAGCAGAGCTATCACTGCCCTCCTCCTACTGAGCAGAGCTATCACTGCCCTCCTCCTACTGAGCAGAGCTATCATTGCCCTCCTCCTACTGAACAGAGCTATCACTGCCCTCCTCCTACTGAGCAGAGCTATCACTGCCTTCCTCCTACTGAGCAGAGCTATCACTGCCTTCCTCCTACTGAACAGCGCTATCACTGCCCTCCTCCTACTGAACAGCGCTATCACTGCCCTCCTACTGAACAGAACTATCACTGCCCTCCTCCTACTGAACAGAACTATCGCTAGCCCTCCTCCTACTGAACAGAACTATCGCTAGCCCTCCTCCTACTGAACAGAACTATCGCTAGCCCTCCTCCTACTGAACAGAACTATCGCTGCCCTCCTCCTACTGAACAGAACTATCGCTAGCCCCCCTCCTACTGAACAGAACTATCGCTGCCCTCCTCCTACTGAACAGAACTATCGCTGCCCTCCTCCTACTGAACAGAGCTATCGCTGCCCTCCTCCTACTGAACAGAGGGATCATTGTCCTCCTCCTACTGAACAGAGCTATCGCTGCCCTCCTCCTACTGAACAGAACTTTCTCTGCCCTCCTCCTACTGAACAGAACTATCGCTGCCCTCCTCCTACTGAACAGAACTATCGCTGCCCTCCTCCTACTGAACAGAGCTATCACTGTCCTCCTCCTACTGAACGGAGCTATCATTGCCTTCCACCTACTGAACAGAGCGATCACTGTCCTCCTACTGAACAGAGCGATCACTGTCCTCCTACTGAACAGAACTATAACTAGCCCCCCTTCTACTGAACAGAACTATCGCTGCCCTCCTCCTACTGAACAGAGCTATCGCTGCCCTCCTCCTACTGAACAGAGCGATCATTGTCCTCCTCCTACTGAACAGAGCTATCGCTGCCCTCCTCCTACTGAACAGAACTTTCTCTGCCCTCCTCCTACTGAACAGAACTATCGCTGCCCTCCTCCTACTGAACAGAACTATCGCTGCCCTCCTCCTACTGAACAGAACTATCGCTGCCCTCCTCCTACTGAACAGAGCTATCACTGTCCTCCTCCTACTGAACGGAG
>BLSH010149993.1:1993155-2018226 GCA_018402905.1 Glandirana rugosa | reverse complement strand
AATCGCGGGGGGGACGTCCAATTGGGGAAGTGACGGTTACCGTAAATGTGTCATTAGTCACGTAAAAATATCGTGACTAGCGACATATTTACGGTTACCAGGGTTTTTTCACAGTTTTACCAGGCTGTACAGGCGACTTTATAGCGTCATGGCGTTTTTTTTTTTAGCGTCTAGCGGCGGTAAAAATCATTTCTTATTTTTTTTTAATTTTTGGGGTTTTTACTTAAGAGTAGTAGGCATTTGCGCTGGTGAAAACGCGTTTGGTTAGTTATTTGCGGCTAACGCTAAAAAAAATAGCGTTTATACTCCTTCTTATATTTAGCCGGTTTTTGCCACTTTTTTTTACAAAAAAATAAATAAAAAAAAACCTAAACATAAAATCCTTTTTCATTCTTTAAACCCAAAAAAACGTTTTAACAGCGAGAAGAAAACAAATATCGCCGCTAGTCTTTACTGCGTCGCCACTAGTTTATGGTGGTTTTCTTTCGAGATAAACACCCTTTTTTTCCTGCGTTTAAAACAAACCCATGTTGCAGCGTGCTGGCGCGTTAACAGTCAATTTCGCTGCGTCGCGGCTTAGCGTTTTTCCCGAGGCCAGGATTTCGACCTTTAGGAAGGCCCCGACTTCACCAATTCCATTCAAAGTGTATTACACGATCGTACGCTATGTATTATCGTGTAATACGGAAATGGAAAGTCCTTCCTTTTTTTTTTTTTTTTTTTCCAGGTCGCCATATGTTGGCGAAATTCATGAGCGGTTATGGTTAATGACTATTAATAAAAAAGGGACACCACGCGTTACTTACCCGAGTTTAACGTGATGTTTCTTAGTTTACACTAAACTTGTCTTTACGTCACGCTAAGGACAAGCTTAGGGTACGTCAAAGGGTGTGACGAGGACACACTTGGGTCCGACTTCTTGATTGGTTTGCGCAAAAGTGGTCGCGTTTACGGATGATGAGAATTCATTTTTGGGGTTTTTAATTTTTTTTTATTCTTTACTAAAAATGGCGGCGATCTGCGATTTTTTTTTTTGCGGTACTGCGATATTTCAGCGGACATGTCGGACCATTTTGACACTTTTTTGGGACCATTGGCATTTATACAGCGATCAGTGCTATAAAAATGCACTGATTACTGTGTAAATGCCATTGGCAGTGAAGGGGTTAACCTGCAGGGGGGGCGCTAAGGGTTAACTATGTTCCCTGGGCGTGTTCTAACTGTATGGGGGCTTGCCTATCTGGGGAAGGGAAGTGGTCACAGCCTTCACGTAAAGGAAGGCTGTGATCACAGCCCTTCCCCCTCACACAGAGCGGAGGACCGTGTTTACATACAGGGACCTCCGCTCACTCGTTCCGGGGGGGCCATCGCGGGTAGCCGGCGGCAATCGAAGCCGCCGCACCCACTCCCTGGCCCCCCCTGGACACAGTGAGCGCGCGGGCGCGCCTCCGGCGGCGCGCGCTCACTAAACTCGTTCCCGCAGCCGCCGTCGTATGACGGCGATTTGCGGGAACGAGCCACTTTGCCGCCGTCAGATGCCGATCGGCGGTCAGCAAGTGGTTAAAACAAAGCTGATCCAGCGCTGCAGCCGATTCCATCTTCACCCCTCTTGCTTCTGTGTTTGTGGACTCCAGCTCTGTGACTGGCTGGAGCCACGATAATGTCGCTCCCGCGCATGTGTGCGGGAACTGCTATACACGGCACTGGTGGCCATTCCTTCAGAGCGCCTGCGCCAGTAATGTCACTGGCTGCATATAATGTAAATATCTCCTAAACGGCACACGTTTAGAAGATATTTAGGCTACCTATTGGTAAGCCTTATTATAGGTTTAATTATAGGTAAAAGTCATTAGAGCTAAAGGAAGTTTAAGGATCAGAAGGATTTACCCCCTTCCTGACCAGAGCACTTTTTGCGATACAGCACTGCGTCGCTTTAACTGACAATTGCGCGGTCGTGCAACATTGTACCCAAACAAAATTGAGGTCCTTTCTTTCCCACAAATAGAGCTTTCTTTTGGTGGTATTTGATCACCTCTGTGGTTTTTATTTTTTGCGCTATAAAAACAAAGAGTGACAATTTTGAAAAAAAAAAATATTTTTTTACTTTTTGCTATAATACATATCCAAAAGAGAAATAAAAAAACACATTTATTCATTAGTTCATGCCAAAATGTATTCTACTACATATTTTTGGTAAATAAAATCTCAAAAAGCGTTTATTGATTGGTTTGCGCAAAAGTTATCATGTCTACAAACTATGAGAATTGATTTATGGCGTTTTTATTTTTTTTTTTTACTGGTAATGGTGGGACTGAGATATTGCGGCAAACAGATCAGACACGTTTGACACTTTTTTGGGACCATTGACATTTATACAGCGATCAAAGCTTTAAATAGCCTTTGATTACTGTGTAAATGTCACTGGCAGAGCAGGGGTTAAACTCTAGGGGGCGATCAAGGGCTTAACTGTGTTCCCTCACTGTGTTCTAACTGTGTGGGGGCTGGGCTGGCAGGGACAGGACAGATCTAACTGATCCCAATCACTGGGATCAGTAAATCTCTGTCATGTCCCCTGACAGAACAGGAAACCACCGTGTATATACATTGGCGGTTCCCCTTTCTGGCTCTGTAGTAGGCTATCGTGGGTCGCGTCGCGGCGTGTGAGAGTGCGCCGGCCTGCAACTGCGGTTGTGCGAATTGCCATTCATAGGCGGTGATTTGCGCAGCGGATCCACTTTACCGCCATTTATTTACGCAAGGTCGGCAAGTGGTTAATGACCAGGCCATTTTTTTGCGATACGGCACTGCGTCACTTTAAGTGACAATCGCGCAGTCGTGCGACGTTGTACCCAATTTAAGTTTGACATCCTTTTTTCCCCACAAATAGAGCTTTCTTTTCATGGTATTTGATCACCTCTGTGGTATTTTTATTTTTTGCGATGTAAACAAAAAAAGAGCTATAAAACATTTCCAAAAAAGAAATGTAAAAAACAAATGTATTCATCAGTTAGCCCAATATGTATTCTGCTACATATTTTTTGTTAAAAAAAAAAAAATCACAATAAGCGTATATTGATTGGTTTGCGCAAAAGTTATCGGGTTTACAAAATACGGGATAGATTCATGGCGTTTTTATTTATTTTTTTGTTTACTATTAATGGCGGTGATCAGTGATTTTTAGCGGGACTGCGACATTGCGGCGGACAGATCGGACACCTAACTGACATTTATGACACTATTTTAGGAACCAGTGACATTACTACAGGAATCCGTGCTAAAAATATGCACTGTTATTGTACTAATGACACTGGCAGGGAAGGGGTTAACATCTGGGGCGATCAAGGGGTTAATTGTGTTCCCTGAGAGGTGTTTCTAACTGTATGGGGCACTGGGTAAGTGGGGAAACACAGAGATCCGTCAGGAAGACAGGATCTGTGTGACCTCCCCTGTCAGAACGGGGATCTGCCTTGTTCTGCCACTGCGGGGAATGATCACAGGTGGCCGGCGAACATAGAGTCCACCGGACCCGCTGATTGGCTCCCCCGCTGGCCAATGAGCATGCAAGCGGGTTCCCGTGACGCCGTACAGCTATGGTGATTTGCGGGAAGCAGCCAAGCAGTTAAGGGAAATTGGTTACTCCTACTCACTCTGAAAAAAACTGGTACCGGTGCATCACTACTGGAAACGCATATGCGTATTTACCACATTTTTGCAAAGGAGCCGCGTGAAGGCAGCTATTCTCTAGCAGAAGCTAATTTTCAGATAAGATCACAAGTTAAAATTGTATATTCAGTCTGCCATGCCGTGCAAGAGAAGACTGTTTACTCACTCTGTTCAGTAAACATTTTGACCTCCCTCAGGCTGACAGACACCAGTCAGGTGTTAACTTTCATTCTTACCATGTTCTAAGACAATGATAGCTGCAATTTGTTTGCTAAGGGCAGCATATCTACTTTTTACTATAGCCCTGATGACCTTGAGCTTAGGTTCACACATAGGCAGTGCAGGGACCGGCGCAATTCCAACGCTGGTTCCCGCATCTCATCTCTCCTGCAGACAGGTCACACTGCCCTCTGCGACCCAATGCGGGTGTCAATGTTAATGACAGCCCCAGATCGGTTCACAGATCACAGGAATGCACAGGAATCAGATTGCATGGGTGAGAACACCCATGCGATCCGATTCTAGTGTGGGGGAACTGTATGGCTTAACTTTCATTGCACAGACATCACATGCGGGTGCGAATCACATGCGATGTCTGTGTTTGCACAAGTGTGAACCTGGGCTTAAAGTTGAACTTTTTGTTTCCCATTCATTGAGACTGTACCCACACTTCATGGCCTATTTGCATGTTTTTTCAAGGGGCAAACAGAAAGCTGCATACTCAACCAATTCTCAGATCCAGTGGCAAACGGTGCTCCCCCACGATCCAGCTGTGGACTGTTCCTGACGTCTCTATGTCCAGAGCAGGTCTATGGGCATGAGGACATTAGGAACAGACCATTGGGGGGGGGGGGGGTGGCAGGAGCCCCAGGTATCTAATCCCCTAGATAAAAACGAGCAGTTAACTCATGCAGTGCAGGCAGTTTCCAATTCAATTGGCTAATCAAATACAGTTCATCTTTTGAAAACCTTGTTTCTTTGCAACTTTATCTGCACATAGGTTTATAGCAAGGTTTATTTGCTCATTATAAAAATAGTCTGTGCCTATTGACTGAAACCAATGCAGTCTGTGTACAACGGTTTATCTCAGCAGTTGTTGGCAGGTATACTGACAGATAGTAGTAGACTACAGATAAACAGTAGAGGGAAAATATGCACATCTGTATGCGCAACACAGTTAAGAAAATACAGCACAGCAAGCACCGAAAGCCATTAATGTCACTCAAACAATGTTGAAAGGACCGCTATAGCAATACACCTTGTATTCTACTAATGGTTTGTGATTAATACCTGTAATGATTGTATTCAGTATATCTTTTTTTTTTTTTTTAGTATACATCTTTCTCCACATTTACATGCAGACTAAGCCGTCCAAGAAAAATTGATAGTTACAAGGGTTTGTGACAAACCATGTAATACTGCCAAGGGTGCCTATCGTCACCTTTTATTTCCACCGAAAAAGTGTTTTTATGACTGTTTAAAAAGTGTTAGCTTGAGTTAGGCTTTAATTTGTTTCTCGCCTACATAAAGTCTATCTAAGACTCCCCTGTCCACAGGGTGACAACACTACTGTGAGATTTCACTGCAGAATTAGCGTTGTCACCCTGTTAAAGCAAGTGTAAAGTAACAGATCTGCTGGCAGGATCAACAAGTAATAAAAATATGTTACTAAGAAAAGCAAACGCTGCTAGTGACATACATTAATCATATAGGTATATTTTTATTTTGCCATTAGTTACACATTACAGAAAATATGGCAATAATAATAATAATAAGAGGTCACAAAGTAGCTTAAGGCCTCATACACACGGACGTTTTTGGACGCCGATGTATTTTGCAGCTCTCCACGTTAGTCAATGGCCCCATAAAAACGCAGACGTTTTTTAGCTGTAGAGGGCGTCGGCATTAGTGAGCTGAAACTAGAACCCACAGCCAGCGCGTTCTGAGGCTGTAACGTTTTGGCGTTTTTTGACGCCTGCGCTTCAAAACTCCCACTAACGCTGTATTCGCGTTAAACGGCGATTTTGACACCAACATTTTTAGGTAGAAAAATAGAGGATTTAAAAAAAAACAAAAAACGCCTATTGACGCTGACACTCATTAACGCCGATGCAAAACGCCAAAAAAAGCGATTTTTTTTCCTGACGTCGGACCCGGCGTTTTGCTTATTTTTAAAACTTACGCCCGCGTGTATGAGGCCCTATTTCCACTCCTGAAAATCCCTTGACATTTAAAGAGGCTATAACTGCTTAGGACAATATAAGTCTCATATTAGGATTCCCAGAGCGGTGCCTGTTGATTCAAATAGCACACCATACGTGGCACGCTTTTTGCGCGATCCGTCGGGTGATAAACGAGGTTAAAACACCCAACCAGAATCGCGGGATGCCTGTCGCCCCAGAAGAAGCTCAAGTACTTTTTTTTAGGCGACAGCCATCCTGCGATTCTGGTCGGGCATTGTACCGTGATTGTCATAGGAAAAGCGCGCCGCGTATGGGGGTGCTATTTGAATGGACGGGCAACGCCCCAGGAACGGGCGTCCCATGATTTCCTGCTATTGCGAGTTGTGGGCAGAATCAAGCCAATTCCGCCTGTAACTCGCACTGCTTTGATGTGAACGGAGCCTAAGTGTCATCAAGCTTTGACGCCATCCGACACGGAGCTTACACAGGGTTTAACTCCCAAGGGAAGGGAGAAAGGGAAAAGTGGGTCGTTGGGGTAGGCTTTTGTTAGAGATTGTCACTTTGCCCTTAGTGGCCACGGTAACAGAGTCTCTTCGAGGAAAAGCATTCAGAATACTGGAAGGATGTTTTCTGTATTCTATAGAATGGGGCATGTCTAGCAGCACCTTGTACTGGATTATCTGTATCTAGAGATAAACTCAGTGTAGCTCCCCAGGGTCTCAGAAATATAAAAATGTCAGCTTGAAGATATACACTGCTAACCAAACCAAAGAAATACTCAAATGAATAAATTGGTGTATTATTTATCAGCAGAGACGAGAATGCAGTCTGCCGGGGAGGGATGGGAGCAGGATGCTATTTCTGAAAGGGGAAGTTAGCGGTCATTTCCTGCAGTGTTTTTAGAAATGCGTTTTTATAAGCCAAAGCCTTCTCAGATGTGTGTAGAAATGTCCATTTCATATGTCTGTTAATTGCCGTGTATTGATTTATCATGAAATACAGCTATACCCAACGTCCTATAAAGTGGTTAATGTATCTTTTTATATATTAAACCTTTTGCCTGTTAAGGTGTCTGTGTGTTGTATTGCTTTGATTTTCAGTCCCTTGTTCAATACCTATTTATATTTAAATTAGGAAAATTGTCTGCTTTAATCCGATTACATTAGTAGCTTATTCAGAGACAAAAAGCAACATGTATTTACCAATCTTTCACTGGTCTGATTTCAGAAGTATGAAACCTGGATGCTGAACGTAGCAGCTTTTCTAACCTGTACTGTCATTTCCAAGGATAAGATAATTAAAAAATAAATAAATAAAATATGTTCGTGGCCCTGAACCTCCACTTCTGAGGTCCCCCGCCGGTGATCTTGGCTCCTCCTCTTCCCTGTGTGCCACCATAGGAAGCTGCTTCCTATGGGGGCGCACATGTGGGTTTGCTCCTGAGGATGCAGGTAAGCATAAGGGGGTGAGGAAGCGATACACATACTGGGATGTTTTTTACCGTAAAGTGTTGCTAAAGTCATATTTTTTCTTTTAA
The DNA here is from genome assembly GCA_018402905.1 of Glandirana rugosa. NCBI lineage: Eukaryota > Metazoa > Chordata > Amphibia > Anura > Ranidae > Glandirana > Glandirana rugosa. The sequence goes on along the minus strand of BLSH010149993.1, from coordinate 2,010,843 downwards.
TTAAAATAACAAACAAGTTACTTACCTGCTCTTTGCAGTGGTATTGCACAGAGTACCCAAATCCTCCTCTTCTGGGGTCCCTGACAGTGATCTTGGCCCCTCCTCTTCTTACGTCCACCATAGCCAGCTGATTGCTATGGGGAGAAACGTAGTCTGCTTGCTCCCGACCTGTGCGTTACAAGAGCTGTTTCTCGAAATGCTGTGTGAAGAGGAAGTAAGGGGAGAATAGATACAGCCTTGCAAACAATGCATTAAGGTAAAAAAAAACGTTTTTAGGTGTAGTAACACTTTAATGCAAGGCGTGAACTCAGGATAGCTGTGCACTAAAAAAGGACTAGTCCCTAGTATTGCTTGTGTTCTTGGTTGCAGCTGATCTTTCCCTGTTACTGACTTGCCTTGCCTTGTTCTGCACCGTGTCTGTGTGAAGGCAGACATCTTGGTAGACCAGGTAGAGGAAGGGATTTCCTTACCTTCCTTATCAGTCTCCTGAAGAGAGACCAGTATGCAGAACCACAGTGAAATCACCAAATCTCCTAAGAATATTAGTCAGAGGCAGCAGTGCTTAAGATCTCACACTGTAGATATATCACTTTGAAGCTGATGGCATGGGGATGCCTAGGCACGCTCACATACTAGGAAGTGCTCATCTGTTTTTTTAGGAGAAATACAAGACAACAGGTTGATTTGTGAGAAAAGTTCACCTTCTGGAGCATGTTAACCCGTATAAGGGTGTAACATGCTCTAGACCTGTTCCCTGACATGATTCCCACCCTGTGACAGCTGGCAGCCCCCACAACCGCTGTTAGATTTAAAAAACAATGTGGCTGTGAGGTGCTCTGCCCCCACAATTATGTTCATTCACAACTGGTTGCTGGGCGGGGGGTGAGCCAACCCATCCCCCTGAACCATACCAGGCTACATGGGGGGGGGGGGGGGCGGGATTTGGGAGCTTTCAGATTCCGATAAGCCCCCTCCCTGTAGATCCCCACAGCCACCGGCCAGGGTTGTGGGGAAGAGGTCCTTGTTTCCATCAACATGGGGACAAGTTGCCCCAAAGCACCCCCCCCCCATGTTGAGGAGGGCATGTGGCCTTGTGTGGCTCAGGAGGGGGGCACTTGCTCACCCCCCCTTCCTGGCTTGCCAACCTGCATGCTTGATTATGGGTCTGGTATGGATTTTGGACGGGATCCCACGCCATTTTTATTTTTAATTTTGACCGTCTTTTGACAATTTTTTTTTATTGTTGGCAATTTTTTTTTTTTACATTGACTCATCCGTTGATAAGGCCCGCTTCTTAACTGCCAGCTATTCGCTGGTTACTAAAGATGCCGGCAGCCCACTCCTTAACGCTACAGATACCAAACATAGCTTACACACTAGGCTAAACAATCCTAAAACATTAGCGTATTTTGTCCAGCGTTTCTAAAGCAGGTTTTAGCTTTCTAATGTGCATGAAGCCTTGAACTGGTATATAACCTCTCGTTAAATTTCCAATCAGGTAAGAGGCTGTTGAAATCTGGCTGTCATATCTATGTACAGCTTTTCTCCTTTGATAAAGGAAGTTTTCAAATTAAAGGGTAAGTTCAACCAAGAGTTATATTTTAGGAATAGGTACACCTAATTGGCAGAGTCAGCCCCTAGCTTGGATACTCCCTCAGCAAGATCTCCACTGCAATATTGTGTGGATTTGGAATGTTCAACCGTTCCTTGTGTGCTACAGCACCTCTTGTATTTATACTATAAAATAGGTAAAATCCAACAAGGAGAGTCACCCATAATGTCTAGGGCTTCATGTATACTAGCAGCTCTTAAACTTGAGTTTAGGAGCTTTTGGTGGTTTTTGCCAAAGCTCCTAAACTCAACTCAATAGAAACCTATGGGGTTTATTTACTAAAGGCAAATCCACTTTGCTCCACAAGTGCACTGCTAGTGCTCCAAAAGTGCACTTGGAAGTGCAGTGCTGGAGATCTGAGGGGAAGATCTGAAATGAGGGGAAGCTCTGCTGATTTTATCATCCAATCATGTACAAGCAAAAATGCTGTTTTTTTATTTTCCTTGCATGTCCGCATCGGATCTACAGCGACTGCACTTCCAAGTGCACTTGTGGAGCACTAGCAGTGCACTTGTGGAGCAAAGTGGATTTGCCTTTATTAAATAAACCCCTATGTGTCAATGTATACATCGGCTCTTAGCAAAATTTAGGAGCTGCTGTGGTTAGGTGAGCTTCAACCTCCCTCTACTGGACTTCATAGAATCCCGTTCAGGATAAGAACGTTTTGACTGCCGGCCATGGGAAAATGCAAAACCTTGACAAAATCACGACCCGATTTTTGCGGCATTTTCCCTGCAGCTGTGGTAAATGTAAGCAGAGTGTACATGAAGCCTAAAGAAGGTGTGAAGATTTAAAGTGATAATAAACACATACTATTTTATTCACACTAGCCCTTCTCTTCCTGTGTGGATGGTGGCACTATAATTTTATTAATTTTAAAAAAACCTTCTTTCCTAATTGATATACAGCTGTCACATGACCCAGCTCTTTCCCAGACTGTCTGCAGGGAAACAGTGGCAGGAGGTGCTTCCAGTTTTCTGCTACTAGTCACATGTTCAAAAAAAAGCCTTTGGAATACAGAGTAAACATAAATAATAAAATTGCTTTAAATTGTCATACAAATATTTATTTCAAATTAAATCTTTATTATTTTTGACAACCACATGGTGTGGGCAGATTTCTGTCAGGCAGAGTCTGTGTCACCCCTCCAGCCTGTGTCTTAGAATAACAGGGAGGTGAAGCCCCCCAACAAGATGTAATATCCCACCCCCACTGTTTTAGATGGTTAGTGGGCATGGAGGAGGGAGTGGGCTGTCATTTACCACTGTGTATATGCCCACATGTGTGACTCTATGGTCCAGTGGCGGAGCTGCATAGGCCTGAGGAAGGAGCGCATGCTCCGATAATGTGTTGCCTTGGCAACCCCCATGCATCTGAGTGACATCATTGCCAGCTGCCCATGGCCCCCGGGAACGCTGGACTCCTCCGGCTGTGTACCGCTCCAGAGCCTGCAGATGCTGTGAGCTGGCTGGATCGACCCGGCAGTGAGAGGATGTGCCTTTACATTAAATGCCTGCTATCATCTTACTCTTGTAAGTAGTTGGCATATTGTTTTCAATAAATATGGTCCGGGTTGCTGCAGTTAGATGGGCGCTTGTGTTCTTTTCTACAGTTTGCCACAAGAAGCTTCACACTTGTCACTGAGCCATTGCTAAGTGTGCAACATATGGACTTTTTATGAACTTTATGATTTGCACATGATTTATTTATGTGTACATTTCTCAACATCTATTTGAGTTAACTTAAACATGACTAGCACTTTGGGTAATATTTTGCGCCAATGTAACCCTCCTGTCTCCTGCATAGAAACCAATCAGCTTCCAGGTTTTTGTTGTTAAAGCTTAATTGCACAAGCTGAAGTTAGAAGCTGATTGGCTACCATGCACAGCTGCACCAGATTTTGCACTCTCCAGTTTTAGTAAATCAATCCCACGTAATTTTTTATATATACCGTATTTGCCGGCGTATAAGACGACTTTTTCCCCCTGAAAAACATGCCTCCAAGTGGGGGGTCGTCTTATACACCGGGTGCGCTCCGCTCTATACCACCGCTGCGGAGGTATAGAGCCGCATTAGCCGCTGCTCCTTCTTTAGCGCCGGCTCCCGCGCCGGTGGAGTGATATGCAGCTGCACTCCGCCCTCTCACTGTTCGGGGAGGGCCAGGGAGCGGGTCCGGCGGACTCGATCGCCGCTGGCTACCCGCGATGCCCCCCCGCACTGAAAGAACGGAGGTCCGTGTAAGTAAATACGCACCTCCGTTCTGTGAGAGGGGGAAGGGCTGTGATCACAGCCTTCCTCTACATGGAAGCTCTGATCACTTCCCTTCCCCTGCTAGGGCAGCTCACACACAGTTAGAACACACCCAGGGAACACAGTTAACCCTTAGAGCGCCCCCTGCAGGTTAACCCCTTCACTGCCAATGGCATTTACACAGTAATCATTTTTATAGCACTGATCGCTGTATAAATGCCAATGGTCCCAAAAAAGTGTCAAAATGGTCCGACATGTCCGCCCCAATATCGCAGTACCGCTAAAAATCGCAGATCGCCGCCATTACTAGTAAAAAAAAAATAATAAATAAATAAAAACCCCAAAAATGAATTCTCATCATCCGTAAACGTGACCACTTTTGCGCAAACCAATCAATAAACGCTGATTGCAATTTTTTTTTCAACATGTTGAAATCAAATCTGATGTTCTTTTACGTTTTATTTGGTGTGTGGAAGGTGTGCAGAAGAGGGGGTAGTCTTATACGGCGAGTATATAACAAACTCTATATTTTGAGTGGAAATGTTGGGGGGTCGTATTATACGCCCAGTCGTCTTATACGCCGGCAAATACGGTACATATTTCTATATAAATTTCAATATATTTATTTGTATATCCAATATATTTCTATTTAAATATGTATTTCCGTATACATGTCTATATAAATATTCATTTCCATACATACCTCATGTCTTACATTTCTGCCAACACTAGAGGGCGAACACAGCATTCCAAATGGTCACCAGAAATGGAATTGCCGGCCATTGGGCCAATAACAAACAAATCATTGGGTTTTAAATAACCACATACAAGAAAGTTCTGACAAAAAAACTTTAATAAACAATATATTTCAAACAGCTTACAAAATGACAAAATAGAAGTGGTTTTTAAAATAACTTTGGTCATATAAAGTAATCTATCACTTGATATATCTACAAATACAGAATGTCTTGTATTCTTTATCCATCTATTTACAGTGATCTGTGGTATTCAAAGAACCTGATTGATTATATACAGCCAGATAATTACCTAAAAAACTTTTTGACCTAGAAACATTATGATATCCGCTCCCCCGTCTTTCCCGATACCCACAGCCTAAAACCGTCAGCAGTCTGATAATTATGATATGAAATCAGACACACAGAATTGTTCTGTACATGGATCGAAATTCAACAGGTTCAGCGAGGGCGGGCTGAATTTGGATCCATGTATGGGCAGACTGGTTGTATAGAAGTCCATGTATTGATCAGCTGATCAGTACAACCAGCCTGTTGGGTTTTTCTTGAATGATCAGTGCTGCAGGCTATAGCCGGCAATGCTGATCAGTGTGTTCTGACTGAAGGGAAGGCTCCTCCCTGTCACAATAAAATAACATAGCGGCAGTGATAATTTTTTTTTTTTTTTCCTTTTTTTTATTGTTCAAACTGCTGCTTAAAGAAAACCGATTAATGTATAGCCAGCTTATGAGATTTAAGACACAGTACACTGAATAGGAATTTCCTGGAAATTAAAAGTTTCCAATTGTTATCAGGAATTACTTTTCCTTCTATACTCATATTATCTTATGATAGCCATACATGTTACAGCCCGATTGTACAATCTCCTTTACAGCTTCCCACAACAATGCAGAGTAAAGCTGGCCATTAAATGGAAAAGCAGAGACCGGCTAAATTTTGATCCATATATGGGCAGGGCAGTTGTACAGAAATAGATCTACCGATTGACTGTACAATCGGCCTGTCAGATTTTTGCCTCTCAATCAGTGCTTCCAGCTATAGCAGGCTGGCTGGTAAGTGGAGCTGGGAGTTTTTCACATTGACTGCGGCTTTGAAACCGTGCGACTTCATTTGAAATTGCTCGATTTCAAAAGGGCACGTCAGTGCGACTTGGAAGACATCTGTGCGGCATTATACACAGATGTCTATGCAAGTAGCACTCAAAATCAGCAAAAGTAGTGCAGAAACTACTTGCGGCACCGCAAAGTCGGCGTTGCACCGATTTGAACAGAGCGATTGCAATAGGCTGCGACTTGTCATGCGATTCGACCTGTCAATTCATATGACAAGTCGCTCCAATGTGAATGGGGGCTCCAGGCCAGTTATACGTAGGAGCAGTTGCCGTTTGCAATGATGAGGCATTGTTAACTCGTAATGGTCACAGCCCAGCCCCCCCCCCCCCCTCTTTAAATTCTGAAGGACAGTAAACTGGTTCTTTGTTTGAAAAGTTTAGAAACCCCTGCCCTAGGCAAGATGAGCAGTTTACAATAAGTATATACTCATCTGCCTTTGGTGCACCTGAATCACAACCAGCGTTGTCACCCTTGCCTGATTTCACCCCTGTTGGACTACAGAACACCCCCCACCTTATGGTATGGAAATTAGGAGGAGGGTGTTCTGTAGTCCAGTCCTATTTAGGATATTTCTATGTATGTTTTGTCCTGTAGATACATCAGGAATCTCTTCAGTGAGGGAATTGTCCTCTTAGACAGTTGTCTCTGGAACAATTTTCACCATACTGGAAGACTTCTGTGGAAATGCAATTATTTTAATAAATATAAACTGATCTCATCAGCAATATATAGCAGCCTTGTGACTTCTATCAGTGTCTGGTTAAAGCTTGCAGGAGGAGTTTTCCTTCTACTCTGACTGTCCTGTGAGGCTGCACTCTGACTTTCTGTCTGGACAGTGCTGATTGGCCCAGTGCTGATCACATTCACCCTCCCAAAAAAAAAAAATTCTCTTGCAATACACAATAACTGAGCATGTGCCCCCTCTGTCCCCAGGGACAGTAAAAGAAGGGTAGGAACAGAGAAGAAAGCCTTTTTACACAATGTAGAGGATTAACCCCTTTGGTTCCACAGTGAGTATAACAAGCCTGCTTTACTGCATATACAGGCTGATTTTACTGTTGTGGGTTTAGTAACACCTTAACGCCTCGCCACTATCTAAAAAAAGGTTTACGTAAATTTAAGGCCTATTGTGATCATTAAAATATGAAACGGTGCATTTTACAAACAGGACACAAATAGGGTAAAGGCACATGGGTTACAGAAATGTGTAATTTCACAGCGATTTGATTGTCTGCTATACAGAATGCAGTTGAATTGCAGGGTTTTTCATTTTCCTTTCAAAGAGATCCTCTAGATCAGTGGTTCTTAACTCCTGTCCTCAGGACCCACCAACAGGCCAGATTTTAAGTATTACCTTGGGGAGATGCAGCCTAGAATACTGCAATCACCGAGTAGCAAATTATATCACCTGTGATGTATTTCAGTTATCCTGCAAACCTGACCTGTTAGTGGGTCCCGAGGACCGGAGTTGAGAACCACTGCTCTAGATCACTCCTCTCCTATCAATCTGGTTGAGGTGCAGCAATTATTCCTGCTAGTTTGGGGCCAGCATTTGGTAACAAAAGGTAGGTATGAAACGATATACATTTGTAAGTCTTAATGAAGGTGACGGAATATACAGTGTGCACATCAAAGTGATTATGCTAGACCCATTGCAAAAACAATTTGCTTTAGACATTTGCACAGCCGTTACAAATAATCTCATAATTTTGTATATTTGCTTGCTGTGATCTTCAGCTCTATCTAGTGGCCATAATGTGGTACTTTCCTGAAATACCTCAATCCTGAAAATATTGGATTATGGTCACTAGATGGAGCCCATGGTCATATTTAACCACTTCAGCTCCAGACAGTTTACCCCCCTTAATGACCAGGCCATTTTTTGCATTACTTTAACTGACAATTGTGCTGTCATGCGGCGCTGTACCCAAATAAAATTTGATGTCCTTTTTTTCCCACAAATAGTTTTTTTGGGGGGTATTTGATCACCTCTGCGTTTTTTTATTTTTTGCGCTATAAACAAAAAAACAAAAAAAAAAAGACAATTTTGAAAGAAAAAAATATATTTTAATAAAAAAAATGGAAAAGAATCAAAATCATTCATCAGTTTAGGCCGATATGTATTCTGCTACATATTTTTGGTAAAAAAAAAACACGTTTATGGATTGGTTTGCGCAAAAGTTATAGCGTCTACAAACTATGGGATAGATTTATGGGTTATTTATTTATTTATTACTAGTAATGGCGGCGATCAGCGGCTGTGACATCGCGGTGAACAAATTGGCCACGTACAGGTACGTGATTTCACGCAGAAGGGCCGCCCTGCCGCAGTATATCTGCGCGGGGCGGTCCAGAGGCGGTTAAACATATTACACAAATTACAAGGATTACTGGTGGTGGCTATGCAAATGCTTGAAATATTTGCATAACATTTTTTTTATAAATAGACCCCATAGTGTTTGTAGCTAATTTAATCTAAAACGAACACATGATCAGTCAAATGCAGTTATTACTCGTCGTCTAGTATTCCTTGCATCACATGATAATTTTTTAGCGGATTATCCATTAAAACAGCAGTGTGATAATTGCCCCTTATGGCAGTGTTTGTCAGACTGACGTTCCACCATTCCAATACACTGCTGTGTAATGAACACAACCTTATCTGCATGCTTGTGATGCAATACCAGACTTCCCCTCTCACAGACAAAACAGAATGTGGTAGGAAATCTCCTTGCCCACATTGGAAGATCTCCTCTCACATCCTGTAATAGTGACAACTGTAACATTTTGGATTTCCTATAATTTTCTGTCCCAGGGAAGATGGCTACAAGGACAAACAGAGAGGGTAAATCCCCATCAGGAACAATGTATGCATTGGGGAAGGGTCACATTTTATTAAAGTAGATTTCCACCCATAAATCGAAAGTTCCTCCTGTTCACTCCTCCTCCGCTCCACTACTTGTATAGCGGCTTCTTTTTTTTTTAACCACTTTTTTTTTTAGAAAAAAGGTTTGGTCCCGCCTCCAACGCACAACATTCGCCTAGACGAATGACGTGTACTGTGAAAAGGTATATATGGCGCATAAAGGGCTAAGACCATAGGGCTAAGGCTTTGTACAAAACCGCTAAAAGTACAATTAAAATGCACTTAAAGACCAATGTACAGTAAAGGCTTAGGGACTGCTTCAAACTTGTGGCTGCAATCTAATGCCTCGTACACACGGGTCGACGATCGTATACAACAGGTCGTACGAACGACCGTAGTATGCTAAATCGACAGTTAGTACGCGCGATTAGAACAGCCGATGTACGACGGTCATACAACAGAAGTTGTATGAGCAGACTAGAAAACGTTGGTAGTACCAACAAGCGGTCATACGACCGTTGTATCGTGTGTACAGAGAAGTTGGTTCACCAAGTTGTATTGTGCAAAACACGCATGCTCAGAAGTCAGGAACGACCAGACACAAATTATATGCACCTGAACTTTCTCTTTATATGTTCAGAACACGTCACTACGTTCAGCTTGGTCGTACGATCGTGTAGTGCGTGTCAGTATGCTAGATATAACAGCCAACATACGATTTGGTGCGTTCGGTCGTGCGACCGTCGAACCGTGTGTATGAGGCTTAAGAGTAGAAGTGGACTGTAAAAAAACAGGAGGCATGCAGAAAGAGGAAAGCACCAACAATTGTTATTAAAAAGGTTCTAAAGGCAGAAGGTATTTTATCTTAATACATTCTATACATTAAGATAAAAAACCTTCTGTGTGCAGCAACCCCCCTAATACTTGCCTAAGACCCATCTCAATCCAGCAATGTTGCACGAGAGACTAGGCTGTCCGGGACTCTCCCTCCTGATTGGCTGAGACACACAGCGGGTGCCACTGGCTCCCGCAGCTGTCAATCAAAGTCAGTGAGCCAATGAGGAGAGAGAGGGGGCCTGAATGGACACACAGAGCAGCGGCTCGGGTGCCCCTATAGCAAGCTGCTTGCTGTGGTGGCACTCGGCAGGAAGGAGGGGCCAGGTGTGCCGGCGAGGGACCCCAGAAGAGGAGAATCTGGGCTGCTCTGTGCAAAGCCAACTGCACAGAAGAGGTAAGTATAACATGTTTGTTATTTTTAAACAAAAAACAAGACTTTACTATCACTTTAAGCTCATTAATTGGAAACTCACGTTAAGCACAGCAACTTGCTTATCAAAAACAGGTAAACACTGCTGTTGTCCTGGTCCCAGGTTCCCGCTGTGTACCAGGCAGCCTCCGCTGTGCCTGTGTGTGGATACTGTAGCTGGCAGACTCAACAACCCAGAGTCAGGAAACATAAGAGCAATGCAATCCAGCTTGGAGTGCACCACTGGTGCAGGGGTGGAAGTGACGTCAGTTCTGGGGCACAGAGGGGTGTATGAGTGTGGCTACAGAGCATGCACTCTTTCATTGTTAAGTGAGTTGCTGTTTTTAACATGTGAGTTGCCAATTTATGAGCTTAATAAAAATTGCTGCACTTTCATGCTACTTTATGAGACAGCTTGTTTTGTGTTGTGGCTGTAGCCACTGATTGTAATTCAATATTCAGTATTTAAAAAAAAAAAATGCTGCACTTAGATGGCTCTTCTCTCTTTCTGCTTGAATGACATGTCCTGTGCCCAGTGTGCCTCCTAGGATATGTACATCACATATCCCAGGAGGCCTTACTGTTTCATTGACAGGAGTAAGGGGGGCGTTGTGTATCATGGGAGACCTGCTCACTAAACCCAGAAGAGCTGGTGGGCCTCTCAATGATGTCAGAAACAACATGGTGGCACAGGGCATGAGAGGACCCCAGTGGAACAACGTTGGATCCGATGGATGGGTGAGTATCTGAAACGTGCCGGTAAGCAGGGAGTGAAAAAAAATAAAAACGGATGGAGGGGGTAGACGGGGGATGTGTTGGGTGCAGATCTGCTTTAATAACTCCCTGTTCCACCATTGAGTAGATCTCAGTTTGCTTTCCACCCTGGTGGTGTTCCTCGCAAACAACAACAGGTCGTAAACAACCCTTGCTCTATCCAAAATGAAAGTGTTAGCTTCAGAAACACTTTATGGTGGACATTCCCTTCCATTATTATAGCCCTTAGTCTAGTTTACTAATAGAAGTTCTTTACTGTGTCACAATTCCACAGTAACATTGCATAAAATGAGATTTCCATACTTGATCAGTATGTCAATATTTGAAATGATTGGGACCTTTAGATCATGACCCTCCTGAAATCACAAAAGTGTTTTTTAAGAACCAAAAGCAGTTAAATGTCCATAGATGATACATTTATATATCATGCTTACAAATGGTGAGACTATCAGAAAACATAATATGATGATATATTGCAGATTTCATTGTTCTCCCATCGGGACCATAGGATGGGATTCATACAGGGTTCATGCAGCATTTAACACGGTGATCATGCTCCAAGTTTGAAGTTTAAAATGCCCAGGGAAGGTGGAAGACGTTTGCTTATAAATTGACAAAAATGATTGCTACATAAGTAATATTCCATTTGGTTCCATGGACAGATCTGGAGTATCCAGCATTAGGTTCTTCTGAGTGATGGAGAGTCAAGGTACTGGTTGACAACCTTAGGAGAAAGTACCTAGATCTATTTCAATTAAACTTACTCCAGCTGTGTTTTTGTGGGAATTTAGATCCGTCTTCTGTCTACATGCCAGAACCAAAAGAACCCGAAAAATCCAGGTGGGCAGTATATTTGGCTAAATGGTCCATATACAATTCCATACTAATTGAATTTTGGCCTCACTCCGAGGACAGCGAGTACTTTGTAACAATCCCATGGATTTAGCTTTCAAACGACTGAAAAACAAAAAAAAAAATGTAACCAGTCAGAACAAATCCTTAACATCTGAAAAAAGCAAAATAAAGGTTTCTTAATGGTCATAACACCTCTAAGGCCTCATAAATACGGACTTTTTTTACTGCCGCTTTTTTGAGCGTTTTTTGCAGCTCTCCATGTTATTCAATGGCCCCATACAAATGCTGACGTTTTTGAGCTGTATATGGCGTTGGCGTTCTTAAGCTGTAAATCTAATGCAGGACCCGCATGTTCCGAGGCTGTAGCGTTAGAGCGTTTATGACGCTGAGCTGGCAAAACGTTCACTAACACGCATTACCGCTGTAGCGACGTTAATCTGCATTTTTAGTGCCGTCGTATTCAGGCTCAAAAATAGCAGAGGAATTGTTTTTAAATAAAACGTGACGTAGCGCAGGCTCCCACTAACACGCATTAACGCTGATGCAAAACGCAGACGAAATCGCGTTTTTGACGCCGATTTTTTCCTGACGTCGGTTCCAACGTTTAGTTGATACCCCCATGTATATGAGGCCTAAATGGACATTAGGGGTCCATATGGCCAGTGCTGGGTGAGACTAAACTTCCAGCATAGAAAAATTGTGTTGAAAGGCGTACAGGCACCAACTAAAGTACCTGTGTTGGTGGCATAGGGTGAGGACTCTTGGCACTGAAAACGGTGCTTGGGCTCTCCAAATAGGGAAGACATCTGGAAAAATACCAGCCTTTATATCTGTTTTTTAACCACTTCCAGTCCTGGCAAATTATGACATCCCTCTCCCACATGTAAAAAACTATTTTTTTTTGCTAGAAAACTACTAGAACCCCCAAATATTATATTAGATATTTAAGAGGCCATAGAGATAAAAATGGTGGATGTTGCATATTTTTATGTCGCATGAAATTTGCACAGTGTTTTTTCAAATTGGAAAAAATACACTTTAATGAATTAAAACAAAAACACAATATAACACACAATTATTTAGTAAAATCTAAAAGATGATGTTATGCCGAGTAAATACCAAAAAGGTCACGCTTTAAAACTATGTACGCCCGTGGAACGTTGCCAAGCTACAGTACCTAAGGGGTGGGGGGAGAGAAGCGAGCAGCACTGTGGGGCGGGGAGCCAACATGGGGGGAAGCCTGAGCAGTAGGGGAATCGACACCGCGCATAGTGGATTAGGGTGTGCGCAGGCACACTTGGCACACCCCCTGCGCACGCCTATGATAAAACCTAAATTCTTTTATCTGGCCCTTTTTGGTCTGATTGATAAGTTCAAAAAAAATACCTGTTGATCCTACCAGAAATCTCTCTCTGCCTATGCGGACTGTTACCAATTACATTGGTTTCAGCTATCTCCGAGGACTGCAGACACAGGATGACAATTCTCACCCTGCTGTATCAGGTCAACAGCAACCAAATAGGATTAGACTAGATCAGTGGTTCTCAACTCCTGTCCTCAGGACCCACTAACAGGCCAGACTTTAAGTATTACCTTGGGGAGATGCAGACTAGAATACTGCACTCACTGAGCAGCAAATTATATCACCTGTGATGTATTTCAGTTATCCTGCAAACCTGGCCTGTTAGTGGGTCCCAAGGACAGGAGTTGAGAACCACTGGACTAGATAGAGGCCATGCCTCTATCTAGTCTAATCCTGTTTGGTTGCTGTTGACCTGATACAGAAGGGTGAGAATTGTCATCCGATGGGAAGTGTGTCACTGACAGAATCACCAGCTAAAAATAGGAAAGAGAGAGAAAGGAAAGAGAAACTGAAAAAAAAGAAAACTAACGCAGCCACCACACTGATGAACTGGCAGATGGCCATATATTACATTTTTGTGTTGGGATTAGATGCACTTTCATATCTATAAAGTTTAGCATCTGATACAATTAATTGCCTTAATTCATTCCAACGCCTATAATAAATTATTATTCTGGCCAATGAAACAAATTAATTTCCAACCGCTTGACATGCTAAACACATGTACACGCATTGACAAGTGTCAAGCTTTTTTTCTGCCAAAACACCCCTGCTAGGAGGAAAAGCATCTAGCAAAGATGGGTAAACGTCCAGTGTGCATCAGGCCTTTCGTCCGGAAACATCAACTGGTGAAATTTTATGAACAGTATTTTACGTTCCAACCTGCAACACATGAGCAAGGTTCAGCCAAGAAGGGGTAAAATATAGACGTTATCCTTTAGGCCTCATACACACGGGCATATTAATAAAAATAAGCAAAACTTCGGGCCCGATGTCAGGGAAAAATCTGCGTCAAAAACACGATTTCGTCTGCGTTTTGCATCGGAATTAATGAGTGTTAGTGAACGTCGGCGTCAATAAGTGTTTTGTTTGAAAAAACATTCCTCTGCTATTTTTTAACCTGAAAACGCCGGCGCTAAAAATGCCAGTTAACGTCGGTACGGCGTTAATGCGCGTTAGTGAGCGTTTTGCAGGCTCTGCGTCAAAAACGTCAAAATGCTACAGCCTCGGAACGCGCTGGCTGTGGGTTCTACTTTCAGCTCAACAACACGGACGCCATCTACAGCTCAAAAACGTCTGCGTTTTTATGGGGCCATTGAATAACACAGAGAGCCCAAAAAAACGGTAAAAAACGCGGCGCTAAAAAACGTACGTGTGTGTGTGTGTGAGGCCTTAAAGATATTTCCAAGGAGTCATAGCAGAAAAAGCAGCCACTATTGTCCCCAGAACACGTTTCTCATGCTGTATCCTATAACTCGACATAAAATGTCATTTACCTCTTCATCACGTTGGACTCTATACTTTTGCAGGAGCTGCTGAGTTCTGTACACCGAACGCTGTGATCAATATGTTGACAATGACAATAATGAACACGAGTCCAGTTGCAGCATTTTCCAGCTTATCCAACAAGGCGTGTCTGGCAGGATTATTGAGATCGTACTTTACTGCAAAGATAAAATAAATACAGTCATAAATAACATATCTTCAAGGCGTTTTACATCATACATACTCAAAGATCATAGCATCTCAATATGAATCTAATTGATCACAACATACATAAATGAATCTCATGTTCTCAAGTCATTCTAGGCCAAATATACATTGAAAAGAGTTTAGCAAACTGTATGACAGATTCTTACCTGCTACTATTCCATAGATACTGGGATATGCCATGTCAGTACAAATGCGATTACCTTTTAAACATTTATGCTGATTGGGTGTGTTGTTGTAATAAGAAAAACTGCACATCTGTCACACCTATATATGAGTAGCTACCTCACCATACATAGGGAGGTTATCATCTGGATTGCCACGTCTTGGAACAAGCTGCTTGTAATTTGCTCTCCTACAATGAGGGAAAAATGTATTTGGCCCCCTGCTGATTTTGTACGTTTGCCCACTGACAAAGAAATGATCAGTCTATAATTTTAAAGGTAGGTTTATTTTAACAGTAAGAGACTGAATAACAACAAAAATATCCAGAAAATCGCATTTCAAAAAGGTTATAAATTAATTTGCATTTTAATGAGTGAAATAAGTATTTGATCCCCTATCAATCAGCAAGCTCCCAGGTGTCTTCTATACAAGTAACAAACTGAGATTAGGAGCACTTAAGGGAGTGCTCCTAATTTCAGTTTACCTGTATAAAAGACACCTGTCCACAGAAGCAATCAATCAATTAGATTCCAATCTCTCCACCATGGCCAAGACCAAAGAGCTGTCCAAGGATGTCAGGGACAAGACTGTAGACCTACACAAGGCTGGAATGGGCTGCAAGCAGATTGTTGCGAGGGTGACAACAGTTGGTGCGATTATTCGCAAATGGAAGAATCACAAAATAACTGTCAATCTCCCTCGGTCTGGGGCTCCATGCAAGATCTCACCTCGTGGATTTTCAATGATCATGAGGACGGAGAGGAATCAGCGCAGAATTACAGAATCTTGTCAATGATCTCAAGGCAGCTGGGACCATAGTTACCAAGAATACAATTGGTGACACGCTACGCCATGAAGGATTGAAATCCTGCAGCGTCCGCAATGTCCCCCTGCTCAAGAAAGCACATGTAAAGGTCCGTCTGAAGTTTGCTAATGAACATCTGAATGATTCAGAGGAGAAGTGGGTGAAAGTGCTGTGGTCAGATGAGACCAAAATCAAGCTCTTTGGCATCAACTCAACTCGCCGTGTTTTGAGGAGGAATGCTGCTTATGACCCCAAGAACACCACCCCCACCGTCAAACATGAAGGTGGAAACATTATGCTTTGGGGGAGGTTTTCTGCTAAGGGGACAAGACAACTTCTCTGCATGAAAGGGACAATGGACAGGGCCATGTACCATCAAATCTTGGGTGAGAACCTCCTTCCCTCGGACAGGGCATTGAAAATGGATTGTGGATGGGTATTCCAGCATGACAATGACCCAAAACACATGGCCAAGGCGACAAAGTAGTGGCTCAAGAAGAAGCGCATTAAGGTCCTGGAGTGGCCTAGCCAGCCTCCAGACCTTAATCCCATAGAAAATATGTGGGGAGAGCTGAGGATTCAAATTACAAAAAGTCAGCCTTGAAACCTTGATGATTTGGAGAGGATCTGCAAAGAGGGGTGAGACAAAATCCCTCCTGAGATGTGTGCAACCCTGGTGACCAACTACAAGAAACATCTGACCTCTGTGATTGCCAATAAGGGTTTTTCCACCAAGTGCTAAGTCATGTTTTGCGAAGGGGTCAAATACTTATTTAACTCATTAAAATACAAATTCATTTATAACTGTTTTGAAGTGCGTTTTTCTGGATATTTTTGTTCTGTTTCTCACTGTTAAAATAAACCTACCATTAAAATTATAGCCTGTCAGTGGGCAAACCTACAAAATCAGCAGGGGATCAAATACTTTTTTCCCCTCACTGTACATGCAATAATCATCACTTTTTTTGCTAGAAAATTACTCAGAACCCCCAAACATTATATGTTTTTTTTTTTTAGCAAAGACCCCAGGGAATAAAATGGCATTGCAATTTTTTATGTCAAACGGTATTAGCGCAGTAATTTTTCAAATGCGATTATTTTGGGGAAAAAAACACTTTAATTAATTAAAAAAAAAACACTAAAGTTAGCCCAATTTTTTGTATAATGTGAAAGATGATGTTATGCTGAGTAAATACCTAACATGCCACGCTTTAAAATTACGCAAACTCGTGGAATGGCGCCAAACTTCAGTACTTTAAAAATCTCCATAGGCTACGCTTTAAAATTTTTTACAGATTACCAGTTTAGGCATCTTGCACATGATACTCCTGTTTAAAGCGGAGCTCCTCCCAAAAGTGGAACTTCCGCTTTAAGTGCTAGTGACCCCCTCACATGCCACAATTGGCATGTCTTTTTTTTGGGGGGGGGGGGGCAGGTACCAAGTTTTCACAGCTACCCAGCTCCCACCTCTGCTTCTGGCATCTCTCCCCCCTCCCTCCCTGAAATCTTCTGGGACACATCACGGGTCCCAGAAGATTGCCCGGCCATACAGAACGCTCAGCGCGGCATGCGCAGTGCGAGCCCGGCTGTGAAGCCACAGCTGGGCACCCACAGTTGTGGTGCCGGGGAGTGGGAGAGGAGTGAAGCATCGGGCGGCCGCATCGCTGGACTGTGGGACAGGTACACTTGCAATCAGACATATTCAACCCCTAAAGAGTTTTAAGGATTTATAAATAAAAATCTTTTCAAAGTGCAGGATTCTGCTTTGGATGGTTTCTTATTCAGTTTAGTGATACATAAAATCAACACAGAATATGTATGATGTAGTATTTGTGTGTAACAGTATATTTTGTTAAGATCGCCATGTCACAATTATTCAACCCCTATATAATATTGTTGTTTCTAAAGCTTTCTGACAGTTTTTATGGCCTAAAGTGGAGCTGAAACATCATTAAGCCTTTGGCAACTCTATAACGATCCTTCATTTGCTTCAGCTGTGATCAGGGCCGGCCCTACCATGGGACCGACTGGGACCATGGTCCCAGGCGGCACTTTAAGAGGAGCGGCACTTTAAGAGGGGCGGCAGTGCACATTGGCGCCCATCCGCCCGTTCCTCTCCTCTCCCCTTATTTTACAGTGGGGAGCGGGTGGCGCCGATTATCACATTGTGAGGGG
>BLSH010149993.1:1977266-1989271 GCA_018402905.1 Glandirana rugosa | reverse complement strand
TTTTCAGTCGTCGATGTGAAAAACATCGACGACTGAAAATTATTTGTTTTTTTGCTCACCTTGAGGCGAAATTGAAACCTCAAGTTTACTTTTAACATTCAGAACATTGTGTACTCGTACACGTCATAATAAGTTGGGGGTCGAAGTCATGGGACACCTCGCGGGAAATCAAAAATATTGAAGATTGTTCGCGAAAGCTATTCACGACTGTTCGAAGAATGTGGAGAGCTAACCTTAGAAACGGGTAAGAAGTGCACGTTTTCGGAGATTGAGTCACTACAAACGGCCGAAGGCACAACGTTGACGGAACCAAAGCTTGGTTGGGGAAAAGATGCTGGAGTCTCCTGGAGTGGCCTTCTCAGTCACCAGATTTAAATCCTATTGAAAATCTTTGGTGGGATTTGAAGAAGGCAGTTGCAACACGGAAGCCGGCAAACATCACTGAGTTAGAGGCTTTTGCACGTGAAGAATGGGCAAAGATTCCAATCGAGAGGTGTAAGAAGCTTGTCAGCACTTATCGAAAGCGCTTGTTAGAAGTTATAAAAACTAAAGGGCGCTCCACAGGGTACTGAAGCTGGGGGTTGAATAATACTGCACATGCTCATGTGTTACAAGACTTACAATTTTCATTTGAACTCCAAAGTTAAAGCGGAGTTCCACTCGTTTTTTTGTTTATTAAAAGTCAGCAGCTACAAAAAGTGTAGCTGCTGACTTTTAATAAACAGTAACTTACCTGTCTCCCGGTCCAGCGATGGCTGCGCCCGAAGCCTCGCTCGTCTCCTCCCGACGGCCGCGCCATTCCAAGTGTGGGCACCCGGCCCGGCTTCACGGCCGGGCACCCACTGCGCATGCGCGAGTCGCGCTGCGCATTCTTAGTGGCCAGGCAATCTTCTGGGACCTGTGACGTGTCCCAGAAGATTGCCAGGAGGGAGGGGCCGCCTAGGAGGAGAGGAGGAGTCGCCTAGGCGGCCCAGAGGCGGAAGGTGGAAGAGGGACAGGAAGTCCCTCTGAAACCTGGGGACACACTCCCCCCCCCAAAAAAAATTACATGCCAAATATGGCATGTAAGGGGGTGAGGAGTGCTTAAAGCGGAAGTTCCATTTTTGGGTGGAACTCCGCTTTAAGTCAACTTCTATTGTCAAAATAACTCAAATATGTATCAATAAATATTGTTTGTTATTTCACAAGTTTTTTTTTTTCATTTATTTTCATTATCTTTCATCAACATCACTGTATTGTCTATTGAGGTGGGGGGGTTGAATATTTCTGATTGCAAGTGTAAGTGTCTGATAATTAAAAGTCAGCAGCTACACATTTTGTAGCTGCTGACTTTTAAATGGGTGGAACTCTGCTTTAAGCATCTACTTTTTGTGACTTTTTTTGTATATGCGCATATTTACGCGCATTTTCGCATATATGCGTTCGCGCAATTTTGTGCGCACTCGCGCAAAAACGTATTCTTGCTTTATTTTCTCTTATTCTCATGGGGCAGTTTACTGTGGGCCCCGTGCAGGTCCATGTTTTCCCAGCACGGGGAAGACAGGTGTTGCGTGCATCCCCATGCCGGTGTCTCATTCCTTTCCTTTAGGTCACATGACTGCATGGACACAGGTGCTATGTCCTAATATGACATGCAGGTGAGTGTGGGTGCGGGTCCCCGAACGCATACAGTGGTGGTGTCTAATGACCAGTTAATTTTCTGCTGTCCCAATTTAAGGCTATTGGATGCCACCATGCTTTGCTGCCCTACTAGGACTGAGGATGCCCCGTTATGCACAGCACTGAAAAACAACAAAAAGAGGGTGCACTAGCCTAACCCATTACTTAATACACCTTTTATAAAAAAACTATTATACTCTCAAAAAATGTGTTTAGTAAGCCCATCAATGTATTCAAAGACATAGATGCCAGATCGACAGCATTTATGCATTCATCAGCATGGGAAGATATCACCCAGGTCCAAAATGGCTGACAAGTCAAATCTGATTTTGGCTCTGACGAAGAGGGGTTACTCCTAGAAACGTGGCAGCTATATTGGACGAGAATGGTATCTTCCCATGCTGATCAATGAATAATGAGTGAATGAATGCTGTGGATCTAGCATCTATGTCTTGACAATTCCTATACTCATCCATCCATGCTCAGTCATCCACGGTTCATCCATCCCCATCCACGGCTCATCCGTCCCCATCCACGGCTCATCCGTCCCCATCCACGGCTCATCCATCCCCATCCATGATCATCCATCCCCAGCTCATCCATCCCCATCCACGGCTCATCCATCCCCATCCATGGCTCAGCCATCCCATTCCATGCTCAGTCATCCCAATCCATGGTTCTTCCATCCCCATCCACGGCTCATCCATCCCCATGCATGGCTCATCCATCCCCACCCACGGCTCATCCATCCACATTCACATCTCAGCCATCTCCGTCCATGCTCTGCCATCCCCATCCATGCTCAGCCATCCCCTTCCATGTTCAGCCATCCTCATCCATGCTTAGTCATCCCAATCCATGCTCATCCATCCCCATCCACAGCTCATTAATCCCCATCCATGGCTCATCCATCCCCATTCATGGCTCAGCCATCTCCATCCACGGCTCATCCATCCCCATTCATAGCTCATCCATCCTCATCCATGGCTCATTCACCCCTGGGGCGCGCAACTGGGAGTATCCGTGACTGCCGGGTCCGCATCATGGATCACGATAAAGGGCCGATGATAGCGGCCCTTTACCACGTGAGCGATCAATTGTAAACAAGCATGCCTGGTTCATCTCTCCCCTCTCCGTACCGAACGGTACAGTGTGAGAAGAGAGGGGAGAGATCAAGGGCAGCAGCGCTGTGGGCTGGATCTGTAGTGCCCACAGCACTGATCTGTGACAATTCCTGCACTCATCCATCCATGCTCAGTCATCCCCATCCATGGCTCATCCATCCCCATCCATGCTCAGCCATCCACGGCTCATCCATGCCCATCCACGGCTCATCCATCCCCATCCATGGCTCAGCCATCTCCATCCATGCTCAGCCATCCCCATCCACGACTCAGCTATCCCCATCCATGTTCAGCCATCCCCACCTATGGCTCATCCATCCACATTCATGGCTCAGCCATCCCCATCCATGCTCGGCCATCCACGGCTCAGTTATCCCCATCCATGGCTCATCCATCCCCATCTATAGCCACATTAGTTCTCATCCGTGCCACATCCATGCCACTACAGTACCCATTCGTGCCACTACAGTGCCCATCAGTGCCACTACAGTGCCCATCAGTGCCACTACAGTGCCTAGATTTAAAATGTATGCCCCTAGAACATCTGATGGTGCTCAGTGCATTTTGGGCCTCTGTATGTGGTCAGGCTGTGGAAAAGCCTCACGCATGTGGTATCACCATACTCAGCAGGAGTAGCAGAATATATTTTGTGGTGTCATTTTTGAAATGCACATGCTATGTGTTAGAAATATTGTATAAATGGACAACTTTGTGTAAAAAAATGTGTTTTCATTTTCTTTCCACATTTTCCAAAAACTTGTGTTCAAAAGACTCATTATGCCTCATAGAATATAGGCATGGGGTGTTTGCTTTCCAAAATGGGGTCATTTTTTTTGGGCGTTTCCATTGTCCTGGTGCTCTCAGGCCTTCAAAAGTGCAAGAGGTAGTCAAGAAATTATATGGGTAATTTATGTCCCTAGAACACCTGATGGTGGTCCATGCATGTTGGTCCTCTGTATGTGGCCATGCTGTGTAAAAGTCTCACACATGTGGTATCGCCATACTCAGGAGGAGCAGTAGAATGTGTTTTTGGGGTGTAATTTGTGGTATGCATATGCTGCGTGAGAGAAATAACCTGTTAGCATGACAATTTTGTGGAAAAAAAGAAAAAAAATCTTTATTTTGCAGAGAATTGTGGGAAAAAATGTCAAATTCAAAAAAACTCACCATGCCTCTTACTACTTTCCAAAAAGGGGTCATTTGGGGGATATTTGTACTTCCTTGGCTTGTTAGGCCCCTTTCACACTGGGGGCGGTGGAGCATTAGCGTTAAATCCCAGCTAGTCACAACAGGGATTTACCGCTGTAAGAGCGGCGCTACGGCGGCAGGAGCAGTGCGCTTTTAACCCCCCACAAGGGGTTAAAACGCGGTTAAAAGTGCCCGCTCTCTGCGCTTCCAAGGCGGTGTTCAGCCGATTCGGAAGCGCTGCCCATTGTGGGCGGTGGAGGAGTGGTATATTACTGCTCACCGCACCGCCCCAAAGATGCTGCCTGCAGGACTTTTTGTAACGTCCTGCAAGCGCACCACTCCGGCTTTCACATTGAGGTGGATGGGGAGTGACTTTTGAAGTGCTTTACAGGCGCTATTTTTAGCTAAATAGTGCCTGTAAAGCGCCTCAGTGTGAAAGGGGTCTTAGGATCTCAAGAAATGAGATAGGCCGTCAGTGCATCAGGTGTGATCAATTTTCAGTGATTGGCACCATAGCTTGTAGACTTTATAATGTATAACAATATACACTGATTTGGGTTATTGTTACCAAAGATATGTAACAGTATAAATTTTGGCTAACATTTATGAAGAAAAATTACTCATTTACAAAATTTTATAACAGAAACTAAGAAAAATACATTTATTTACAACATTTTTGGTCTTTTTTAATTTATAGCGCAAAAAATAAAAAACCCAGTGGTGATTAAATACCACCAAAAGCAATCTCTATTTGTGTGAAAGAAGGGACAAAAATGTCATATGGTTATAGTGTTGTATGAATGAATAATTGTCATTCAAAATGTGAGAGCACTGAAAGCTGAAGATTGGTCTGGTTAGGAAGGGGGTTTAAGTGCCCAGTGGGCAAGTGGCAAGGGACAGGCTGGCCAGTGCTTGGTTAAAGTGCCACTGTGTTTTGTTGGCACTTTTAAAACGGCACTTTAAATAAGGCACTACTTTAAAGGCAAGTACAAACATTAGCTATCTATTACAAAGTCTGTAAAATTCCACTTTTCCTTTCAATTTCACTCTTTTCCCCTCTCTATACCCTCCAACATGCTCATACTTTTCTTCTTCGCAGTAACACCCTCTCTCCTCAAACTCTCACTTCTTAACCCCCCTTCGCCACCACACAGCCTATACATATCCCCCTCACACTTGCCCTCTCAATACTACTGCACTTATTACCTCCGACTCATTCTGTGCCAACACAATACCACCACCTCCACTTCACTACAGCACCAGCCCTCGCTTGGGTCACACTCCCACCTTACTGCCCTCACCCTCCTACTACTCCTTATGTCTGGGATATTGCCCCAAACCCTGGCCCTCCTCTAGCCAACTCTTACCCCCAGAAGTGACAGTCTAGCTTCTATGACAATAGCCGTAACTCCCGCTGTCTCAATTCCCCTGATTCCAAGAGTCAGCCCCCCCCTTATGAATGCCCTCTGGAATGCCCGCTCTGTCTCCAACAAACTTGCCTCCATCAATTACCTTTTTCCTTTCCAACTTCCTCAATTTCCTTGCTATTACTGAAACCTAGCTCCAGGAATCTGACACTGCCTCTCCAGCAACCCTCTGCCATGGTGGCCTCCTCTGGACTCACTCAACCAGGTCCAGTGGACGAAAAGGAGGCGGAGTTGGACTTTTCCTCTCCCCAAAAAGCACTTTCCAGGTTCTTCCTACACCTCCCTCTCTTTCCCTCTGTTCTTTTGAAGTGCACTGCATTTGCCTATTTTCTCCAGTTTGTTTGAGGGTTGCTGTCATTCACTGACCCCCTGGCCCCGTGTCACGCTTTCTTGATGACTTCTCTGCACGGCTACCCTACTTCCTCTCCTCTGAAGTACCTGTCATCATCCTTGGAGACTTTAACATTCCAGTCAATGCTAACACCTCAGCCACTTCATAACTACTCAATTTAACCTCCTCCTTCAACCTAACACAATGGACACAAACCACCACTCACTCTAATGGCAACACTCTTGACCTTGGACTCCCTGCAACTTCTCTAACACCCCTTTTCCTCTCTCCGATCACAACCTCATCCGTTTCACACTCTCCCTGTCTCCTACCTCCCATAACGCCAACCCGCAAACAGTTATCCACAGGAACTTTTGCCAACTCAACCTTTCCCTTTTTCATTCTGCTACTGACTGCCTTTATGATGAAATCACACACCTATCCTGCCCAGACAAAGCCACTTCTGTTTACAACCACACATTTTCATCCTCCCTGGGCACACTTGCCCCCATCTCTACATGCAGAACCAGGCCTCGTCTGCTACCATCCTGGCAAACAGAAGACACCAGAAGTCTCAAGAAACGTAGCAGTGCTCTTGAGCGATTGTGGCGTAAAACGAAAACCCTACAAGACTTCACTCTCTACAAATCTGCCCTCCTCACATACCACTCCTGCCTCCATTCCACTTAACAAATCTACTACACCACTCTCATCAAATCCCTCTCATCCAAGCTTCGTCAACTCTTCTCTACCCTTAATTCCTTACTCCGCCCCCCACTGCCTCCACCCACCAACTTGCTCACTTCAAAAACAAAATTGACTGCCCCCTGGACCCTGTCCCCTCGCAACTTCTACGACCACCCTCCTGCTCTGTCCTAAACTCTCTAACCCACATTTTCAACCTTTCCCTGTCTTCCGGCACCTTTCCCTCTCCACTCAAACATGCGCTGGTTATCCTCATACTTAAAAAACCCTCACTGGACCCCACTGTTTGAATAACTTAAGACTCATTTCCCTGCTCCCGTTTGCCTCCAAGTTTCTTGAAAGCTTCGTCCTTAACCTTTTGAGTTGGTACCTCACTGACAACATCCTTCTTGATTCCCTACAATCTGGCTTCCGCCCACAACACTCAACTGAAACTGCCCTACTCAAACTCACCAACAACCTACTAACTGCTAAAACCAATGGCCAGTACTCCATACCCATACTCTTAGACCTCTCTGCTGCCTTTGACACAGTTGACCACCCACTCCTCCTCAATAAACTCCACTCCCTTGGCCTCCGCGACTCTGCTCTCTCCTGGTTCTCCTCTTACCTATCTCAGCGCACCTTCAGTGTCGCATACAACAACATCTCCTCCGCTCCTCTCTCTTTCTGTTGGGGTACCCCAAGGCTCTGGTCTTGGGTCCCTCCTATTCTCCCTCTATACCTCTTCCCTGGGCCAGTTGATAACTTCCCATGGCTTCAATTACCACCTCTATGCTGATGACACCCAAATCTATCTCTCGACTCCTCAACTCTGCATCTAAACCTCCTCACGCATCACAAACATACTGAATGACATATCGGTATGGATGTCACGCCACTTCCTCAAACTCAATCTTTCTAAAACTGAGCTTGTAATATTTCCTCCTCCCCGGACCCTCCTCATGACTTTACCATTGAGATCAATGGCACAACCATTGCTCCTTCCACACATACCTGCGTGCTGGGCGTAATCCTAGACTCTGACCTCTCTTTCAGTCCCCACATCCAATCACTGGCTAAATTTTTCCGCCTCAACCTCCACAACATCTCAAAAATTCGCCCCTTCCTGACTAACGACACCCCACCCACTCATTCACTCCTTGGTTATTTCCCGTCTTGATTACTGCAACTCCCTCCTCACCGGCCTACCGTTACACAGGCTACCCCCCCCCCCTTTCAGTCTATCATGACCGCTGCTGCCAGACTTCTACACCTTACTAACCGATCCGCGACTGCTGCCCCGCTCTGCCAATCCCTTCACTGGCTTCCCCTACCCCACCGTATAAAATTCAAAATACTAACCACAACATACCAGGCCATCCACCACACTGACCCCAGCTACATCACCAATCTCATCTGCAGATATCACCCCAATCGTCCTCTACGCTCCTCCCAAGACCTTCTTCTATCTAGCTCCCTTGTTACCTCCTCCCATGCTCGCCTACAGGACTTCTCCAGAGCCTCTCCCATCCTCTGGAACTCCCTGTCCCAGAATGTCCGGTCAGCCCCCACCCTGTCCGCCTTCAGGCGCTCCTTGAAAAGTCACTTATTCAGGGAAGCCTACCCCACCTCCACTTAAGACCTGTGCTTGAGCCACCTCTATCAGATCATCCCCTGCAGCCATTACCTTTTGTACCACATCCCCCTCCCTTTAGATTGTAAGCTCTATGAGCAGGGCCCTCCTATTCCTTCTGTATAGAACTGTATTGTATTGTACTGTGTCCCTTCTTTATTGTAAAGCACTGCGCAAACTGTTGGCGCTATATAAATCCTGTATAATAATAATAAAGGTGTTATTGACATGAAATTTTCACCACATGTCGTTAACAAGCCAGATCCATACATGTAAAGAAACTAAAACAAATATGTTCAGAAATTAAGTTATGTGTAATTAAATGAAATGACACAGGGAGAAAGTATTGAACACATGAAAAAATGGAGGTGCTAAAAGGTATGGAAAGCCAAGACACCAGCTGAAATCTATCAGTAATTAGAAAGAAATACTCCCCCTTGTAAGTGCAAATTAACCACTTTAGCACCGGAAAGATTTACCCCCTTTCTGACAGAGCACTTTTTGGGATACGGCACTGCGTCGTTTAACTGGCAATTGTGCGGTCGTACGAAGTTGTACCCAAACAAAATTGATGTCCTTTTTTTCCCACAAATAGAGCTTTCTTTTGGTGGTATTTGATCACCTCTGCGGTTTTTATTTTTTGTGCTATAAACAAAAAAAGAGTGACAATTTTGAAAAAAGAACATTTTTTTTTTTTTACTTTTTGCTAGAATACATATCCAAAAAATATATTTATAAAAAAAATGAATTTATTCATCAGTTTAGGCCAATATATAGTCTTCTACATATTTTTGGTAAAAAAAAAATTGCAATAAGCGCATATTGATTGGGTTGCGCAAAAGTTATTGCGTCTACAAACTATGGGAATTGATTTATGGCGTTTTTATTATTATTTTTTTTTTTTACTAGTAATGGCAGCGATCTGCAATTTTTATCGGGACTTCGACATTGTGGCAGACAGATCAGACATTTTTGATACTTTTTTGGGACCATTGACATTTATACAGTGATCAGAGCTAAAAATAGCCACTGATTACAGTGTAAATGTCACTGGCAGGGAAGGGGTTAACACTAAGGGGCGATCTAGGGGTTAAATGTGTTCCCTCATTGTGTTCTAACTGTGTGGGGACTGGGCTGGCAGGGACATAACAGATCTAACTGATCCAGAGTACAGGGATCAGTAGATCACTGTCATGTCCCCTGACAGAACGGGGAACCGTCGTATTTACATTGGCGGTTCCCCCGTTCTGCCTCTCTCGAATCCGCCCACCCGCAAGCACGCTCATGCGCCGGTGGTCTCCTGTGAGGGCGCGCGGGGAGCATGCAAAAGGGCGGACGTCCATGGACATCTCCCCGGCAATTCAGGTCCGCGCTGTAGCCATCTTTCGGCTATAGCGTGGACATGTAGTGGTTAATATCAGCTAGTTCAGTCTCTCAACTGATGGCCTATAAAAAGGTGTCTCATTACCAAGGTGTCACATAAGAAACATCTCATGATGGGTAAAAGAAAAGAGTTCTCTCAAGCCCTTTGCAACCTTATTGTTGCAAAACATTCTGATGGCATTGGTTACAGGAGGATTTCTAAACTTCTGCATGTTCCAGTGAACTGTTGGGACCATAATTTGGAAGTGGAAAGAACATCATTTCACCATAAATTGGCCACAACTAGGTGCTCCTCGCAAGATTTCTGACAGAGGAGTGAAAAGAATTATCAAAAGAGTTGTCCAAGAGCAAAGGACCACTTGTGGAGAGCTTCAGACAGACTTGGAATTAGCAGGTACAATTGTTTCAAAGAAAACAATGCACTCAACTGCCATGGCCTGTATGTACGCGCACCACACAAGACTCCATTGCTGAAGAAAAAGCATGTTGAAGCTCATTTAAAGTTTGCTGCACAACAGTTAGACACACCTGTGGAATACTGTGAGAATGTAGTCTGGTCATATGAGACCAACATTGAACTCTTTGGATGCCATAATACACAGGCCAAATGGCACTGTACCCCAAAAACACCCCCATACCAACAGTGAAGTTTGGAGGTGGGAATATCATGGTGTGGGGCTGTTTTTCAGCATACGGTACTGACAAACTTCATATCAATGAACAAAGGATGAATGGAAAAATGTACAGAGACATTCTTCATAAAAATCTGCTGCCATCTACCAGGATGATGAAGATGAAACAAGGGTGGACATTTCAGCAAGACAATGATCCCAAACAAAAAGCCAGGGAAACTCTCAGTTGGTTTCAAAGAAAGAAAATAAAGCTTCTAGACTGGTCCAGCCAATCACCTGACTTGAATTCAATAGAAAATTTATGGAAAGAACTAAAGAGAGTTCATAGAAGTGGCCCATGGAACCTTTCAAGATTTGAAGACTGTTTGTGTGGAAGAATGGGCCAAAATCACACCTGAGCAATGCATGCAACTAGTTTCTCCATACAGGAAGTATCTTGAAGCTGTCATTACCAACAAAGGATTTTGCACCAAGTATTAAATAAATTGCAGTTAGCGTGTTCAATACTTTTTCCCTGTTTCATTCCATTTTTATTACATATAACTTAATTTATGAATTTATTTGTTTTGGTTTCTTTGTATGTATGGATTGCATGGGTTGTTACCCACATGTGGTGGAAATTTCATGTCAATAGCACCTTTAGAAATACATTTACCAAGAAAAATGGTGACGTGTTCAATACTTATTTTACCCACTGTATACAGGGAATAGTGGAAACCATTGCCAGAGACACGGAGTTCGCCGAGTTCCTTTAGGCTTTCCTTTCTAACTCGATCTGGAAAAGCTAAATCTGTATCAGCTGCCAACATTACTAAATCTTTCTGCCAATTCTGACTGAGGCGGACTGAGAGTTATTCAGGGCTATGGTTACTTCTAGTAAAATACAGACAGACAAAGAAGTAAAATGACATCACTCTGCTGGGCGGTATACGTGTCTCCTCTGAGCCATTCATGTGTGACATTCTAGATTTACAAACCTTGACAGTGTCACAGCTAGAAACAGCTGCCATCCAAGCTCCAGGCCTCTCCTTCCATTTCATTAATAATAAATCTTCTCATATTACCACTAGTAAATTAGTAAGTACACTTAGCATGCCACCTACACAAAAAATAGCAGATTCCCAGTACATTCCTGAAGCTGAAATACTAGTAGAACTAAACACAAACCTTGTTTTTTTCATATTGGAAAGAGTAAGGGAGGGTTAAAACCTCTGTAAGGTTATTTTTTTCCATCTGTGTCCAAGTGAGGAGATTTCTCTACACTTCCTGTCTCATAGCCTAAACCGGAATTGCCCTGGGAGCGGGATGAAATCATCATGTTTTACCTTGAAACAGGACAGAAGTAAAGTTCTGTGAGGATTAAAGCGGAGTTCCACCCAAAAGTGGATCTTCCACTTTAAATAATTGTGACCCCCTGACATGCCACAATTGGCATGTATTTTTTTTGGGGGGGGGTACCTAGTTTTCACTGATACACAGATTCCACTTCCTCTCCTGGCGCCGAGCGGAATTTCACCTCACCCTCCTCCCTCCCTGCAATCTTCTGGGACACGTCACAGATCCCATAAGATTGCCCGGCCATTCAGATCACGCAGCGCGCGCTCGGCTGTGAAGCCACAGCCGGGTGCCCACACTTACAATGCAGGTGCCATGGAGTGCAGGGGGAGAGGAGCGAGCCATCGGATGGCCGCACCGCTGGACCGTGGGACAGGTGAGTGGCTGTTTATTAAGAGTCAGCAGCTACAATTTTTGTAGTTGCTGACTTTTAAATGAGTGGAACTCTGCTTTAACTGCTTGCCGACCGCTGATCGGCATTTGACGGCGACAGAGTGGCTGCTTAGCGCAAATCGCCGTCATATGACGGCGGCTGCGAGATCGCGCCATCGGAGGCGCGCCCGTGCGCTCACTGTGTCTGGGGAGGGCCAGGGAGCGGGTGCCACC